>CM042397.1:8323980-8655863 GCA_023634145.1 Thymallus thymallus | reverse complement strand
AAACTGACCAACAAAAACGTGGGGTTTTGTCATATATGCGAAAATGTGAAAATGTTGTTGACCGTTAGTAGCACCTAGGATGCATCAGTGCGATATCGGCACAAAACATTTTGTTACAGACCAACGGAACGAGTAAACCTTGAACTTGTAGGTTTATAAAATATCCCTCTAGTGGCCAGGGTTGACATATTTTAAGAAATGACATTGGTTGGTCGATAAAAAGTCGAAGATCTTTCATAGGCTGATGAAGAAGTTGTGCCAGGACATAATCAGTACCATTTGGTAGCAGGTTAGCATAGGGCTAACGTGCGCCATGTTATCTGATGGGACCAGTACAATTTAGCAGTCTTTCACATGCAAGTAAATAGACACTTTTCATTGGCTGATACACATTTTGTCTGTGAGAACCCATGTAACTTTAAATGCTTGCTTATGTTCACAGGTATGGCCCCACTGCAACTCAGTAGCAGGAAACATACTGTCAAATTCGAGGTAATTTTTAACAGTGTGTGCCATAAGCACATCTGAAGTATCCTATGAGTATAACTGTAGAACCTGTCTGCCATTGGTTCTACCTGGAACCAGAGGCTTCTTCATGAGAGGGTTCTAAATGGAGCTCAAAAGGGTTCCCCTACAGAGACAAATCAAAGGGTTCTACGTGGCACCCAACGGTCCTGAACAGTCATTCTGAAAAGTACTTTTTCTCTCATGGCTAACTACCAGGAAGTTGGGTGGGGATGTTATATTCATGAGCTCTCCTTGACTGACAGCTCTATGAAACGCCTATGTCAAGCAACTTGGATGCAGTGAGCAGTGTTGCAGTAAAATCATCTCAAACAGCAAATCATCTCAAACAGTCTTCTTTCAAACCCTGGCAGTCATTCTGAATGCAGACTGTGAGAATCCACTCTGGTTGGATTCCAATAGGAACTAAACGTCACTTTGTAAGCCAGCATAATGTAACACAGGCTGGTCACCAGTAAAAACCCAATAAAGGTTGGTCTGCCAGTATAATCAGCTAGAACATGCTGGTCAAACCAGCTTGACCAACTAGACCACACTGGTCGGCCAGCAGAACCAGAACATGCTGGTCACACCAGCTTGACCAACTAGACCACGCTGGTCGGCCAGCAGAACCAGAACATGCTGGTCACACCAGCTTGACCAACTAGACCACACTGGTCGGCCAGCAGAACCAGAACATGCTGGTCACACCAGCTTGACCAACTAGACCACGCTGGTCGGCCAGCAGAACCAGAACATGCTAGTCACACCAGCTTGACCAACTAGACCATGCTGGTCAGAGTCAGACCAACTTGATCAGCATCTGACCAGCACTGACCAGTATGGACCAGCATAGACCAGTATGGATCAGCATAGACCAGTATGGACCAGCATAGACCAGTATGGACCAGCATAGATCAGTATGAACCAGCATAGACCAGTATGAACCAGCAAATACCAGTATGAACCAGCACAGACCAGTATGAACCAGCATAGACCAGTATGAACCAGCTCGAAATGTATGCCGGTCTATGCTGTTTCATTCAGAATGTTGATGCTGTATTTTAAGTGTAGATGTAGTTTTACAAAATCAAAAAATCCAATGACAATGTCTGTGAGACACGGTGTGGTTTCCCTTTGTCTGTGATTGATTGAATTGGATCCCAGGTTTAAGTTTGATGACATGTGATGTGACTGCCTTTCCACCCTCATTCCTTCCTGCCCAAAGCCACATTCTCTATTATCAGTAACGATAAAACAAAGTCATTCATGACAACAAAAACAACACATAGAAAGGAGACATTAGGAGGAGATATGGTTGCTTTGAGTTTAGAGAACAGTGGATGATCAAACCTATCCTGTTAAACCACCTAACTTGAAGATTCTACTGCTTCATGTGTGGTGAGGTTTATATCCAGATTGCTGCTCTATTGTAACAACACACACACACACACACACACACAAAGTTAAGTGATATATATATGTTATCTGCCCTCTCTTTCGTCTAAATTGTATCTGGGAAGAGATAGACTCACTCTTAAAGGGATGTTGGAATTTGGCTCACGCTTAAAGGGATGTTGGAATTTCGCTCACTCTTAAAGGGATGTTGGAATTTGGCTCACTCTTAAAGGGATGTTGGAATTTCGCTCACTCTTAAAGGGATGTTGGAATTTGGCTCACTCTTAAAGGGATGTTGGAATTTGGCTCACTCTTAAAGGGATGGTGTTGGATTTTGGCTCACTCTTAAAGGGATGTTGTTGGATTTTGCCTCACTCTTAAAGGGATGTTGTTGGAATTTGACTCACTCTTAAAGGAATGGTGTTGGATTTTGGCTCACTCTTAAAGGGATAGTGTTGGATTTTGTCTCACTCTTAAAGGGATGTTGTTGGATTTTGGCTCACTCTTAAAGGGATGTTGTTGGATTTTGGCTCACTCTTAAAGGGATGGTGTTGGATTTTGGCTGACGCAATAACCACTTGAGCTTGTGTCCTGATGCTCCAGGTTATTGACATCTGTTCTCTAAAAATGTCAACCATACCGACACAAGTTGTAGGAAGCAGGGATGTATGGCAGAGAGCTACATTCTGAACGCCAGTCACAATGACTAGTTGGGAGTAATGCAAATTCAAACACTAATCTGGCGTAATAATATGTGCATTGAAGCTATCCACAACATAAACTGTGTTTTATGTTTACGTTCTACTACATCCCTGGGAAGGAGGAGGAGGAGGAGGAGGAGGAGGAGGAGGGGAAGAAGGCAGGTTTGGACCATGAGAGGAAGTATGGGCCTGCATTCACAAACCGTCTCAGAGTAGGAATGCTGATCTAGGATCAGGTCACCCCATGTACATTAAAATCTTATCTCATTCATTTGATTCATTATGATCTAAAAGTTCAAACTAATCCGAGATCATTACTACTGTGATGGGGGCTCTGAGAGGAAGGTGTAAAGGGTGAATAAGGAGGAGGCAGCCAGGTTCTGTTGGGCCCGGTGAAGCCGTCAGTGTCTTCCACCACACCCAAACCCACACACAGTAAACGCTCTGCCTATGTTTCTGTTCCCAAACCCTGACGACTTCACCAGGTCCAAGTTGGTCACGCTGTTGTTATTCTGGGGAGGTGCTGAATAGAGCTTTGACTGTGTGTACTGTTGCCGTGTCCGTCCGTCTGTCCCTCTGTCTGTATGAAGTCTGCCTGTCTGGAGGTTTAGATTTCAGTGTTGGGGGTTAAAACATCTGGATGCTGAGTCTGCCCTCTCTCTTTCTCTCTCGGTATCTCTCTCCCTTTTTCTGAGAGACAAATGAGTATTATTCCCTCTCTTTGTGTATACCAGAGGGAGGTAAAAGTCACTGGAGCTTGACACCAGCTGTTTTATCCATCAGTACTCTCCCCCTACTGCATTATACTGTACTCTACTGTGCTGTACTTTACTGTGTTGTACTTTACTGTGTTGTACTGTGTATGCTGTCGCTACTGACAGAGAGCACCGTTTAGTATTGATGTGGCAAGATTTTGAAGACATATTTTCATAACTCATTTTCCTGTTTTGTCCTGTCTCTCCCGTCTGTCTGTCTCTGTCTGTCTGTCTGTCTTTCTCTCTGTCCCTTGTCTGTCTGTTTGCTTTTTGCCTTAAAACTTGATTTGGATTTTCGGTTTGGCTGTTGATTTTACTTGATTCGGTATGATTTGGGTTTTTATTGTTTTTTTAAACCTTTTTATTCATAACAATCGGTATTCCTTGCTATTTCTAACTCATTATATATTTTAACACAACATCTTTCTCTGGCATCCAAATTATATCCATGTCCTTCTTAAACATGACAAAATAACATTAACAATTCCTAATAATCATTAAAACAATTAAATTAACCACAAACATTTATACCATTTTAATTTGTCTTTATTTTGTACCAAATGTCCCTAAAACTACTTTTCCCCCAAAAAACACCCTTGACCTCTAACCTAATGTAACCCTGTAACCATGACAACCCGATCACCACAGCGACAGGCTATGAGAAGTCCCGCAGCCTCAATAACATTTCGGGCATGTCAGGAGCCCCTATGCGCCTCACCCCCATCACCAACCCTTTCGAGCCCCCGGGAACCAACCTCCGCCGCTGTCACTCCCCCATACCCTCCATTTTGTAGCGTCATGACGTGGAGAAGCAAACCAACAAGTCAACTGCAGGAGGAGCATCAGGAAAGAGAGACATACCGACGCCACTGTACTCCCACTGATATTAGTCCTATAGTAGTAATGATAATGAACTGTAGGGGGTGCCATTTAACCACATTTAATAATGCTCTGTTTTGAAAGCCATGTAGAGTGTGATATGCAGTGTATAAGGGACTTAGAATGAATAGCAAAAATATCCACTATGATTACATGCACTTTCCCACCCCCATCCAACGTGCAATATGTTAAGCCGAAGCAAAATGTTAAGCGGTATTCTACGTTAGTCTACAGCAAATTTGATTTGATTTGATGTTACGCCTGATGGAGCAATGAGAACACACATCAACGCACACACACACACACACACACACACACACTTAGACACACACACACACGTATACTCTCTCTCTCTCTCTTGCTCTTTCTCACACTCACACACACACACGTATACTCTCTCTCTCTCTCTTGCTCTTTCTCACACTCACACACACACACGTATACTCTCTCTCTCTCTCTTGCTCTTTCTCACACTCACACACACACATGTATACTCTCACACACCTGCCTTATTCACAGGGATTGAGTGTAGGTTAGTGATTTAGACTGATAAATTATGTAGTGAGCTACAGTAGCAGGCCTCCTGTATTATAATATGTGTGTTATGTTCTTGCACTCAGTATTCCCAGTAATCCTAAAGAGCTCCTTAGTCAAATAAGGCTTCTTCTGATACTCCACACCACCACACGTCACCAAGCCTCAGCAGCAAACCCGCTCACTCACACACACACAGCTTGTATTTGGGAGAAGAACACACGTACAGTAACTAACACCAACAAAATATCTAATATATATATATATATACATATACATATATATATATATACAAATGCATGCAATCGTTTTTTTTTAAAGAAAACATCTAATGAAAAACCGTAGGAATAAAAATCACACAAAGAAATTCTTATATTTAACAGAAAATCTTTGAAAAGAAAAATAGAAGCAAGCCCAAAGTAAGAAATGTATTTTTTAGTAGCACCCATAAAACAAGCCATGTACTGGTTAGTGCTAGATCTCCCAAGGGAGTTGACTCATTGGACCGTTATATGTGTTTCTGTGTGCTGAAAATAGACTGTATTATACACACACAGGCACACACACTTATAGAGACTAACTGGGGTGGGGGGAGGGGGGGTTGTACTGTACTGGCGTTCATTCACGACTACTAGTATTATCATTATCATTGTCATTATCATTATTGATATTATCAGTGCCATGTAGAGAGCGAATGCAAAGCATTCTGGGGCTTTTGTGCAATACACAGACTGATGAAAGCCTGGACAACGGCCATCGATGTTTTAAAGAGATTCCTAGTAGCATCCTAACCCATAATAACAAACAATTTTTTATAATGGTTGTGAGGATTGAAGGGCGGAAGGGATGGAGGGATTCTCTCTTCTTTCTCTAGGGGACGGGGTTAGGGGTGGTGGGTGGGTGGGACTCTCATTCCCATTGGTTGGGAGCAGTAAGAGGGGAGGGGCCATTGAAGCAGGGATCAGTATTGTGCCCATATACCGGCCCTCCCTGCCCTCTTGTATGAAGGTGCATGAAATGAAATGTAGCTTATTTTTCTGTTTCTAAATATGGCTCTTCAGAAATCTGTACACATATCAAACTATACCCTTCAGTCTGCACATGTCAGTGTCAGGAGGGTGTGGCTTTATTCAGAAGTGGCTTCAGGTCACTTCAGGTATTTTTCATCTTCATCAGCGATCTTCCTCCACTTCCTTAATCCTTCTTTGTCTTCCTGTATCGAGCATTTCACCACAGCACTACTCTCACAATGACTCTTATGATTTGAGTGTAGTGATTTTTTTTTTCAGTTTGCTTTTTTTGTTTTTTCTCTTTTGCCCTTTTTGACCCTCCTCCCGTCCCCCAACCCCCACTTCCTGGTCCTGGCTGCTGAACCATCGCTCCTCACATAAAAAGAGGGCACCGTGAATGGAGGATGGACTGACAGCGCTTGGTAGAAGAACCGAACGGATCAATGACAAAAAATGAACAAAAAAAAGACAACATACATATATAGAAATATGCAATGTATAGAAATATAGTTGTATCTATGTATAGTTAATCATATGGAGATATGCTGTATGCTGTATATCTGTGGCGCACATGGGAGTTGTGTGGTTTTGTGTGCACAGACATGCATCTACCTCTGGCTCAAGATGCAAGAGTGCCAATTCATCAGAATTACAGATCATTCCTTTCTTTCTCACTGTTTTCTGGGAAAAAATTTGGGAAAAGGTAGTGTTGGAGGAGGCCAAATGCTTTCCCTCCCTACCAGACATCAGAAAAAAAGAGACCAAAACTTCATAAAAACCCTGATTTCTTTTTAAATTGTTTGTTGAAATGTAGAAGATGACGAGGTTATAGTGACAATGTTAAGACCATTCTATCTTGATATACCCAATGTCAACATTTTAATTACTGTCACTCTTATGGATTGTATAGAGTATTTTCATTTAAGCGGTTGATTTACAGAAATGTTTATTTTTGTATTTTCTGATGTTACAATAAGACAAAACCAGTAGATAATTCAAGGCTCAGGACTTGTTAGGTTGAGAACTGTATCCTGTACATGTGATGCTGTGAGGAGGTTTGACGTTCATTAGATTAGAATATTAACTGTTGCCGTGAGTCACGTGACATAACTCCAGATCTGCACTTATCCAATAGTAGCCTGAGTGCCAGTCTGTTTGTGCTTCATTTTCACATCAAACATGTCATGTTTAGCTTGCCAATGACATAGGAGTTGGCTAGAGAGCACAAACAGATCTGGGACCATGCTAATCCAATAGTAGTGGGGTGAGAATCCGAAAAGCCTTCGTCTGTGTAGTTTGAGTTTGAGGTGGGAGTGTCAGGGAGGGTGAAAGCTTGACCTATAACTGTGGTTGGGGTGAATTCCATTATAATTGCAGTCAATTCAGGAGATGCATTGAATCTCAATTCATGAATTGAAAATGGCCTGGTTTATTAAACGCGGATTATTTTCTATCCGTGGTTTGCATTTTTATTCACCTCCAGAGTTGATATAATATAAATGGAATTCACCCCAACCTGCACTAGTACTCTGCAACCAGAGTAATATATATATATATGGTAATATAGTTATATATGGTAGTATACATATATATGGTTCTGTTGACACCCAGACACCAGTCTACAAACTACCAAACCTATTTTTTCTAATTTTCTCTCTTCATCCCTCCCCCCTCCCTCCCTTGTCTTCTCCCTTGATCTAGTGCTTTGGGTGTTTGTTCATTAATGATAGGAATTCTTCTTATATCTGTTACTGGTCCAAATGTTCTGTACAGTTGTAAAGTTTTGACTTATTTCAATCTGCATGGGGTTTCCATTGCAAGCAATAAGGAATTGATATGTCTATATCCATAATGAAGGAAATATCATTTGAGAAGACATCAGATTTTATCATAAGTTAAATGAATGTGTATATATTTACTGTATATATTAAGTGCATATGAATGTGTATATTTCTACACACATAACATATAGACTAACAGCATGCTATTTGAGGGGAAAAAAAGCACTCGCCTCTCACAGTTTTGTCTGAGAGTAGTGGGGCTTATATATGCATGCTAAGATGCTATAGGGTGGAAGCGACCATTTGTACCCTGACAGGGAGGGGGGTTTGGGAAAGTTTAATATTTTAACGATGGGGAAGGGTAAGCTGCTCTGTTATTTCTTATAGACCTTACTAGACTAACTGGTAATAATAATTACTTTATGATTTATCATTTGTGTTATCTTTTTACAGAGAACTATTCTGAGAGCCCAGTGCTTATCAGGTATATGCAAAAAGAAGCTGTAACTGTGAATTATTACTAGAGAATATCTACTTTTTCCACCTTAATCAGAACACGTCCTCAAAACTCAATTTCCCTCTGTGAAAACCACACCGGCCAAAGCCCACCCAAACATTACCGTCACACTAGACCACTTCCTCTCCTCTCTGTTCTCCCTCTCTCTTGTTCCATCAATCCATCCTGTCATGTCCTGTCTTGTACCCTTCTTACTTGAAATATCCTGAGATACAGTACATACAGAACATTTCAGGGGTCTAACGTTTGAAAGTAACAAGAAGTTACTACTTTTAAGTAGGTTACAAATTCCCCTAACCTCCCCTGTCGAAGGAAAACTCACACAATGTTTGCGTTATTAGTGATTAACATATTGTCATAACAAGTGACCACAAGGTGTAGCATAACGAAGTAGCATTTACATGCACATCCTATCAGGTTACGGGTTATTAGTTTATGACACTTATTGAGTCATAGCAGTTAGCAAAACGAACCTCGACTGTCACTAATATAAATAGATAGATAGTGCTTTCCCCTCTGTAGGCTACAGACATGCATGACTCATTGCTGAGCAAAAATACTATAGCTACTTCCTTGTGCATCCTGCACACTTTTTAAAACTTAGGTTGCATCTGAAACGGCACCCTGTTCCCTATATAGTGCACGTCTTTTGACCAGAGCCCTATTATAGGGAATATGAATAGTCAATACCCACTGGGCACACACTGGTTGAATCAACGTTGTTTCCACGTCATGTCAACGAAATTACATTGAACCAACGTGGAATAGACATTGAATTGACGTCTGTGCCCAATGGGCAGTGAGTATTCCCCCATTGTCATTGGCACAGGAGGGTGGTGCTCTTTGACAAGCAGTAGGAGGTGAGCATGTGACATTCTGGAATGGATCAGTATCGGTTGTTGTGATAGGTTGTTGTACTGCTCTTTATTTATGGGCAAGTTGATGGTTTAGTTAGCGGTTTCATTTAGTAGAGTGATGTTCAGGTCTGTGCATGTTTTTGTTCAATCATTGGAGATAAAAAATTCTTAAGACGCTTTTTAATCAATCCTAAGCAGGGAGAATGACTTTAAAATGCTAAAATGGAGGATGTTTGTAGTCTAGCCAACAACTGATGTAGAAATCAATGTAATAATATCATCAGCGCAATGTTTTTGACTTCTCCTCTGTCTTCCCCCTATTCCACATTTCACATTTCCGTCTCTTTGTCAGTCTCCCCACGTTCACAACTCAGGTATATCTCTCTCTCTATGTTGGTTTAAATCAGTGCTTCCAGACGTAATGTCTATCAGAGCCGAACAGAGAGAAGGTTTGAAATGTTTTGCTTCCTCTCTACTGTATGTATGGATCTGTAAATATTGTATGTCCTGTGTCCTCATCCCAGCTCACCTATGTACCCTGTTACGTGATTCTGAGATTGTTTTGTCCCTCCACTCTCCTCTCCCTCCGACACACACGTTTCACACCATCTCAACCTCTCCACCTTCTCCTATTATTATCTTTCAATTTTTTGTATTTTGAGATGTGCTATCTTTACTGCTTCCATCACAAACCCCCAAAATGAAACGACAGACTTTGGGGGGAATGAAAAGACCACCACCATAAACGTTAAATCTTCCCTAAAAAGTGGATTACAAACGTCTCCCGAGGATAGGAGTGGACAGAAAAAAGGACAGAAAGACTGTCAGACGTTATGTATGATGTTTTGGGGTGGGGGTGAGGTAGTAGGAACTGTATATATATAAAAAAAAGGATTGTCATCAAAGGAAGAACCATGAAATGGAGGACAGTTTGGGGAAGAAAGAAAAAACTAAATGAGAGGAGGAAGGAAGCTGATCGCTTCTCAGTGTAAGAATGTGTGTTTTGTGTTCTGTGTGCTGTTTCGCTCTGTGCTTCGTGTGCTGTGTTTTCGCAGTGTGTGTGTGTGTGTAACTGTGTTTTGTGTTGTGTGTGTGTGTCTTGTGTTTCCGTGCTTCGCTCTGTTTCATGTCTCATTTATTCCTCCATGTTGCGTATCTGTGTGTGTGTGTAGGCCGTAGGATACATACAGTGCCTTCAGAAAGTATTCACGCCCCTTGATTTGTTGCACATTTTGTTTTGTTACAGCCTGAATTCAATATTGATTCAATTTGTTTTTCTCACCCATCTAAACACAATACCACATAATGACGTTAAGTTAAAACCTGTTTTTCTCCTGAACTTATTTAGGCTTGTCATAACAAAGGGTTTGAATACTTATTGACTCAAGGCATTTTAGCATTTAATTTTGTATTAATTTGTAAAAAAAAAAAAAAAAATACACTTTGTCATTACGGGGTATTGTGTGTAGGCCAGTGACACAAAATCCCAATTCGATCAATTTTAAATTCAGGCTGTAACAACAACATGTGGGAAAAGTCAAGGGGTATGAATACTTTCTGAAGTGCTCTCAGCTCTTGGTCTGTGTTTACCTCCAAAATCACTGACTCAGTCCTTTTTGCTGAAAAAGCACCCTATTGGACTATGACTAACCAATGAATTAAGAGGTAGACAAACACCAGTTGTATTGGTGTGCGTGTGTCTGCAAAACTTACAGGCTTTTCTGCCTTTTCGTATTTTGTGTACATGCATGCCAGGTATTTTGTTTGTTTTATCGTCCGTCTATCGATCAGTTGAATCATTTGCTTTTGAAGAGTGTACTCATCATAAGTAAACCCATCCAGTCATACAATAACAATTGAGAATATGAAATGAATTCAAACTCAAAGCTCATGTTAGGTTAATAATATCAACTAAACTACCCTGGATCATGTAGGTTTTTAAACATCCAGTCGTAGCTGCTTGATATTCTAGGTTTGCTGGAACTTTCCACTGATTCTTCTCCTTGTTCTCTCTTTTATTTTCCAGTGTTGAGTTTCTAAAATTCCCCTTTCTGTCCAAGAAGAGGAACAACCTTAGGACACAATTCACCCAGAGCTCCCTACTGGATTCACTGTAGGCTGAAGGGATACGTAATCGGAGAGAGCGAGAGAGAGAGAGAGAGAGAGAGAGAACTGAAGGTGATGATGAGCGGATGACAGAGGACAAAGAGAGTCAAAGAGATTTCATCCCTCCACACCAGAAGCATCCTTCGTTCCTGTGGACTCCTCAAACAGCACCATCCCTTAGAAAACAAACTCCAGACCAACTTGACAGACTTACAGTGACTCTTGAGTACCTGGAAAAACATCACACTGAAACACATACCTTATGTTATATTATACTAAGTCATTGACATCCCAGACAAATAATGAAACAAACAAACAATAGAACAAATTGCCCTTTAGGAAAGAGCCAAAGCATCATGGGACAGTAGGACAATGTTCCACAACTTGGTTGTCTCCCTACTGTATCATAAACAATGTATGCTCTTAACCATTGTCGGTCAAATGTTACCTTAGACAAATTACATCTTACCGGCTCTCAGATACAGTATATTTAATTGTTTTTAAATCTTCCTATTTAGTACTTCAAAGATCGGACATACAGTAGGATAAGTTATATAAAAAACTACTGTATTGTTCTGAGATTACTCAACATAGTCAGCGTGGATGTGACTACAGAAAAGGAGAGCCAGGTGCTAGCCAATGGCAAAATACATTCACATAACAGTAATTGTACTGTTTTACAGCCAAATACTATGCAAAGCTATGAGGCTGAACGACCACTGCGGCCAGTGACTCTTGGGTCGGCCCGCTATGGTGACATTACCTTCTTATGTTCAGTCAGTCACACCTGTTGGACTGTTTTCATTGATTGACCTCTCACAAGAGACACACGTCAGAACATACTGAATTATGGGCCCCAATACCAGAGCAACCAGTTATCTAGTATATCAGTCATCTAGTATACCAGGCCATTGGCCATTTCACATAAACCTGTACGTAGATCTGACATACAATACACTCCCTGACTGACTGATGCTGACTCGTGTTGCATGAGAGAAGGTGTCGGCAGAACCTAACAGACCTAGCCATCGACCACTATGAAGGATTTGGACCCAAAGAAAACCAGAGTGTGTGTGTGTGTGAGTGTGTGTCTCTGTGTGAGTGTGTGTGAGTGTGTGCGTGCGCGTGCGTGTGCGTGTGTGTGAGGAGGACGCCAAAGGAGAGAGACACTGGAAGCAACGTGCATGCCATAAAACGGAAGAGACTGCTGGGGAAACAAGGACATACATTGCCCTCTTTCTCTCTCTCAATCTCTCCCTCTCTTTATCTCCACCCCTCTGCATTTCAGCAAACTGCATGGCATGATCGAAAAACCCTGAGGAACGAAACGTAGAGAACAAAAGGATGGAGAGAGAGAGAGACCAGAGAGACTTTATTTTTTCAACCAAACAATCATAGTCACGTCAACCTTTTTCAAAAAAGATCCAATTGGTAACTTAGTGTCAAGATGACAAACGGTCGAGTCCTCGTTGAGAGAGGGGCTGCTGTAAGGGTCTCTCTCCTTTCTGTAGAAAGGAGGAAGGTCAAAGAGCACTGCACCTCTGGGGGGGAGGGGTCAGAGAGGTTCACAAGGAAGTGCGAGAAAAGAGCAGGAAGAGGGTGAACTTTGATAGACAATTCCGGGAAAAAAGTGAAAATGCATTTTTATTACTTTGTTTACCAGCATGACTATTCTGCATGACTCTACTTCGTCAAGCCCTAACCCCACCCCCCTCCCCAAAAAAAAGAGGGCTAGGAATTTAAAAAATGAACAAAATAGAGACGAAACAAAACATATTTATGTTATATGCAACTAACTTAAAAAAGAGCAGGATTATATAAAAAATAATATCTATATTTTGTTTTGGGATAATAAAAAGGGAATAACGAAAAAAAAAATATATAGGATTGCAAGATACACATTGAACAATGTTCTCTTAGATAATTAAGATACAAACACCACAAAATCTACCAGAGATGAACTGTGCGAGGAACTTCCCCTGATACTGCAACTCCTCTATACTACTACTTCGATGACTATTCTTCCCACTCTCTGCTACTTCTTCTTCTACTGCTCTCACTCACTGGTCCTACCGTACTGATTGCGCACCCTGCTGCCAGTTCTCTGTCTTCCACCCCGCTGCCCCTCCAGACCCCCTCTCCACTGTCTGTCTGCAGAACTCTGTTTAGTTGGACTGTACTCAAATCCGATGGGTCATATTCACTAGGATCCAAACGAAAGCAAACGGGCCTGAACAGGGAGCGACTCAAGCTGGGAGATGGCAGCTTCACCACCGGGACGCTGTTGTAGACCCTGTAAGGTCTCGGCTAACTAAGGCAGTGTAGCGATACCTAGCGGAGATTAGTTTTCCTAGCCATGACCTCACCCCGTCCCCAGGCTAATTTCCCACAGCGCGTTGGGAGAAAGTATCTCATTTGTTGAACGAGATTAGCGATAACCTAACACACAATAAATTACATTAATTGGATCGTGTAGCCCAATAATACTGTAGCTCAGCCACTGTACTGTAGCTAGCTAGCACCTGTAGCACTGCACTCGTTGTGGCATTTAACACAATAACCCCCCCCCCCAACTCGCTAACTCTACAGCCCATGTAACAGTCAACAGTGTTTGTTTCACACATGCTAATGTCCCCCGGCGTCGGTGAAGCAGCCATCTTTGCTCCCTTTCCTCAGGTGGGGATAGCATATTGCCGGGAAAACTGCTGTTCAAAGACGCGTGAAGAGAACGCCAAACTGTCTATCTCTGCTATCATAATGAGCTTATCTAGATAAATTGTTGTTGTTACTGTTGATGAACAAAAGCTCTTGTTGACCTTCCACCACCACTGCCTGTTTTGCAGTATGGCTGGATGTATCACACCAGGCACCTCACCACACTCTCAACAACAACACATGATATGTTTTATTTCCTTCTCGTTCTCCATGTTTCTTTGGCAAGTGAAAACTAACGTTCCTGTGTTCTATGTATAGAGTCGTATAGGCCTCGCCAGTCACCGCAAACCCTTAGCTAGGCCTTCATCAGAGCTTAGATAATATGCTGCTGATGTATACTCTTTGTCGCCCTCTACTGAGCTCCAGTGCATTGTGGGGGATGTAGTTTATCCCCAGTGAAGAGTGCCGTGGTTAGTCTCTGGTGACTTTCTGGTCTAGCAGAGTGTTCCAGTAATACCGGGTTCATCTCAAGGGTGTTATTTAATGTTACAGTGGGGGAGGAGGAGAGGACTGTTAATTATGTTTTAAAATGACGTCACTTTGGCCCGTATCAAACGCAATTTGGGTCACATCATTTGCATACTGCTCGTTTATATTTTTGACACGTAAATTAGTGTTAACTTGTGTTCACTTGCCAAAACTGTTCCTATTGTTTTTGTTTGTTTATTTCTTATTACGCAACGATGAAGATTTTGATGATGTTCCAGAGATGTTGGGGCCTAACTGTACTGAGAACTGAGCAACTACCTATGCAAGAGTTTGACTGTAGCATACGATTATACTTCAGTGTTTCATTGTGCCAAAGGAGTTCAGTGTGTTGGGTCTGTCTGTCTGTTGTGTGGGAGGACAAGAATGGGGCAGGGTAGAGTGTAAAAACGGGGCAGCTACTATATCTAGCATGGTGCATTGTCTACTGAAGTAAATGGGTGGTGTGGGGGTTAAAGTGATTAGAATAGGGGCTCCCCTGAAGACTCTGGAGATTGCCACTCAGGATATGTCCCTGTACTCACAGTTTTCATTTGATACACTGGATCTCTGTCATTCATCACCTTATGTCTGAATCCTCCTCCTTTTCCTTCTCCTTGACCCCCCATCTCTTTCACATTCATTCCCTCTCTCCCTCTCTTTCAACTCCGGCCTACTCCTTCTCTCACTCTCTCCCTTTCCAAAAAAAAAGTTTATAACGGCACGATGTTTGTTACCAAAAGAATGATTTGAAATGACGGAGACATAAAGTAGCCATAGACTATGGAAAGATGCATCACTACTAGACATTTCATTCTGAATGATGGAAATGATTGTTTATGGGGTAGAGAAGGAGAGGGATTGGGTGCAAGGTGGATGGGAAGAAGAGGGGATGGGCACAACTGGCTTAGATACAGCTATAGACACCCCCCCCCCATCATCCTTCTGGTAGCACAGCCCACACAGACACTTTAAATGGAAATATAGACCGTTCCATTTAAAATGTCAGGGGGAGGTGGGTATATTGTCAGAGCAATAATTTGTTTGGCCAGTCCAATGCCATTTACCTAAACTTACTATCAAAGTAACCTTACCACCTGTAAAAAAAATAACGCTAATAATAATAATAATAACACACACAAAAAACCTGTTAAATACTTTATTCTGTAATGTTTTCATCTTAATTTTAAAGCATGCATACACATCTAGTCTCTCTGAGTTTTGGGATGGGTTTTCACAAAACAGATGGTGAATATACTGTGAATAACCTCCATCTTATGTGATTCACTGTACTACCAGGGGGGGGGCTACCAGAAGACACGTTGTGCAGGTGGGGGTGTGTGTGATCCTGTTCCTGAACTTGGCCACGCCCACTTGAGAGAATTGACAGCTCAAAGCTTGCATAACTTTACTTGAAACTCAAATACAAAACATATCAAGAGAGGAGCAGAGTAAAGCCAGAAACCCCAGCTGTCATCTAGTCTCTCTTAACCCGACGTCTTCCTCCCTATCATCCCCTTCTCTTTCTCTCCCTCCTCCACAACTTTTGAGGAAGAAGCTCTTTTTTGCATCCTTGTTCTTCTGTTTTTCTAACATATTGTTTGAAGTTGAATTTTAATGCATGCGTGGGAGAAGAAAAAAAAAGACTACTTAACTTATTTGTGAATGGCCAGAATGAAGTAGCTCTCTTTTCGCCGGCAATCTCTGTCTTCCTCTTTCTCTGTCAGCCAGTGGTGAGAGGATGGGGGGGGGGGGGGGGGGGGAACTGGAACAAAATATACATATTTTTCTATATCGCTGTTTTATGTAAAAAAAAAAATGAGTTGTCATATTTTTTGTTTACTGCAGTGTGGCTTGACTGAATTGGTAGAAATACACTGTCTATAGTTCTATGTGTATTGCACTTGGAAGGAAAGGGAGTTGAATTAGGCTCAGTTTCATGAGTCCGATATCTTCCCTGATACACATTCAACAGTCTGGGAGATTTCAGCAGTGCTAGTAGCATAGCGCCAATCTGTCCATTCTGTTACATTTTTACATGTCCATCTGTCTTTTGAATCTGTACATCTCTATATATCATTCTGCCTGTCACTTCTTCTGTCTATAACAGTAGATTATTTATCTATTCATCTACCCGTCTAGATACAGATACGTCAACGTCATTGTTTTACTTCATTTTTATCTGTTGTTTTATCTGTTAATTTGATTTATTTGGTGATTTTATTTATATTCATATCATTTGGTGTCTTGTTTACTCTTTTGTCCGATTTCGTGTTTTCTGTCGCTGATTTGAGTTATGAATTTTACATTCGAAAGAACATTGCACTACTCGCGCCAATGCAGCTAATGTTTCTATTGGTCCTGCCAACTGTTGCGCTGTGACTACATCACCGCTAAGCGAATGAGGCACTGGGTGCAGCCATGCCACTTCCTTATCCGGGGAGAAAGAGAAAGAGAGGGAAGACAGAGACGGAAGAAGAGAGGGTTACTACAATAACACTGAATGGGGTTTATGCTATAAAGACTGATGCTGGATACAATTTTAATGTCATTAACACAGGAAAAAAAAGAAGGAAAAAAAAAAAGAATCAAGAACTGTATAAAATATATTTCAATGGAATGTTTATGATTTATCTTTTATATTTTTGAAACGTGTAAAGAAAAAAAGATGAATAAACAGTAATAATTTAACAAACAAGTTTGTGAAAAAAGAGACTTAAAACAACAGTTCTGTTATTAAAAGTATGAAAGTTTGAAAGTGAATGCTAATTAAACTGAAAAACTCTTCTCCGTTACAGATAGGAAAATGAAACAAGAATAATACATTTAAAAAAACACTAAATTAACTGGAAAAACAAACAAATACAATTTAAAGAGAAAACATTAAAAATTCTATAAAAATATTAAAAGCTTATGCCAAAATTTTCTATTTGTGTCCTGTGCATTTTTTCATTTAACAATTACTATCATGACTGATATTATGGAGCTGACTGACGGACTCTCATGTTGAGGGCTTTTAAGGGTCATAGTTAAAACATGATTATTGCAGCACAAACATCATCGTCAACTCATATTTATTTTATTTATTATTCTAAATAAAATGGCACATTTAATACATTACATTCAAGTCAAATGTCCCAGATGTTTTTTTATTCAAAATACATGTTTCATCCATTTTCATTTTCAGAAACTTAAAAAAGATCAAATCGGTATTCATGTGTTATTTTTGTAAAATATTGTATTGAAAAATAATATTCCCTTTCTGTAAAAAAACTATCACATAACATGATGTTTGGCTGTCTGTTAGGCTTAGACTGGTTTCTCGTTGCAGGCACAGATACCCTAGTCTAGCAGGATACCATCAAACACGATGACATACCCTTACGGGAAAAACACATTATTTCACATGTGAAATTTCAATATTGGCACACTTCATGTAATGATATACATTTATTTGCAGTTTCACGTGTGAAAATCACATTTTCACATTTACATGTGAAATAACTGTTCACAGGTTGAGCAGAAATGTTCACATTTGAAAACAAGAGACACATGCGAGGTCAGTTGTTCACATGTATTCAATATAGAGTTCACATGTTAACAACTCACGTGAATTGCAGTTTCACATGCAAAATACTTTTCCATGTGAAAATCTAATTTTGACTTTCACGTGAAAAACGTTCAAATGTTGTGAGGTGTAGTTTCATGGTATCACTTGTTGAAATGTTGCAATTGTGCAATATCATATTATAACGTGCTGTTTTTACATGTTATCACATTAACTTCTCATAAGATCACATGTTAAACACATGATCACATGAAATTCATGTGTTTTTTTCGTAAGGGTAGTGAGACAAAATGTACTGAGCTCTGTCCCAACACTTTGGTTTCAATATTGTAGGTCAATATATACAGAGCATTCAGAACGTATTCAGAACGTATTCAGAACGTATTCACACCCCTTTGTGTTCCAGCCTCCTACTGGCTCCCCTTCCAGCATTATCTGGTCATCATATTTATCCTGAGCAAACCAGAAGGTATGTAACTAATAATAGATAGACTTGGTAAACAAATGTATGTGTTTGTGTGTGTGTGTGTGTGTGTATGCGCACGCCCACACGTTTGCGTGTCATTCCACAATTGCGTTTGAACCGGATTGGGACTGTTTGTGTGTGTGTGTGTGTGTGTGTGTGTGTGTATCATTGCCACACAATTGCGTTTGAACCGGATTGGGCCTGTGTGTGTGTGTGTGTGTGTGCGCGTGTCAGGTCCTCCTGGACAGGTTACAGGTGATAAAACTACCCAGTATGACACCTCCGAGGAAGACCAGGAAGAGCCATGAGGTCCGGGGGCTCATAGGGGACATCTTCTCCACCTGCACACGTGCCAGTTCAGCGAAACTGTTAACCTGGGAAGAGAGAGAGAACAGTGGGGGAAACAAAGAAAGAGGAGGAGTAAGCAAGGGGGAGAAGAGAAAGAGGAGGAGAAAAAGAGAGAAGAAATAAAATGGAGAGAAAGAGGGCAGAAAGAAAGAGCAAAACCAATGACAATTCATTTCTCTCTAACAATAGTTCATAGCACATCATACACTAGAACCAAGACCATGTTTATATCAATATAGAATGTTGCCCATGTGGTTTATTTTAATACAAAAGGGGAAACACTTGGGGGACAGCCTCTGATGGTATCCATATCTTACCCATCCCCCATGTTTCTGGATCCAGTCCAGTAATTTGCTTCTGAAGTACTCCATAGTCCACGTCAGAATGTCCTTCACTAACTGTGGGAGGTTAGCAATCACCACCTAACAGAGACGAAAGTGTGATTTAACACACACACACACACACACTCACAAACAGGGATTCTACTGTACGTCCAATAATAACATACCTTGACAGCCATCCTCCCTGCTACGTAGAACAGCACAGCAATTCTCTCCCAGGTGATTTGACCGTCCTCAAATACCTTTTCTACTAACATCCTGTAGATGGGCTTGCTGGTCATTTTCCCCACAATTCCATCTATCTCACTGTTGCTCGGACAGACGGGTTGAGGGAGGTAGGGAAGGAATTAAGACCACTGTCAACTAACACACAGATAGACACACATACTCTATATTCATATTTTGTTTACCTACCCAGCAAACCAAAATGGATTCTGTGAAAGTTCCCAGAACATTAAATAGGTTGCGGCAAATGTTCTCATAGCACAAAAAACAGCCCTGTTGTGCTGATGATTACACAGTGTTTGTATAAAACACTCAACTGATGTTGCAATAACGTTACATTACCTGGAAACCTAATGAGAATATTTAAGGAATGTCCAGTTGTGGTTTTATTACAAATGTTATGCACAACATTTTAGTGAATGTTAGGAGAACATTCCAAGGATATTTAATTTGAAACATTTTCTGAAGAAAAAAAAAAAGTCTAATGTTAGATAAAACCCTAATTAGAACTTAATGTGAATCTTAGATAATGTTATGGGAATGTTCCCGGTTTGCTGGGTAGTCTATGCATCAAATCCATCAAGTTGAAATGACATGAATGACAGTTTGAGAAATTGAACAGGTACTGTAAAACACAAAGCAATGACTCTAATGTCAACTGACTCGTCCAGCTTCCCGTCCTTCTTGATGGCTTCTCCAATGGTCCGTATCATCATAGCCAGCTGGAACACAATCTTCTGATCCTGCTCACTCTTCAACTCCTGGGCTTCTATGGTGGGCTCTATTTGGACTTCTGGTGACACCTCCTCCAGCTGCTCCCGCATCACTCTGGGGACGAGAGAGCATTCTGGTCCAGAGCCACTCCTTCTTAGAGCACATAGCCTGCTGTAGCCTTCTGTATGTCAAACTAAACTACTGTTGTCACGACCCACAGTGTCTGACAGTTTTAATTTATTCCTTGCACTGATAATACATTGTTTTTTAGGTATGTTTTGTCAATTCCCAACCCCTGGAAGCAGCCAGTGGTGTAAAGTACTTAAGTAAAAATACTTTAAAGTACTACTTAAGTCGTTTTTTTGGGTATCTGTACTTTACTATTTATATATTTCGGACTACTTTTACTTCACTACATTCCTGAATAAAAGAATGTACTTTTTACTCCATACATTTTCCCTGACACACAAAGGTACCTGTTGCATTTTCAATGCTTAGCAGGAAATGAAAATGGTCCAATTCACACACTTATCAAAATAACATCCCTGTATATTTAAAACCAAATACTTGTATACTTTTACTCAAGTAGTATTTCACTGGGTGACTTTCACTTTTACTTGAGTCATTTTCTATTAAGATATCTTTACTTTTACTAAAGTAGGACAATTGGGAACTCTTTCCACCATTGGAAGCAGCACAGAATCAGCAACAGGTTTACAGATAGGTGTGTCCATCGTTATTATGAATATCTGTGAAGTGAAACTTACCTGTTCAGCAGGACCTCACATACTCTGTCATCTGTAGAACAAATACAAAATTAAAACAAAATCAGTTTAGGTCTAGTCAACATAAAAATATGTATACATGTCAAATAGAAGCGAATCATGATAACTAGCAATGACAATATACTGATAACTTGGTTACGTTGTTGCTACCTGATGCCTCTACAGCACACGCCATTGCCAGTCCACACCCAGCCCAAACGAAAAGTTCTAGTAATTAGCTTTAACTTCGGAAAACTTTAGTACAATAATTGTAGTTATTCTATTATACCCGTATGAAACTATTCTAGCTCTTTTTGATAGACGACGGTTGCTGATGTTTATCTCTATAAAGAACATATGACATCCCTTAGAGATAACATGCAGAATCTACAAGCGCAAAGAATAATGAACGACCCCAAAAAAGATAAGGTAAGACAAATGAAACGAAAGCGGAGAGAGAGAAGACGGACAGCAGAGGGAGATAATCGGCGCGTGCGCATTGTCAATATGGTTCCACAAGCTAATGTGTCCGTGTGGAAACTGACTAACATGCACTGGCTGTATAAATTTGAAGCATCCGTTTGGCGTTTCTGGTCAGAGAAGATGGAACGAAATAGATTTTGGCCGAGATTCTGCAAATCTTCTCATCAATTAAACATTTGATATCAATACAGTTTCCTTTTCCCCAAACTATAATATGTTATGAACAGAGTGGGTAACATTTTGTAGAATTTACCCTGCAAAAGAAAAAAATCGCGCTGGCTAGGATTGCGAAGGCGAATTTAGTTATTGCACACGCGCACATCACAGAGTAGCTGTTCCCTAACGGAAATATGCAGATGTGCTAGAACGCGCCAATGGGATATCGCTAACTCGTTCTTGGCTCTGCCCACTTCCTGGATTGGCTCTGCCCACTATGACTCATTAGTTCCCATTGGAAACGACAAGCTGTGGTCTATCTTGGTTTACTTATAAAACATCTTGGTCTGAACTGTCAGCCCACACCACATATTTAGCGAAGCTAGCAATTACTTCTGGTTAGCACGCTGACGGAGTACAGAGCTAGCGAGCCGGTGTCATTTAATCACTGATACATAGTGTCATGTTGATGATCAACACACGTTAATAGTTTCTTCCTGCAACATTGTATTCATGGCTGTCAGCACCACCAAGACAGTCCACGATATCTTTCAATCTATGGAGTACGGACCGAGTAGTTCCAGCACTGCTACTGCTCAGGTAAAAACTTAAGTGTCGAGGTATTGTTTGCGTAGATCTAAGTAGAAGTAAGACACAAAAATAAATCTGAGGTGAATTTACTCGAAATAGAATATCACCCATGTAATGACATTTTAACTTCTCTCGTGTATATCAAGTTGTACAGCATGTCTTAGATAATATGATTTATGTTAGCTGGCTATGACCATGTGATTGTAACTAACTCACAAGGCAGACGTGATTGTCTGACAATTTGCGGTGGGATCTTCTGTGGAGAACAGCCCAACTCTTTCAACAGCTAACCACATAACATGTCCAGATTAACGTTCAGAAATGTATCTTTTTCTAGATTATGTGCAGTAGGATGTGCTTGAAACGGGTGAAAAGTGTAATCTGACCTCTACTTTTTCAATAGCTTATACTCCCTAGGAGCCCTCTTACTTTATTGGTTACTCTAGCCTGGAGGTGTTAGTCTCTGCAGCCAATCAAATGTGAGCATAGCTCAACTCAGAATTTGTCCCATTCATGTCTACCTGTCCAGATTTGAACATACATTATAAAACAATTATGTCAAATATATATATATATATACAGTGTGGAGAACAAGTATTTGATACACTGCCAATTCTGCAGGTTTTCCTACTTACAAAGCATGTAGAGGTCTGTAATTTTTATCATAGGTACACTTCAACTGTGAGAGACAGAATCTAAAACAAAAATCCAGAAAGTCACATTGTATGATTTTTAAATAATTAATTTGCATTTTATTGCATTACAATGGCCAAGACCAGAGAGCTGTGTAAGGACATCAGGGATATAATTGTAGACCTGCACAAGGCTGGGATGGGCTACAGGACAATAGGCAAGCAGCTTGGTGAGAAGGCAACAACTGTTGGCGCAATTATTAGAAAATGGAAGAAGTTCAAGATGACGGTCAATCTCCCTCGGTCTGGGGCACCATGCAAGATCTCACCTCGTGGGGCATCAATGATCATGAGGAAGGTGAGGGATCAGCCCAGAACTACACGGCAGGACCTGGTCAATGACCTGAAGAGAGCTGGGACCACAGTCTCAAAGAAAACCATTAGTAACACACTACGCCGTCATGGATTAAAATCCTGCAGCGCACGCAAGGTCCCCCTGCTCAAGCCAGCGCATGTCCAGGCCCGTCTGAAGTTTGCCAATGACCATCTGGATGATCCAGAGGAGGAATGGGAGAAGGTCATGTGGTCTGATGAGACAAAAATAGAGCTTTTTGGTCTAAACTCCACTCGCCGTGTTTGGAGGAAGAAGAAGGATGAGTACAACCCCAAGAACACCATCCCAACCGTGAAGCATGGAGGTGGAAAGATCATTCTTTGGGGATGCTTTTCTGCAAAGGGGACAGGACGACTGCACCGTATTGATGGGAGGATGGATGGGGCCATGTATCGCGAGATCTTGGCCAACAACATCCTCCCCTCAGTAAGAGCATTGAAGATGGGTCGTGGCTGGATCTTCCAGCATGACAACGACCCGAAACACACAGCCAGGGCAACTAAGGAGTTGCTCCGTAAGAAGCATCTCAAGGTCCTGGAGTGGCTTAGCCAGTCTCCAGACCTGAACCCAATAGAAAATCTTTGGAGGGAGCTGAAAGTCCGTATTGCCCAGCGACAGCCCCGAAACCTGAAGAATCTGTATGGAGGAGTGGGCCAAAATCCCTGCTGCAGTGTGTGCAAACCTGGTCAAGAACTACAGGAAACGTATGATCTCTGTAATTGCAAACAAAGGTTTCTGAACCAAATATTAAGTTCTGCTTTTCTGATGTATCAAATACTTATGTCATGCAATAAAATGCAAATTAATTACTTAATCATACAATGTGATTTTCTGGATTTTTGTTTTAGATTCCGTCACTCACAGTTGAAGAGTACCTATGATAAAAATTACAGACTTCTACATGCTTTGTAAGTGGGAAACCCTGCAAAATCGGCAGTGTATCAAATACTTGTTCTCCCCACTGTATATATATATATATATATATATATATATATATGTATGTGTGTGTGTGTGTATATGTCCATGACACAACAACACTAAGGGGAGAATATTATTATTATGTTGCATTATGATGCTTCTGAATTCTTATTTTATTGTTACAATTGTCACTATATCTTATACAAGAATGGATGTTAAAATAGATGTTGGGGTTGAGTTTGAAAGCTATAAAAAGAGGCACACACTCTCTTTATTAATTGTATAGATTACAGTTTATTCGCTGTAATCTATACACTTAATTGTATAGATTACAGAAAATGGGGCCAGTCTAAAGGTACACCCTCACCTGAATTGAAAATAGTAAGGGAGATGTTCTCAGTCTTTTGAACCTTTGAACTCCTGCTGCTGTTGATCTCATCCTCATCTTCTGTGTCATCACGGCAGTGTTTTGACAGTATGAAATACTGTGCTAGTGTGGCGGGCCACGGGCGTCCTTTTGAGAGGCACTTCCTTCCTGTTGGTGGAGCCAGAGAATTGGGCGTAGGGTCGGGGAACTTGGTATTGTAAGTGGTGGCCAGGTTTTAAGTACCTTACACTGGGTATGATACTATCATCACCATCCTCATCTTTAATGAGCCCTGGACTAGGGTATGGGGTCGGTCTTCGGACCCTTTGCAAGTCGCTAGGGCTTGCTTGGGGAATTGTCAGTCCATTTAAATCAAATCAAAGTTTATTTGTCAGGTGCGCCGAATACAACAGTTGTAGACTAGTAGTGAAATGCTTACTTACAAGCCCTAACCAACAGTGCAGTTTAGTAAAAAATAAGCATTATGTAAAGTAAGAAATAAAAAACTGTAAAATGACAGTAAAAAATGAATTATATATACAGTGGGGAGAACAAGTATTTGATACACTGCCGATTTTGCAGGTTTTCCCACTTACAAAGCATGTAGAAGTCTGTAATTGTTATCATAGGTACTCTTCAACTGTGAGTGACGGAATCTAAAACAACAATCCAGAAAATCACATTGTATGATTTTTAAATAATTAATTTGCATTTTATTGCATGACATAAGTATTTGATACATCAGAAAAGCAGAACTTAATATTTAGTACAGAAACCTTTGTTTGCTGGCTAGGCCACTCCAGGACCTTGAGATGCTTCCTACGGAGCCACTCCTTAGTTGCCCTGGCTGTGTGTTTCGGGTCGTTGTCATGCTGGAAGACCCAGCCACGACCCATCTTCAATGCTCTTACTGAGGGAAGGAGGTTGTTGGCCAAGAACTTGCGATACATGGCCCCATCCATCCTCCCCTCAATATGGTGCAGTCGTCCTGTCCCCTTTGCAGAAAAGCATCCCCAAAGAATGATGTTTCCACCTCCATGCTTCACGGTTGAGATGGTGTTCTTGGGGTTGTACTCATCCTTCTTCTTCCTCCAAACACGGCGAGTGGAGTTTAGACCAAAAAGCTCTATTTTTGTCTCATGAGACCACATGACCTTCTCCCATTCCTCCTCTGGATCATCCAGATGGTCATTGGCAAACTTCAGACGGGCCTGGACATGCGCTGGCTTGAGCAGGGGGACCTTGCGTGCGCTGTAGGATTTTAATCCATGACGGCGTAGTGTGTTACTAATGGTTTTCTTTGAGACTGTGGTCCCAGCTCTCTTCAGGTCATTGACCAGGTCCTGCCGTGTAGTTTTGGGCTGATCCCTCACCTTCCTCATGATCATTGATGCGCCACGAGGTGAGATCTTGAATGGTGCCCCAGACTGAGGGAGATTGACCGTCATCTTGAACTTCTTCCATTTTCTAATAATTGCGCCAACAGTTGTTGCCTTCTCACCAAGCTGCTTGCCTATTGTCCTGTAGCCCATCCCAGCCTTGTGCAGGTCTACAATTTTATCCCTGATGTCCTTACACAGCTCTCTGGTCTTGGCCATTGTGGAGAGGTTGGAGTCTGTTTGATTGAGTGTGTGGACAGGTGTCTTTTATACAGGTAACGAGTTCAAACAGGTGCAGTTAATACAGGTAATGAGTGGAGAACAGGAGGGCTTCTTAAAGAAAAACTAACAGGTCTGTGAGAGCCGGAATTCTTACTGGTTGGTAGGTGATCAAATACTTATATAATGCAATAAAATGCTAATTAATTATTTAAAAATCATACAATGTGATTTTCTGGATTTTTGTTTTAGATTCCGTCTCTCACAGTTGAAGAGTACCTATGATAAAAATTACAGACTTCTACATGCTTTGCAAGTAGGAAACACTGACGATTTTGCAGGTTATCAAATACTTGTTCTCCCCACTGTATATATACATACACACACACACACACGGTATATACAGGTGGTACCTGTACATAGTCGGGCTAATTGAGGTAATATGTAAATGTAGGTAAAGTTTAAGTGACTATGCATAGATGGTAAACAGAAAATAGCAGCAGCGTAAAAGAGAGGGGGTGGGGGGGACACTATGCAAATAGTCCGGGTAGCCATTTGATTACCTGTTCAGGAGTCTTATGGCTTGGGGGAAAAAGCTGTTGAGAAGCCTTTTGGACCTAGACTTGGTGCTCCGGTACCGCTTGCCATGCGGTAGCAGAGAGAACAGTCTATGACTGGGGTGGCTGGAGTCTTTGACAATTTTTAGGGCCTTCCACTGACACTTCCTGGTATAGAGGTCCTGGATGGCAGGAAGCTTGGCCCCAGTGATGTACTCTGTAGTGCCTTGCGGTCGGAGGCCAAGCAGTTACCGTACCAGGCAGTGATGCAGCCAGTCAGGATGCTCTCGACGTTGCAGCAGTAGAACCTTTTGAGGAGCTGAGGACCAAATCTTATCAGTCTCCTGAGGTAGAATAGGCTTTGTCGTGCCCTCTTCACGACTGTCTTGGTGTGTTTGGACCATTCTAGTGACACCTACTCTGCGTCTCACAAAGACACAGCAGTTGGAACCAAATATCTCAAAGTTACTCATCAGGCCAAAGGACAGGTTCCCACTGGTCTAATGTCCATTGCTCGTGTTTCTTGGTCCAAGCAAGTCTCTTCTTATTATTGATGTCATTTAGTAGTGGTTTCATTGCAGCAATTCAACCAGGTAGGCCTGATTCACACAGTCTCCTCTGAACAGTTGATGTTGAGATGTGTCTGTTACTTGAACTCTGTGAAACATTTATTTGGGCTGCAATTTTTGAGGCTGGTAACTCTAATGAACCTATCCTCTGCAGCAGAGGTAACTCTGGGTCAGTTTCATTAAAGCGCTTGATGGTTTTTAGGACTGCACTTGAAGAAACTCTCAAAGTTCTTGACATTTTCCTTATTGACTGGCCTTCATGTCTTGAAGTAATGATGGACTGTCATTTCTCTTTGCTTATTTGAGCTGTTCTTGCCATAATATGGACTTGGTCTTTTACCAAATAGGGCTATCTTCTGTATACCACCCCTACCTTGTCACAACACAACTGATTGGCTCAAATGCATTAAGAAGGAAAGAAATTCCACAAATTAATTTTTAACAAGGCACACCTGTTAATTGAAATACATTCCAGGTGACTACCTAATGAAGCTGGTTGAGAGAATGCCAAGAGTGCAAAGCTGTCATCAAGGCAAAGGATGGCTACTTTGAAGAATCTCAAATATGAAATATATTTTGATTTTTTAAAAATGTAGTTATTACATGATTCCATATGTGTAATTGCATAGTTGTAATGTCTTCACTATTATTCTACAATGTAGAAAATAGTAAAAATAAAGAAAAACCCTTGAATGAGTAGGTGTGTCCAAACAGCAACAAACCAAAGTCTGTTTTTACATCCATTGATAATGACAATAGTTCCTCAATGTATTTGAAAAATCTTTACAGCGCTCTCCCTTCCGATAACCACTCAGAGTGAAAGGGGAAAAATATATATTGCTCTGATCCAGTTGAAACATAAAAAGGCCTTCCTGATTATTTCTTATCCCAAATTGCCTACATGTCTCTTGCTGTGTCTCTCCCGAGCTCGCTGGCACGGGATATTTTCTACCTGCAGGCTGCAATGTTTTTATTTGTTGGCTTTATGTAGGCTATGTTTACATGTTTGCCAATGGCAATAGAAGTCACTTTTTAGGTTTGTATCATTTTAATTTGGATAGGATATTGATTAGCCACATGACAATGATTTTGTGATACGAAGACATTATTATACACTGTTCCACGATAATGTGCATATCAAAACCATAACTGGCACGCTGATTGGTAGAAATTGTAAGCTAAATTGGCATTCCACATGAGAAAGGTTGCCGACTCCTCGTGTAGCCAATCACCGGCAACTTCAGGAGAGTAATGGAAGAATCTGCGAGAGCTGGAGGAGGATGGTCTGTTCCTCAACACCCCCCTTCCCCCCCACCTCTGGACTGATCCTCAACACCCCCCTTCCCCCCACCTCTGGACTGATCCTCAACACCCCCCTTCTCCCCACCTCTGGACTGATCCTCAACACCCCCCTTCTCCCCACCTGGCTTTCACCACCAACCAAGTGAAGAGAGAGCTGGAGAGACTACTATCAGTGGAAAGCGGCGGGCCCTGATGGCATCAGCCCAAGGGTGCTTAGGGTCTGTGCTGACCATCTGTGTGGAATACTCCAGCACCCTTCAACCTTAGCCTGAGCCTGGAAAGGGTCCCTGTGCTGTGGAAAACATCCTGCCTGGTCCCAGTGCCCAAGAAAGCGCACCCCACTGTCCTGAATTACTTCAGACCTGTAGCGCTAACATCCCACATCATGAAGACCCTGGAAAGGTTAGTCCTCGCTCACCTCAGACCCCTGGTGTGTACATCACTGGACCCCCTGCAGTTCGCATATCAGCGCAACATCCGGATGGATGATGCAATCACCTGAGAACGCAGGTTGCACTGTGAGGGTTATGTTTTTTGACTTCTTCAGTGCCTTCAACACCATTCAGCCCCTGCTACTTGGTGAGTTGACACCTCAGACTTGAAAAGACTCAGAAAACAGGTCAGTGTTTTCTTTTGAATTCACACAATTGCAGAATGCTTAACAGGGGTTTAGAAGAGCAAGGACTCTTCATCCTAGGTGGTAGTGGACACCTTGAACACTCTGTGAATAACTTAACCTGTGGCATTGGCTCAGTGGACACCTCAAACATTTGCCAGTAGTTTGGAGGTCCGTCAGAGGCTTCAATCCATTGGTACTTGTTGGTGCTCAGATGAGTCTGCTTGAACACGTCCAGGGGCTTTGTTGATGGCTCCATGCACTGCTCTATGAGCGGCTCAATCTGTTGCAGACGTTCAGTGGACATTTCAAACAGCTGCTAGGAGAAGGCTCAGTCTCTTCAATCCCTTTTGTCCTGACTAATCCACTTAGTAATGCAAGTATTTGCCTTCCTGAGACTCAGTGGATAGTTCAGTCCTTGGCAGACTGTTCATAATTGGTTTCAACATGTTAAATCATGTGTTCTCAGGAAGCAGCTTGACTGAAATACTTGCTCAGAGTTAAGAGTGAGCTCAGTCTTTCGATTTGCTTCAATACCAAAACCATGCTCAGAGTAATGCTAAAGCCTTAGCGTCAGTTCTGGTAAAGAATCAAATGATAGGTCAGTCTCTTCAGGCCCGGGTTCAGTAAAGAATTCTAGGCAGTCCATGTAAACAGAAGCTGGAAAGAGATTGCCGTCCTCTTCGCTGTCCTCCAGGGATTCTGGGGAGAGTAAGGGGTCATACTCGGGAGACATAGGGGGAGAGAAACTGGAAGAACTGTCCTCTACTTGGGAAGAAAATATGCAGATTTACACTGCATCCTCGGCCACCATTTCCCTCCATTCTATTGGCCAATCACAGATGGATGGATGCTATCAATGGGACGCTTGTACATTGCATTCGGAAAGTATTCAGACACATTCCCTTTTTCCACATTTTGTTACATCACAGCCTTATTCTAAAATGGATTAAATAAAACATCAATCTACACACAATACCCCATAATGACAAAGCGAGGTTTTTAGACATTTTTGCGAAAAATAAATAAATAAAAGAAATCCCTTATTTACACCAGTATTCAGGCCCTTTGCTATGGGACTTGAAATTCAAATCAAATCAAAGTTTATTTGTCATGTGTGCCGAAAACAGCAGGTGTACACCTTATAGTGAAATGCTTACTTACAAGCCCTAACCAACAAATTGAGACTCAGGTGCATCCTGTTTCCATTGATCATCCTTGATGTTTCTACAACTTGATTGGAGTCCACCTGTGGTAAATTCAATTGATTGGACATGATTTGGGAAGGCGCACACCTGTCTATATATAAAGGTCCCACAATTGACAGTACATGTCAGAGCAGATACCAAGCCGTGAGGTTGAAGGAATTGTCCGTAGAGCTTCGAGACATGATCGTGTCGAGGCACGGATTTGGGGAAGGTACCAAAAAATGTCGGGTCAGTGAGGTGACCAAGAACCCGATGGTCACTCTCTAACAGAGCTCCAGAGTTCCTCTGTGGAGGTAGGAGAAACTTCCAGAAGGACAACCATCTCGGCAGCACTCCAGCAATCAGGCCTTTATGGTAGAGTGGCCAGACAGAAGCCACTCTTTAGTAAAAGGCACATGACAGCCCGCTTGGAGGCACCTAAAGGACTCAGACCATGAGAAACAAGGTTCTCTGGTCTGATGAAACCAAGATTTAACTCTTTGGCCTGAATGCCAACCGTCACATCTGGATTAAACCTGGCACCATCCCTACGGTGAAGCATGGTGGTGGCAGCATCATGCTGTGAGGATTTTTTTCAGAGGCAGGAACTGGGAGACTAGTCAGGATAGAGGGATAGATAAACGGAGCAAAGTACAGAGAGGTCCTTAATGAAAACCTGCTCCAGAGCACTCAGGACTTCAGACTTGGGCGAAGGTTAATCTTCCAACAGGACAACGACCCTAAGCACACAGCCAAGACAACGTAGGAGTGGCTTCGGGACAAGTGTCTGACTCTTGAATGGCCCAGCCAGAGCCCGGACTTGAACCCGATCGAACATCTCTGGAGAGACCTGAAAATAGCTGTGCAGCGACGCTCCCCATCCAACCTGACAGAGCTTGAGAAGATCTGCAGAGAACAATGGGAGAAACTCCCCAAATACAGGTGTGCCAAGCTTGTGGTGTCATTTCCAATAAGAATTGAGGCAGTAATCGCTGTCAAAGGTGCTTCAAAGTACTAAGTAAAGGGTCTGAATACTTATGTAAATGTAATGTTTCAGTTTATTTATTTTTTTGTCATTATGGGGTATTTTGTTAAGATTGACGGGGGGGGGGAAAACAATTTAATCCATGTTAGAATAAGACTGTAACGTAACAAAATGTGTAAAAAGTCAAATATATACTGTGTATATATATTTCCTTTCCTCCATTTTGTATAGCCTACTCAAAGAAACACACTAATGTAAGCTCTATCTTCTGTCTCTTTCCTCAGGCTTGGCTTGAGCATCAGTCTCGTGCTCTCGGCCTGTTCATCGATGGAAAGTTTGTCCGCCCTGCAGACAGACAGACATGCAGTGTGACTGACTCTTCAGGTAAAAAGGGAAGCTATCCCCTCAATTTAATATCCTTGTTCTATCTCTCTCTTGTCTCTTCCTCCACTACCCACTGTTTTCTTGTTATCTCTTGTTGTATTTTAAATGCCTTGTTCATCGATTTTAAAATGCTATTTTGACATGCACGGTTTCTCTCCAACTCCCTCCCCTAGGTGGTACTGTGTGTAGTACTGTGTGTGCTGTGGAGAAGGATGTGTCCCTGTCTGTGTCCTCTGGGGCCAGTGGCTTCAAGGCCTGGAGTGCTCTCCCCTGTCATCTAAGAGCCAAGACTTTACTCGGGTATCTACACATTACACCCCTTTTACCTCTGTCTAGGGTTCACTGATACTCCGGTAGCTACACACTACACTCCTTCACCTCTGTCAAGGGCTCACTGAGATACACACTACTAATACTTCATTTAAAGTGCTTTTCTCACCCCAGGCGCTGAAGAGATTATTATTTTTATTTTTTAATAACGATCCAAAACACAAAACATTGTAAGCAGACAACAATCAAAGCTATATACAGGTGTCGTCAGGAGAACATAGGTCCTTGAAAGCTTTGCTGAACAGCTCAGTCTTTAGTATGTGCCTTAAACGAAGCCAGATACTCTCCGGCCCTGACAATGGAATGGAATGTTGCACTCTGTGCTGTGTCCAGCTCTGAAACCCAACTGGAAGGGCTTGAGTAGGTGGCCAGATGGTGTCGAAGTTGGATAGACACAGCACATTTGAGGAGCTTACTCAGGAAGGGCAGGTTGGAAATAGGCCTGTTGATCTGGATGTTGTCATGGTCAGATCCAGGCTTTTTAAGTATGACTGCTGCGAGTTTGAGCTGAGGAAGGACACATCCAGTGGTGAGGGACTTGTCTATGATTTCTGTGAAGAAAGGCTCCAGAGCAGGTAAACAGGTCCTGACAAGGGAGGTGGTGATAGGGTCAAGTGAACAAGTGGTGGGCATCATTGCCCTAACTAGCTTGGTTACATCAGCTGCAGTGACTGTGGTGAAGGTGGAGAACCTTGACTCAGGGAGCAGATGACTGGCTAGATCAACTACAGGAGCTGGAGAGGACAGGATGGTGCTATTGATGTTTTCAATTTTGCTTCGGAATAACCACAGGTATTGATTGTACCGTTCTGGGGAGGCTGAGGCTGGAGGAACCTCACAGTAGAAGCAGAACCCAAGAGCTTCCACTGCCGTTGCTGGTCAGTTGGGAGTAGCAGGATGTTCGAGCTTTAAGGCCTGTTTTGTAGTCTTTCTGATGTTGCTAATTTGTTGCGGGTGGCAAAGTCCACATGCTGTTGTCCAGGACATCAGCCAGGCCAGTAGAGAGACTGCAGTCAGGGGAGTCGACATGTATTTTGAAATCACCAAGCACTAGCATAGCAGGGCACAAGAGCCGTAGGAGTGTTAGTAGCTCAGATAGTTCAGCAAGAAAGTAATAGTTGCGCTCTGGAGGCCGAAAAATCAGCACAGCCAGTACTGATGCAGAGCCAGTGATCTTGAAAGCCATGCATTCATGCAGATGAGACAGCTGGTACTGGATTAGGCTTCAAAATACTGTCAGTCCTGTAGATTACAGCCAATCCTCCAATCGGATGTAAGAGGACAGTCCAGGAAGGTGTAGCCAGTTGAAGTGCACTGGTTGAGGAAGATGCCAAGTCTCAGCGAGGCAGAACAAGTCTAGACCTCTATCAGTGATGACGTCATTCAGCAGTAGGCTCTTGTTGTTTATGGATCTGAGGGCCAGTGTCCTTGAGGGCCAGTGTCCTTGATCATTCAACTCCGGTGAGCATGTTGTACTGCACTCGTTGGGAGTGCACACAATATACTGTTATTCTCGTACCGCCTTGTCGTCCTCGCCGTCTGCATTTTTTTCTCTCCATTGGATCCCATATCGAAAGTGACTGTTCTTGAGCTTCCTACTCTGGGTTGTTTTAATATTGTGCAGAACGTCTGAGAAATACTTCTGTATAAATGAATGAAGGTTGCTGGCATTCTTTTGGTCCAGTCGATGGCAGATGAGTTGAGATGAAGATCTAGCTAGGCTGGTATTTGAATCCAAACAATTAGCTAGTTGATTGGAGAAGTAGACAAAATATGTTAGCTAATTTAACGATACTTGATAAGCTATAATAGACACACTACACTACAGACCACAATTTAATATCTAATATTTATGCCCGGGCAAATTCAAGTTAGCATTTGAGAAATGTTCTGTATTATCTGGGCAGCAGGTAGCCTAGCTAAGTAACCCGAAAGGTCGCTGGCTCGAATACCCGAGCCCACAAGGTGAAAAACCTGTCGATGTGTCCTTGAGCAAGGCACTTAACCCTAATTTGCTCCAGGGTCTGAACCCTGTAGGTAGGCCGTCATTGTAAATAAGAATTTGTTCTTAACTACTGACTAGCCTAGTTAAATAAAGGTTCAATAACTATAAAATCTGCATCATCTCTGTGTTCTCTTCGTGTGTGTGTCAGGTTGGTGAATGGCCTCCAGAGACACGGTCAGTGTCTGTCAGAGCTGTGTGACCTGGTCCAGTCTCCCAGTTCCCCTTCAGCACTGGTCAGACTGCTGCAGTACTACTCCAGCTGGGCTCAGCTCAGAGACTCACTCATTCCTGACTGGACACCACGTGGTAAGGCCATGCGTACGTGCACGCGTGTGTGTGTGTGTGTGTGTGTGTGTGTGTGGTGGAGATCTATCCTTAGTATTGTACTGTCATTGTGAAGTGTGTGTGTGTGTATTGAATGAACTCTGTGTTTTGTCTCTTTCAGGTGTGGTGGCAGTGGTTGTCTCTGATGACTGTTCTTTCTACTCTCTCATGCTGAAAGTCTTACCTGCACTGGCCATGGGTATGACACACACACACACACACACACACACACACACACACACACACACACAGAGATAAAGATCCAGGCTTTCTAATCAACATGACCAAAGGTTAATTTCCTAGAAAGTCATGAAAACAAAATTTCAAAATGGACCCTGTCACATTCTACCCTGACAAAGATACCCTTCCGCGGAAGGGAAAGCTTTACTCTAACCGTTTGTGACCTGAACGTTTCTGTTTCCCAGGCAACACAGTGGTGACGATCCCTGGCGTGGGTACAGCTCCTCCTGCTCTCTTATTGGCTCAGCTGTTTGTGGAGGCGGGACTTCCTGCGGGGGTGCTGAATGTGGTGACTGGCAACGTTTTGTCACTGGGTTCTAAAGTGGCTCAAAACCCCCAAATCAGCTATGTCACTTACAGTGGCAACAAAAAGGTGCGGGCGTACACTAAAACCCATGTTTTAGTTAATCAGGCGTATGCTTCCTTTTTGATGTATTTTCCCTGTATGCATCTGCTAGTGCATGTTCTTGCACTTAACACTCACACGTGGCTCTTCTTACTTGTACTCATTTTGCTATGACTGTGATGTGTGTTGTTTGTATCTACCCTAGTCGCTCTGGATAAGTGTCTGCTAAATGACCAGAATTCTATGTAAATGTATTGGCACTGTAATTAGCTGTGTGAGGTAAACCTTTTTCTATTGGCGCAGTGGTGAATTGACAGTTGTCCCTCCTCCAATCATGTGTGGTGTGCCTTGGATTGTGAACTTCCTATTTTCTCTCGCTCTCACACTGACTTGTACCTCCCCTCCGATCCCTTCTTTCTTTTTCAGGATGGAGAGATGCTGTGCCGGGCCACAGCGGGCATGGGTGTTCCCGTCTCTCTCTCCCTCTCCCTCGGAGCCACCTGTCCCTTCATCATCTTTGAGTCTGCCGATATCGACAGCGCCGTGGATGGAGTGATAGAGACCGCCTTTAAGAAGAACAGAGAGGTGAAACGGATGGCTTTCTTCTTTCTTTTCTCACTCGTTTAAAAAAAAAAAGCCAAATCAGAAAAGGAATCGAGATTCCAGTGAAATAATAAGATGCAATGTGAAGCATGGCCACAGGAGGTCAGTGTTGTACAGTATGGCAGATCTGTACCACGCTCTAGAAACTAGCAAAAGAATATACGCATTTAAAGCCCTCTCTCACTGACTCAATAGGCCTATATGACTTATCTGAACAGTAGAATAATCTAATGAAATAACCTGCTCTCTCTCTCTTTCACCCCTCCTCTCTCCATCTTTATCTCGCTCCCTCTCTTCCTCCCTCAGTGCCAGTGGATGCTGTGTGTCCAGGAGTCCGTGTGGGACAGTGTTGTAGCCCGTCTGAAGATTCGGATGGCAGGGATGAAGAGTGTTCCTCTCCTGGCCGAGGGGGACCGAATTCTGGTGGATGCTGCAGTACAGGAGGCTCAACAGCAGGGGGCCTCGGTCAGTCACTACGTTTTACATTTTGCCCATTTAACAGATGGCTCTAATGTTCTAATCGACTTACATGAGTAATTAGGGTTAAGTGCCTTGATCAAGGGGACATCGACAGATTTTTCACCAAGTCGGCTTGGGGATTCGAACCAGCACCCTTTCGGTTACTGGCCCAATGCTCTTAACCGCTAAGGCTACCACATTACCACACTACAAAACATTAGTAACACCTTCCTTTATATTGAGTTGCACCCCTCCCTTTTGCCCTCAGAACAGACTCAATTCTTTGAGGCATGGACTTTACAAGGTGTTGAAAGCGTTCCACAGGGATGCTGGCCCATGTTGACTCCAATGCTTCCCACAGTTGTCAAGTTGTCCTTTGGGTGCTGGACCATTCTTGATACACACAGGAAACTGTTGAGCGTGATAAACCCAGCAGCGGTGCAGTTCTTGACACAAACCAGTGTGCCTGGCACCTACTAAACATGCCCTGTTCAAAGGCTCTTAAATCTTTTGTCTTGCCCATTCACCCTCTGAATGGCACACATTCACAATCCATGTCTCAATTGTCTACAGGCTTAAAGGTCCTTCTTTAACCTGTCTCCTCCCACTTCATCTACACTGATTGAAGTGGATTTAACAAGTGATCTTAGCTGTCACATCGATTTGCCTAGTCAATCCATGTCTTGGAAAGCACAAGTGTTCCTAATGTTTTGTACTCACAATGTACACACTATATCCTGTGAAAGTAACTATATCCGGTGAAAGTAACTATATCCGGTGAAAGTAACTATATCCGGTGAAAGTAACTATGACCGGTGAAAGTAACTATGACCGGTGAAAGTAACTATAACCGGTGAAAGTAACTAGTAACTATGACCGGTGAAAGTAACTATAACCGGTGAAAGTAACTATAACCGGTGAAAGTAACTATAACCGGTGAAAGTAACTATAACGGTGAAAGTAACTATAACGGTGAAAGTAACTATATCCGGTGAAAGTAACTATATCCGGTGAAAGTAACTATATCCGGTGAAAGTAACTATAACGGTGAAAGTAACTATAACGGTGAAAGTAACTATAACGGTGAAAGTAACTATAACGGTGAAAGTAACTATAACGGTGAAAGTAACTATAACGGTGAAAGTAACTATGACCGGTGAAAGTAACTATAACCGGTGAAAGTAACTATAACCGGTGAAAGTAACTATATACGGTGAAAGTAACTATATACGGTGAAAGTAACTATATCCGGTGAAAGTAACTATATCCGGTGAAAGTAACTATATCCGGTGAAAGTAACTATGACCGGTGAAAGTAACTATAACCGGTGAAAGTAACTATAACCGGTGAAAGTAACTATAACCGGTGAAAGTAACTATATCCGGTGAAAGTAACTATATCCGGTGAAAGTAACTATATCCGGTGAAAGTAACTATATCCGGTGAAAGTAACTATATCCGGTGAAAGTAACTATATCCGGTGAAAGTAACTATAACGGTGAAAGTAACTATAACGGGTGAAAGTAACTATAACGGTGAAAGTAACTATAACGGTGAAAGTAACTATAACGGTGAAAGTAACTATATCCGGTGAAAGTAACTATATCCGGTGAAAGTAACTATATCCGGTGAAAGTAACTATATCGGTGAAAGTAACTATATCGGTGAAAGTAACTATAACGGTGAAAGTAACTATATCCGGTGAAAGTAACTATAACGGTGAAAGTAACTATAACGGTGAAAGTAACTATAACGGTGAAAGTAACTATATCCGGTGAAAGTAACTATAACCGGTGAAAGTAACTATAACCGGTGAAAGTAACTATAACCGGTGAAAGTAACTATAACCGGTGAAAGTAACTATAACCGGTGAAAGTAACTATAACGGTGAAAGTAACTATAACGGTGAAAGTAACTATAACCTGTGAAAGTAACTATAACCTGTGAAATTACCCGCCTCTTCCGCTTTACTCCAGATGCCTTTTATAAAACATTTGACCAACAAAAAGCCTATAAACGTTTGAAAACTACAAGGCTACTTCCTGGTAAATGACGTGTCACTTTCAAAACCATATAGGCCATAGGAGGGTAACGTTTTGGACAAGCACTGCAGTAAAGCTAAATAATCATAACATCTCAAAAAGACCTGAAGGCAGTAAAATCCAATGTAACTGCAACTCTGAATTCCATCTTGTGGACTGTACCATCATTTTGTTAGACATGGTGTTGAGCACAACGAATAAAAAGTTCCTTTTGAATAAATGTTAACCTAAGGATGTGTTTTGCTTGTATCAGCTGATCCAGCCGTGTCCCCCGCCCTCCTCCGGTGCCACCTATCCCCCCACGGTGCTGTGTGGAGTAGCCCCCTCCTGCCCCTGTGTGGTGACCCCATCCCCCGGTCCTCTGCTTCCCCTCCTCTCCTTCAGGAGCCACGGGGAGGGCGTCACTCTGGGTAAGGAGGACCAAACCGTACTATTTATATGACCGCACTACACTCAAACAGCAACCACTAATGAACCACTTATCTATCCAACTCTATCCATCTGTCCATCTGCCTTGTCTCGACAGGGAACCACAGCCCTCACGGCCAGGCTGCCTCTCTCTGGACTGAAGACCTAACTCTGGCCCTGGAGGCTGCCAAGAGGTACAGGACACACACTATCTTGGTCTCCCAATATTAATCTCAAATCACCACAGCTGAAAACATTCTTTGTGGTGTATCCTCTCAGCATTAGATTTCTAATTCCTTTCACCCAGAACCCACCTGGTGACTAATAGACTATGAGATATAACACACACACACACACCTTATTAACCCTTTCTCCCCAGCCTGTCTGTGGGTTCAGTGTGGGTAAACTCCCACTCTGTGATGGACCCTTCCCTGCCCCTCTCTGGCCACAAGGAGAGTGGCAACTGCATCGATGGAGGGAAAGAGGTAGGGACGATAGCTATTTTCTGTCCCTGTCCAGAGGGAATTTTGTTGATAATGCTTGTAATTATTCAATCTTTTCCCATTTTCACACATGCCTCCTAGGGTGTCGGGCTATAGGTTGTTTATAGACAGTGTGCTTTATGTCTGAGTGTCTCCTAAATGACTTTTCCCTCCTCTTTTCCAGGGACTGTTCCAGTACCTCCGCCCTTCTTCCTCTCCTCCTCTACCCCGCTCCTCTCCAGCCTCTGTGGATTACTCCAAGTTCGGAACGGCTACATCAGCAGCCATCATTCCAAAGGGATCTAATTCATCCAGGTGTGTGTGACTTAAAAAAAAATATGCTTTTGTACTTATTCGGTCACTTATCTCCTCTCTCTCTCTCTCCCTCCTTCCTGTTTCTCCCTCTCACTCAGCATCCCTCGTTCCTACCTGCAGTATGTGGGGGGGAAGCAGTGTAAGTCTGAGTCTGGCAGCAGTGTGTGTGTCCTGGCACCAGGGGGAGCTGTGCTGGCCTACTGTCCTGACGGGGGGAGGAAAGACGTTCGCAACGCCGTGGAGGCGGCCATTAAAGTTCAACCTGGGTGAGCTCTGCTCTAGGCTGGATATGGGTCTGGGTTCTGTGTGTGATTTACACTGAGAATACCAAACATTAGGATCACCTTCCTAATATTGAGTTGCACCCCTCCCTTTTGCCCTCAGAACAGACTCAATTCGTCAGGGCATTGACTTTACAAGGTGTTGAAAGTGTTCCTCAGGGATGCTGGCCCATGTTGACACCAATGCTTCCCACAGTTGTGTCAAGTTGGCTGGATGTCCTTTGGGTGCTGGACCATTCTTGATACACACAGGAAACTGTTCAGTGTGAAAAACCAAGCAGTGTTGCAGTTCTTGACACAAACCAGTGTGCCTGGCACCTACTAAACATGCCCCATTCCAAGGCATTTAAATATTTTGTCTTGCCCATTCACCCTCTGAATGACATACAGTTGAAGTCGGAGGTTTACATACACCTTAGCCAAATACATATAAACTCAGTTTTTCACAATTCCTGACATTTAATCCTAGTAAACATTCCCTGTCTTAGGTCAGTTAGGATCACCACTTTTTATTTTAATGTCAGAAAGAAGAAATGTGAAATGTCAGAATAATAGTAGAGTGATTTATTTAATCACATTCCCAGTGGGTCAGAAGTTTACATACACTCAATTAGTATTTGGTAGCATTGCCTTTTAAATTGTTTAACTTGGGTCAAACGTGTCGGGTATCCTTCCACAAGCTTCCCACAATAAGAATTTTGTCCCATTCCTCCTGACAGAACTGGTGTAACTGAGTCAGGTTTGTAGGCCTCCTTGCTCACACACGCTTTTTCAGTTCTGCCGACTAATTTTCTATAGGATTGAGGTCAGGTCTTTGTGATGGCCACTCCAATACCTTGACTTTGTTGTCCTTAAGCCATTTTGCCACAACTTTGGAAGTATGCTTGGGGTCATTGTCAATATGGAAGACCCATTTGCGACCAAGCTTTAACTTCCTGACTGATGTCTTGAGATGTTGCTTCAATATATCCACATAATTTTCCTTCCTCATGATGCCATCTATTTTGTGAAGTGCACCAGTCCCTCCTGCAGCAAAGCAGCCCCACAACAACATGCTGCCACCCCCCGTGCTTCACGGTTGGGATGGTGTTCTTCGGCTTGCAAGCCTCCCCTTTTTCCTCCAAACATAACGATGGTCATTATGGCCAAACAGTTCTATTTTTGTTTCATCAGACCAGAGGACATTTCTCCAAAAAGTACCATCTTTGTACCCATGTGCAGTTGCAAACCGTAGTCTGGCTTTTTTATGGCGGTTTTGGAGCAATGGCTTCTTCCTTGCTGAGTGGCTTTTCAGGTTATGTCAATATAGGGCTCGTTTTAGTGTGGATATAGATACTTTTGTACCCGTTTCCTCCAGCATCTTCACAAGGTCCTTTGCTGTTGTTCTGGGATTGATTTGTACTTTTCACACCAAAGTACGTTAATCTCTAGGAGACAGAATGCATCTCCTTCCTGAGCGGTATGACGGCTGTGTGGTCCCATGGTGTTTATACTTGCGTACTATTGTTTGTACAGATGAATGTGGTACCTTCAGGCATTTGGAAATTTCTCCCAAGAATGAACCAGACTTGTAGGTCTACAATTTTTTTTCTGAGGTCTTGGCTGATTTCTTTTGATTTTCCCATGATGTCGAGCAAAGAGGCACTGAGTTTGAAGGTAGGCCTTGAAATACATCCACAGGTACACCTCCAATTGACTCAAATTATGTCAATCAGCCTATCAGAAGCTTCTAAAGCCATGACATCATTTTCTGGAATTTTCCAAGCTGTTTAAAGGCACAGTCAACTTAGTGTATGTAAACTTCTGACCCACTGGAATTGTGATATAGTGAATTATAAATGAAATAATCTGTCTGTAAACAATTGTTGGAAGAATTACTTGTGTCATGCACAAAGTACACTTGCCAAAACTATAGTTTGTTAACATGAAAGCTGTGGAGTGATTGAAAAATTAGTTTTAATGACTTCAACTTAAGTGTTTGTAAAATTCCGACTTCAACTGTACATACACAATCTATGTCTCAATTGTATCAAGGCTTAAAAACACTTCTTTAACCTGTCTCCTCCCCTTCATCTACACTGATTTGAAGTGGATTGAACAAGTGACATCAATAAGGGATCATAGCTTTCACCTGGATTCACCTGGTCAGTCTGTCATGGAAAGAGCAGCTGTTCTTAATGTTTTGTACACTCAGTGTAGATTCTCTCTCCTGACAGTTGGATGAAGAAGAGCCCTGTGGCCCGAGCTCAGTCCCTCTTCTCTCTGGCTGAGAACTTGGCGCTGAAGAGGCGGGACATGGCCGTGTCACTCCACTCCCAGACAGGCCTCTCATTGGAGGAGGCTGGCATGGAGGTGGAGCTCAGCATCGCTCAGCTCTGTGATTGGGCTGCCCGCTGTGATAAGGAAAGGGGCGGAGTTCCGGTGAGACTTTGTATATTATGTATTCTGTCCTTGTAGTAACTTTTGTATAATACTATTGGCTGTTTATGTTCAACACTTACGCTCTTCATACTGTAGATAAAGTGTCTCTTCTCTAATCTACTTCTCTCTAGCCCGTCCCACAGTCCGGTTCGGCTCTGTCCATCCCTGAGGCTCTAGGAGTGGTGGGTGTGGTTCTCCCTGACTCCTCTCCCCTCCTTTCTATGGTCTCCCTGCTGGCAGCTGCTGTTGCCATGGGCAACGCCGTCGTCATGGTGCCCAGTCCAAAGTACCCCCTGCCTGCTCTAGAGTTCGTCCAGGTGAGTTCTGTCCTGCCCCCCGACATTTTGATTCAACTGTGTGTTTGTGTGTGTGCACATTTGCAAACACATCTCTTCCCTGTCTCTCTCTAGGTTCTCCAGTCCTCAGATCTTCCAGCAGGCGTGGTCAGCATTATAACTGGTGGCAGAGATCAGCTGACCCAGGCTCTAGCCAATCACAGTGTCATCAAGGCCATATGGTACTGGGGGAGTATGGAGGTGTGTTTGTCTCATATACTCAGATTTAAATCGGACACACACACACATATCACTTAATTGTATTCCAGTACAATATGTAAATGAGCTGTGTTTAATGTTAATCTAGTTTTGTCTCTGTCGGTCACTCACTCACTCACTCACTCACTCACTCACTCACTCACTCACTCACTCACTCACTCACTCACTCACTCACACAGGGTTGCCAGTTCCTCCAGCACACGTGTGCCAGCCCTCTGAAGAGCCTGTGGCTCCACTGCCAGGAGGAGGAGGATGGAGGGAGAGACTGGGCCCAGCCTCATCCCTCACTCCTGGAGGAGATGTGGAGACAGGCCGTCCAGTGGAAGAGTGTCTGGATCCCCACTGCTTAGAGAGAGAGAGAGGGGGAGGGAGAGGGAGAGAGGGAGGGAGCGAGAGAGGGAGCGAGAGAGAGATTACGTTTATTAAAACAAGAAAATGTATTTTGAAGTGGGGGGGTTGTAAGGGGAATTCTTAGTCACATTTTGGGAATGGTTTTATGTAACGCACATGGGGGTAACGTTTTTGGGAATTTTCTACATTGTGCAGAAGATCATGAAACCTTCAAGGATGTTCCAGTGGTTTCTTCCCATCGGAGGACTGTGTGGTAAATGACTCGGTGGTAAATAACCCCAGATGCATGGAGAGATGTTATGGAGATGTTATATCCTGTATGGATCACTGACTTCTACCTCCAGCGTTCCTATGCCTGGTCTGATGCCTTAATATCACTGGCGTTGATGCATTCTCTACAGGAAGCCAGCTTTAGTCAGACAACAATACCTTCATAATTTTGCGTTACTGTATGTTATATCAATAAGGGGCTTAGATTGAGAATTTTGATTTCTGTCCCCCATGAGAAGTTAATACAGCTGTACCAATTTTAGATTTATTAATACTGTATTATGTTAAACTGTAGTAGTGTTCCAAACAAAGGTAAACATTCCTTTTGTGTGATCTTCAATTGTGCCAGATAGGCTAGGCCTACTGTTTCAGCACGAGTGGTCTTCACGTTTTTGTCTTAATTTCTTATGTCCAATTAGACATTTTTTAAATATATGATTAAAACATTCTGAATAATAATGTAGTTCTGATGTTCAAAAACCATAATAAAACAATAAATCATTAAATATATCTTGTGCTCTCTTTTTTTAGGGAGTAGGTTATCTTAGTTCATGAGGGCTGGTCATGAGATTGCTTTTTGAGGAAGTGATTTTATGACTAACTTGCAGGAGGAAGTGTGTTTAACCACCTCAATTATATACCATAATGAATCTGACTGTTTATACACTAGTTCACCACTGTAAAGCACCAGGCAGCTACTGGTTTTCTGTGGCTTTACACCACACAGTGCTACTCAATTCCTTTCTTTAGGCGTGTAAAAAGTTAAATCCGGCAAGATCTAGTTCCTAAAAACAGCTAGCTGGAGTTTGTCTGAGCCCTCATCCGCTATGTATTTAATGCTGAGTCTACATACAGGCACCCTAGTCTGATGACATTGTCTCACATTTCATTATTGTGCTGAAAGTGCATAATTTACTGATATAATTGTATAATACAAGGGCAGTGCCTTTCCCACATTGTGGTCATTTCCAGGCCTAGTGCTTTATCATAGCTTTATAGCATACAGTGCATTCGGAAAGTATTCAGACCCCTTGACTTTTTCCACATTTTGTTACGTTACAGCCTTATTCTAAAATGTTTTCCCTCATCAATCTACACACAATACCCCATGATGACAAAGTGAAAACAGTTTTTCAGAATTGTTTGCAAATTTATAAAAATAATAATAATCAGACCATTTGCTGTGAGACTCAAACTGAGCAATGGAAGAAGTTTGGAACCCACCAAGACTTCCTGTGGTTGGTCGCCCTGCCAAACTTAGCAATCAGTGGAGCGATAGAGGAAAAGATTAACAAAGCAGAGTACAGAGAGATCCTTGTTGAAACCTGCTCTAGAGCACTCAGGACCTCAGACTGGGGCGAAGGTTCACCTTCTAACAGGACAACCACCCTAAGCACACAGCCAAGATAACGCAGGAGTGGCTTCAGGACAAGTCTCTGAATATCCTTGAGTGGCCCAGCCAGAGCCCATCGAACATCTGTGGACCTGAAAATAGATGTGCAGCGACGCTCCCCATCCAACTTGACAGAGCATGAGGATCTTCAGAGAAAAATGGGAGAAACTCCCCAAACACAGGTGTGCCAAGCTTGTAGCGTCATACCCAAGAAGACACAAGGCTGTAATCGCTGCCAATGTTTTGTAATTTAATACATTTTTGTAATTTAACAAAATTTGGAAAAAGTGAAGGGGTCTGAATACTTTCCGGATGTGGTGGATTGAGATGCGGCCTAGCTTAAACGGACTCATTTTGCTGGGGATTTTTTTGTGTTATTTAAATGAACACACCGGAGCGCTAATAGACTAAGGGGTTTTAAACAAACAATATTGGAATCGCCATGGTCACAACCATAAACTGTCAACTCCATCTGCCTGATAGATTAAAATATAATATACATTTTGGTTCAAACACTATATATAGAAAAGTATGTGGACACCCCTTCAAATTAATGGATTAGGCTATTTCAGCCACACCTGTTGCTGACAGGAATATAAACTCGAGCACACAGCCATGTAATCACCATAGACAAACATTGGCAGTAGAATGGCCTTACTGAAGTTTTGAGTGACTTCCAGCAATCCATTTCTGCCCTGCTAGAGCCGCCCCGGTCAACTGTAAGTGCAATTATTGTGAAGTGGAAACATCTAGGAACAACAACGGCTCAGCCGTCAGTGGTAGACCACACAAGCTAACAGAAAAGGACCACAGAGTCCGTCCTCAGTTGGAACACTCACTACCGAGTTCCAAACTGCCTCTGGGAGCAACATCAGCACAAGAACTGTTCGTCGGGAGCTTCATGTAATAGGTTTCCATGGCTGAGCAGCCGCACACACAAGCCTAAGATTTTTAATGGTTCAGGCTAGGCCCCTTAGGTCCAGTGACGGGAAATCTTAACGCTACAGCATACAATTACATTCTAGACGATTCTGTGCTTCCAACTTTGTGGCAACAGTTTGGGGAAGGCCCTTTCCTGTTTCAGTATGACAATGCCCCCGTGCACAATGTGAGGTCCATTCAGAAAGGGTTTGTCGAGATCGATGTGGAAGTATGTAACTGGTCTGCACAGAGCCCTGACATTAACTCCATCGAACACCTATGGGATGAATTGGAACACCGACTGCAAGCCAGGCCTAATAGCCCAAGATCAGTACCCAAATTCACTAATGCTCTTGTGGCTGAAAGGCAGCAAGACCCCGCAGCAATGTTCCAACATCTAGTCCCCGCAGCAATGTTCCAACATCTAGTCCCCGCAGCAACGTTCCAACATCTAGTCCCCGCAGCAATGTTCCAACATCTAGTCCCCGCAGCAATGTTCCAACATCTAGTCCCCGCAGCAATGTTCCAACATCTAGTCCCCGCAGTAATGTTCCAACATCTAGTGGAAAGCCTTCCCAGAAGAGTGGAGGCTGTTATAGCAACAAAGGGGGGGGACCAATCAGATGGGGCAGCCGTCTGAAAATACAGAGCGTAGGGGTTGGTAATGTTCTCTAGTTGCGCCGTGATTGGCTCAGTGTTCTGTCACTCGTGGGGACATCCCCAAGTTTAAGTCCTTTAGTATGAGTAGGCATCCAACATGTCAGCCCTTTGGGTCCTGCCATAGAGATATTTTACAAGTACACTTCCACGAAGGCTCAAGGTCATTGGCCACAGAAAGGACGTCAAATCACGTTATATGTACAGTAGCTTTGATTGGACTGATCATGTCAACATCTTATCTAGCAGTCATCATCATGAATCAAGTCTATTGGCTAATCCTTGTCATATGAAGAGAAAATATAGATAAAACGCATCGGTGCTCATCAGCCATTGGACATAAACATTACACGACAATTTGGAGATCGCAAATTCAACAATGAGTGGTTTGTAAGGAATCGGTGACAGTGGCTAACTGCTAGCATCGCAACTGGGAAGTCGGGAATAAACAGCTCAAACTGGGAAAATACCTTGTGAACAGTCATTCAACTCTGAATTATAAATCCGGCCTCTTTCTCTTAGATGACAAAAGAGTTCCGGTGAGCACATCCATAACTGTCTCATGCTGCTTCATAAATTATGTTGAATGCCAGAGAGATATGTATACTGTAGCTAAGAAAGTAATACAAAGTGTGTGCCTTTTGTGTAGTAAGCTGTTTGTAGCCCATGTGCCTCACCCTAATAATTTGGTCTATTTTCACCTCTTTATTTTGCCTACTGTGCTAGCTCGGTAGAACACATGTAACGCTAGACTATAACCTGTTTTTGAGAAATGTAATCATCGAATATTGTAAGAGCTTTCATTGTCTGCTTGTATGCCCCCTTTATTTATCCTACGGTTCTGAGTTGGTGTACAGGGAGAACACTGTAAGAACGGCCCATATTCTCAATTGTCAGTAGGGAAATATATTTGTTTAAGCAAGTCAGCCATATCAGCTATGTTTTTTATAAAGGCTGTAAATGAGGCTGAGTTAACTGTTTTGCTGCCAGACAAGGCTCCGCTGATAGCCAGGTGTAGCGTAAGGTAAGGTTTTGGGACCGCTGTTGGGACTCTGCTTTTGGTACAGCTTTATGTAGGCCCTAACCGTTTGTGGTCACCATTATATACATAATGTATTGTTTAGTGTTGTATTGTCTGCATACATGAAAAAAAAAAATATATATGTTTTGTTTGCCCCACCTGTACATATATATATATATATATATATACTGTATATATACAGAGTACCAGTCAAAGGTTTGGACACACCAACTCAAGGGTTTTTCTTTATTTTTACTATTTTCTACATTGTAGAATAATAGTGAAGACATCAAAACATTAAATAACACATATGGAATCATGTAGTAACTAAAAAAGTGTTAAACAAATCAAAATATATTTTACATTTGAGATTCTTAAAAGTTAGATTCTTCAAGGTTATATATGTTGATTTCTTTAACACTTTTTTGGTTACTACATGATTCCATTTGTGTTATTTCATAGTTTTGATGTCTTCACTTTTATTCTACAATTTTGACTGGTACTGTATATATATACTACATATATTTAGGCACAATGACAAGGCAGAAATGCAGCCAGGGCAGAGCCTGAGACTGTCCAGACTGTAGTAAAACAAACAGGAAGTCATGACAGGAATAAGAGTGGGAGGGAGGGAGGGAGCAATAGGAAGGGGGTGGGTGGGGGATTAGAGTACAGACTAAAAACGCTGTGTCACCCTTCAGAACTTCAATAGAAAGAGTTTTGTAATGGTTAATCATTTACTGTATTGGTATCACTTTTGTTTATAACTTTGTGAGGCTGGTCACATGATGGACCCGGTCGTGACTTTAACAACTTAACACAGGTTCCCGGGATTGAACATTGCTGAAAAGATTTGCATTTTTAAAAATTAAGAAAATACTTAGTCAAATGCAATTTTAATGCTATGCCCTTCTCCCTCCCACTCTTATTCCTGTCATGACTTCCTGTTTGTTTTACTACAGTGTGGACAGTCTCAGGCTCTGCCCTGGCTACATTTCTGCCTTGTCATTGTGACTCAGAATTCTGGAGTCTCAAGAACGAACACTCCTTTCTCAGGGGTTAGACGTGACGTACTAAATGTAAATACTCCAATTAGTATGATATGTTTTGTATGGTATGTATTCATTTGTGGATGTTCGTCATCCATTTCGTATGATTGGTTATGAATAGCAATTTGTACAATATGTTAGGAATTTGCAAAACACATGATGTGTTGGTAGAGTTAGAGTTAAAGTGACTACTATCTAGTCACAGCCCTTATGTAACACCGGTTCATAAACGTCTACTGTCACTCCCAACAGTCTGAAGAGGCTTCGTCTCATTGTCTACAAAACTTTGTTTTACGCTAATAATGAAAACATTACGCTATAAAGTGAGGCTCAGTCTTGAAACATTGGTCAAAGTAACAGAGAGCAGTGCACACACTTCAAGGGCTATCTATGTTCCAAGACCCTTACCCCAATTTGAAGCAGCTTTATAATTATTCAACAAACAATGAAACTAGATAGTAGCTAAGACAAACTGATAGATAGAGCCTGTTTTGGGTTACATATTAGGAAAAAGGAAGTTCTGTTCTGAAACAATTGGAGTAGAGGTGCTACATTACATACTAGGCCAGGACAAACCAAAGGCAAAACTGATCCTAAATCAGCACTCTTACTCTGAGACGCTTGATGCATACTGTCCCAGAAGACCTAGTTCTTATGAATCCCACCGATGTTGCAACTACATGGCTGTATTGAGCAATGACCCAGCACCCTGAAAGCACCCTGTCAGCTGTTGTGGAAGATCAGGTTATGTGAACTGAAGTTGTTAGGAAGGTTACTTTATTATTGTAGTCTTTCATTTTCATTAGCTGTAAAAAGTTTTCTAGTTCACAGTTTTAGCTTAATAACCTGTGTAGATAGATAGATAGATAGATAGATAGATAGATAGATAGATATATAGATACTTTATTGATCCCCCGGGGGGGAAATTATGGTTAGATGTTTGTAGCTACTGATTTTGTGTAGTTATTTCTAGGCTAATGTTAGCAACTTTGATAGACCATTTGTCAACTACAATTTCTCATTTGGAACCGAAAGGTGTTTCATCAAACCCACTGGCTCCAGGTCATTTATAAGTCTTTACTAGGTAAATCCCCGCCTTATCTCAGCTCGCTGGTCACCATAGCAACACCCACCCATTTCTACAAAAGCATTTCTGTCTCTGTATTTTCTTGTACTGCACATTTAATGTATTGTGGCGAGCTCAGCCAGAAGAAGATGGCAAGAGACAGAGATTGATTTTACCAGAGAGTTCCTGTGCCCCATACACCGCACGACTCCAGGAACGTCACACTTTTATTCTTACCCTCCTTCAACTATTAACAATGAACACATCCTCCGGCCATGCAAGGCTCGGTCACGGTAGGCATTTTAACATTCCCCCCTACCCCCATAACCTGAACTAAGACAACTTAAGGAAACATAAACACATAACATTAGCTTAACTACTAAAATGTAAAGACATAACACAACCGTTTTAATCATTGAACAACAACTACCCACAATCCCCTTGCTCCCTTCAGTTACCACGCAACGTGTGGCTAGCGTATGCCGGCCAGATCAGTATATAAATAAAATGTGTGATGAACCTGTCGTGACGTGACTATCATTAATGTGACGACTGTTATTGTATAAAATCTATGTTTAATCGATAACGTGATTAAATTTATAATGTAACAATTAACTAATCAGTAAGCTGGGGCACCGCTACACCACTATCTCCCGAATTAAAACTCTCACAAGCTATTTTCATATCCCAGATAAGTCACTTATTAATGTCTTGTTATATCGGTCAGTCTCATTTTGAACGTCGTAATTTCTTGTAGTCTGCACACTTCTATCTTTACTTATGAATTAGCAATACACAAATTGGCTCAATTATTTATTTACTAACTAATTAAACAATTACATAATACATAAAACATACTAACATTATACAGTCTGGTTATTACACAATGGCGAATTCAGAGAGAGGAAGGGGGCGGAGGAAGAGACAAAGGAATTCCTCTATCAGACATTGGTAAGCTACGCTCACAGAAATACAAATTTAAAGACTAAAATCACATTGTTATCTTCACAACAGTATTGTTATACTTAATCATTTGTTTTATACAACAATTAGATGCAAACCTCATAACTGGGAAATGTACACTTTCAGAGATACAGTTATATTGTTCTACCGTCCTTAGTGACATCACAAATGACATCACAAATTAGTAACGAATTAGACATGATTGTTCCACCGACCAGTTCCCACATTCTTTCTGTTAGAAATGTTGTTTCCTTATCCATTTTTGGGTGTTGGGGTTTTGGCGGGAAGAATGTCTTCGTTCCACAGGGAAATCCTCTCTCCCAATACTGCATGGCACGGAAGAGAACGTTTCTGCAAGGAATTTACGACCAGTCATAAAACTGGTCAACTTCAAACTATGGCATAAGGGGACGACAAGCGGATAAGAGGCAATCCGTAATTTCGATTAAGACATTAATGAGCGAGCTAGAACGGACGTAGTCAATATAACTATTTGTTTAGCACTTTTGAAATGTACAGAGACAGAATTCAGAACATGTGCTGTTCTTACAGTATCCTCCCTGTACACCAAGTCAGAACTGTAGAATAAATAAAGGTGGCATATCTCTTACAATATTCAATGATTACATTTCTCAAAAACAGGTTATAGGTTTCCATGTATCCCATGTGCACCACCGAGTCAGAACAGTAGGCGAAATTAATAGGTGAAAATAGACCGCATTATTAGGGTGAGGCACATGGGCTACTAACAGCTTACTACACAATATACAATTAGTATTACTTTCTTAGCTACAGTATACATATCTCTCTGGCATATTACATAATTTATGCAGCAGCATACAATACATTTTTGGACTCACCTTGGCTGAAACACCTGCATTATGGAGCTGCCTTATTATTAGCTTTATTAACTGAATGTTATATATATCTTTTGACATTGTTTGCAAACTGATACTTGACATGTATTAATGCCAAAATAACATGCAAAACAGGCAAGCCATTTTTATTTTTTTACTGTTGCTAAAAATGTGGGGCTCAAAACAGGTGGGGCTGAGTGTAGAATTGCCTGAGGCTTTTGATCGAATAGAAGTTTCGTAATGTTTAAGCTTTTACAAATGTACTGATATATGTGGATGCACGTGGCATTCCGGTCTCACCTGATCTCGCCTGTCTTCAATCATTGAGCACATACATTACCATTGTTAGAGCGGTCACTCCGCTATCTTGTATAATAAATCATCATGTGCACGAGTGAGCTCGTCATCAAATGATCCGCCTAGTTCCTGTTGAAACTCTGAACGTGATTGGCTGCGCTCTGTGAGGGTGGAGTTCACTGACGTTTGAAACTATAAATAGAGCGAACAACGCTCCTTCCATTTCAAAACTCTGGAAGACAGATAAAGTAGTTCTTGCTTCAACAGTGTTTGAACGGAACTCTTTCTGCCTTCATCCCGCACTATATAACATTCCGGATTGTTAACGTAACACTTACTTGAACTCTAATAGCAACATCGTGTAAGAAACTATATTTTTGTACCGTTCATTTTTATATAAAATAAGAAAATCTGCTAAAATGGAGTCTCAGGTCCGTCAGAACTATCACCGCGACAGCGAAGCTGCCATCAACCGGATGATCAACATGGAGATGTTTGCCTCTTACACCTACACTTCAATGGTAAGGAGACTGCAGTTGGTTACCAAGAGGAACATTTTGTTGATCTACCTATTGTATATTATTATGCCTGGGCCTAAATGTAGAACGTTTTGTAGGTCTAGGCAATAACAGCCCAGGTAGACATGTAATTCATATAAATCTGATAATCTATTAGGACAGAGCTTAATTGGCAGGTTACCTAGTAGGTTAATGAGTTTTCGGATCTTATTGCTGTCACTCATGCTTAGTTTCCCCCCTTTGTCATCACAAGAACATAATGCTGAGTCATGTTTGGCGTGTCTTTCTAACCACACTTTTGTAATGTCTATAATGTCTATCCATCCAGGCTTTCTATTTCTCCCGTGACGACGTGGCTCTACCTGGCTTCGCTCATTTCTTCAAGGAGAACAGCGACGAGGAGCGAGAACACGCCGATAAATTGCTCTCCTTCCAGAACAGGAGAGGTGGACGCATTGTCCTTCAGGACATCAAGGTGAGTCAGTGCTAAATAAATAATTAAGGGGTTAAATGTATTAGGTTCACCATCTACTCGGACCCTCATTTGCTTCAAGAACTGCCTGAATTTGAGGGGCATTTTTACAAGGTATCTGAAGTTCCACAGGGATGTTAGCTGATAGGAGTGGAACCCTGTGTTGTCTGCTGCAATAGCCCATTTGCCAAATCAAGTTGTGTTTATTATACCTTTATCTAGGCAAGTCAGTTAAGAACAAATTGTAATTTACAACGATGGCCTACCTACAGGGTCAGCCATAGTAGTACGGCACCCCTGGAACAAATTAGGGTTAAGTGTCAATTTTTCCGAGATGCAGTTCTACACACCACTGTTGTTTTGTTATTTGTCTGTTTTTGGCCCACCTGTTAGCAGTTCTTGCCGTTCTCCTTTGACCTATCATCTACAAGCTGTCTTCACCCACAGAACCGCCGTTGACTAGATGTTCTATGTTTTTTGCACCATACTCATTTAACCCTTAATACTGTAATGCTTGAGAACCACAGAAGGGCAGCAGTTTCTATGAAACTGGATCCGGTGCGCCTGGCAACGGCGCTCATAGCTCGCCCAGGTCACTCGCTTTGCCGATTTTATATTTAAATCGAACAGTAACTGAACGCCTCAATGCCTGCTTTATATAGAAAGCTACGGCCACGAGACTCAGTCTGTAGGCACGATCCATTTTTGTGAACGGTGGTGTACCTAATAAACTGGCCATTTACCAGATGCATTTTTTAAAAGCGACCAAGTCGTGCGTGCCTACATGTTACGTATAAGTTGGCCCCAGCAGGAAGTGAACTCACAACGTTTGGCGTTACAAGCGCCATGCTCTACTGACTGAGCCACACAGGACCCATGATGTGCTTCAAACTAAAGCATGTGGTTGTTTGTAGTGACTTAAATTGACCCCATCTTGATGTTTTTCTGCATTGGTTCCAGTTTTTTTTGTGCCAGATATACTGATTAACTGGTCATTTTAGATATGCCTAGACATACTTATGCTAGAAGTCCCTAACCTTTCTGTGTTCCCTCTGTTCTGTGTAGAAGCCAGATCGTGATGAGTGGGGTAATGGGCTGGAGGCCATGCAGTGTGCTCTGCAGCTGGAGAAGAACGTGAACCAGGCCCTACTGGACCTGCACAAGATTGCCTCAGACAAGGTCGACCCCCACGTAAGTGATGTCCCCCACTTTATGGTGGAACCACACACATTATATGCATAGAACTTAGAATACAGCTACTGTCCCAGGATCTGATCAGGTTATAGCTCTGCTGACTAATGACACAGGTGTGTGTGACCTGCCTCTTCACACAATAGCCTACAGATGCACACTATACAAATGTAGCTAATGCATAAGTTACAGCTGCCAACACCTCTGAGTTTATCTGCCCATGTCATTACCACCAGTCTCTTGTGTTACTGTAGCTACAGTAGTGTCTCTTGTCTGACCTGCGTTTTCCCTCTCTAGCTGTGTGACTTCCTGGAGACTCACTACCTGAATGAGCAGGTGGAGGCCATTAAGAAGCTGGGCGACTACATCACCAACCTCACCAAGATGGATGCTGTCAAAAACAAGATGGCCGAGTATCTCTTTGACAAGCACACCCTGGGAGGCCAGAGCTAAACCACGTCTACCCCCCAGGCTACGGCCTCCAGCCTCAGACCAGGACTCCTGGCTTCTCTGATATTTCCTACTGGCTTTGCATTTATAGGGAGGGGAGAGAGTGAAACTGAGCAATGCAACACAGCTGTAACATTGAGTTTGTTTTGTTGACAACGCTATTTGATTTTGAGGGAAGGCATCTTGTAAAACAATTGAGTAAAAAGATCACCCAAGTTGTTGCTGACGTTTTCGAAGTGTTGCCTGCTGTAGTAATTGATGTTGTATCGGTCTATTCAGGTGCTTTGCTCGGTTTTACTGAGCATCTCAATACCCAGTACACAGGGTCCTCTCCTACACTAAGTGGAATGTCATTTTATCTGCACTGAATAAAACCTTTTTGAGCTGGATTCACTTTGTTAATACGTATGATAGTTGATTTCATTTTTCCATGGAAGTGATAAAATAGAAATACTGACTTGTGACTGAGGGTCATAACGTGAGGTTTATAAAGGACATGACCTCTGACCCCCGAGGGTGTCCTTTAGCTTATCTTCTAATAGAACATGTCAATTCAGGGGCTCAACTTTCAACTGGTCCCACAAATGGGTAACTACAGTCGACGTAGCCTTTACGCTACCCTGGAATTTCAAAAGTTGATCATTTAGAAAGACATGGGGTTAATCAAACCCTTGTGTCCTGCTCTGTATATCCTAACCAGGTGTTATGGCGCTCTTCTCTAGTGTTGGGAAGTTTGGCTCTTATATACTGACTAAAAATAACACTTCTTTAGAATAATTTTGTTCATTTGAGTTGGTAATGCCCAGAGCATTCATGCCCCCCTACCTGCAAAAGATTGACTAAATAGTCCTGATTCTACAAGCCTCTCGTGCACATATTCACCAAAAGGGGTTTATTGAAGCTGTCAAAGGGTTGCAAAGCTACTGATAATTTACCAAAGCTACTGAAATCTTTGGTAGTTAACAGAATCTAATGAAACTCGTAATTAATCCTTTAACTTATATTTTAACTGTCATATTTGTGTCCATATTGGCCATGAGTTTCTAGTGGATAAACAAGGTTCAATTGAAAATAGCCTAATTAATGAAAGGCTTCTAATCAACAATGGCATTTTCAATAACTTTTTTCACAACTGCCACCAGTTTGCCTCAAACAATTATAAAGAAATATTGACAAGATAATTGTGTAAATTTAAGTAAATAATGGTATTCACTAAGTTGGTTTATATTTAGGATAATGTTTGGCAGCTTTGTCATTCTATTTTGTGTATTTAAACATTTTACAGGTGATAAGTGTGTGTCCTCAGGACCACTACTCTACTACCAGATATCTACAACACAAAATCCATGTGTGTCCACAGTCCCTGCTGTTCCATAAGGTGTATTTATGTTTTTCTATCTGATTTTACTGCATGCATGAGTTACTTGATACGGAATAGAGTTCCATGTAGCCATGGCTCTACAGTATGTAGTACAGTGCGCCTCCCATAGTCTGTTCTGTGAAAAAAAAACTGGTGGTATGCATGGGTGTCTGAGTTGTCTGCTAGTAGTTTAAAACAGACAGCCATGTCAATACCTCTCACAAATAGTTCAAGTAGTGATGAAGTCAATCTCTCCTCCACTTTTAGCCAGGAGAGATCGACATGCATAATATTAATGTTAGCTCTCTGTGTATATTTAAGGGTCAGCAGTGCTGCCCTGTTCTGAGCCAAGAGTCCCTCTTTGTGGCACCTGACCACACGACTGAACAGTAGTCTAGCTGTGACAAAACTATGGCCTGTAGGACCTGCCTTGTTGATAGTGTTGTTAAGAAGGCAGAGCAGTGGTTTATTATGGACAGACTTCTCCCCATCTTAGCTACTGTTGTATGAATATGTTTTGACCATGACAGTTTACGATCCAGGGTTACTCCAAGCAGTTTAGTCACCTCAACTTGCTCAATTTCCACATTATTCATTACAAGATTTAGTTGAGTTTTAGGGTTTTGTTTGAAGTTTATGTCCCAAATACAATACTTTGTTTTTGAAATATTTAGGACTAACTTATTTCTTTCAGTGATTTCACTTGCTGTGGTAGCTGATGTGTATAGTGTTGAGTCATCCGCATACACAGACTTTACTCAGCACCAGTGGCAGGTCATTAGTAAAGATTGAAAAAGTAAGGGGTCTAGACAGCTGCCCTAGGGAATGCCTGATTCACCTGGATTATATTGGAGAGGCTTCCATTAAAGAACACACCCTCTGTGTTCTGTTAGACAGACTCTCCAGGGCTGAGGGCACACACTTTCCGTAGGCTTAGATTGAAGATGTGGCAAATAGTTGCAATATCGCCTGTCCGCTGTCATCCTCAGTAATGTTCCATCCAAGTTGTCAGACCCAGGTGACTTGTCATTGTTGATAGACAATGTTTTCACCTCTCACTTTACGGAATTTAAAATTACAACGCTTGTCTTTCATAACTTGGTCAGCTATGAGTGGATGTGTAAGTTCAGAATTTGTTGTTGGCAGGTCATGCCTAAGTTTACTAATCTTGCCAATGAAAAAATCATTAAAGTAGTTGGCAATATCAGTGGGTTTTGTGATGAATGAGTGATCTGATTCAATGAATGATTGAATGAGCTGAGTTTGCCTTTTTGCCCAAAATGTAATTTACGGAGCTCCAAAGCTTTTTACTATCATTCTTCATATCGTTTATCTTTAGTACAGTTTCTTCTTTTTTTTGTTCAGTTTAGTCACATGATTTCTCAATTTACAGTATGTTTGCCAATCAGCAGAGGCTATTTATGTTTTCTGTTCTACAAAGCTGTGTCCACCATAACATTCAATAATCAATTAAATGCATTACTTCTTGCAGTATGCGATCATTTATCAGTTCTAAACAATGTTCTCTTCTCTATGCTTTCTGCAGCATGATCTATATTGCCTGAGCGCATGTGACAGACCGTTGTTGGTCAAACTAAGAAACTAAAACGAGTCACTCAGGGACGAAAAAGAGTTCATCACTCTGGAGTCAGTAAAAAGTTCACAAACTGCACCTCATTAGCCAGAGGTGGCTCAAAAGTGGTGGCAAAATGTGTTAAGTGTCTTTTTTGGGGCCTAGAGTGTTTCCTGACTCATGACCTGGTCAAGTATAACTCTGGGTCCTATGCGTAGGCCATGACATAACGTTATTTTATTATTCCGTTTTCATGTGATATGACTATAGGACTTTTGTTTTTCTTGTCACGTTATGTGAATTGGAAACACTCCTGGCCTAAAGTGGATCAAACTCTTTCCAACTTTCCACAAACCTTGTTCTTATTAATTCTGAATATAAGATCAATAAAAGACAACTTCAGACAGGTTTCAATGTAGAAAAGTATTTTAATTTTATGACATAAAACCTATTATTTGTTCATCTGATTACATTGCTCTTTTGCAATTACTAATTATGTAAGATTTATGTAAGGTAGGGTTACATTTAACACAGTAGACTTTGTAACAATGTTTTTTATGTGTAAGTCATAAAACCACTAACCTATTGTTGTTGTCCTGGTCTCGATCTGGCCAACCAGAGGTTGGTTCACTGGCGCTCACTGTAGGAACTGATTGCCTGTAAAATCCATATATTCAATCATTAAATCAACTACTTTCAACATTTTCATTGAAAATAATATCCTCCTTTTCATGAAGTACATTTTATTGAATGTCATTCACTCTATTGCACTCTATTCTAATCAAACTTGCATTACCAGTTCATACCAGTAGATGTCACTAGCTAGAAGTGTACATCAATATCCTAAAAAAGAACTCAGAATCACTCAAAAAATCTTTCCAGTTAATTCAATGTGCGGGTCACAGGACTTGAAACGGGTGTGGAAGCGGGCAACCCAACTTCGTTCATCAGCAATGTGCACTACATAGTTCCTCTTCGGATCGGATCTCGGTGTATGACTGTACGAATCCACAGTTTTGAAGTCAAACAGAAAAGTGTTTGCCTCTGAGAGGAATCGAGGGCTCTGACATGTGCGGGGGATCAGCAGCTATCTACCCAGATATGAGTGCCGTACTGCTGAAACAGAGGGCGACCTACAACGAGGTGAGATCCCAGTTACGCAAGCTAAACCTGAGATGCGGCTTCATCCACCCGGCAAAACTCATCTTGACTTTCCAGAATACAACACACACTTTTCCACTGCCGAGGAGGCTCAAGTGGAGAAGCACATCAAGGCCAACAGATCTAGGCTAACACCAATTTGACTGGCTAAATATTAATGAATGCTATCCACTCACATTCACGCAGCCTATGGCTGTGATGCTGCCCTCAGCATAAGTCAATGAGTACACCCCCTCAATTGGGTAAAAGCAACACTTATTTCATTGTTATTATTATATTGTCAGGACGTTCAGACAATGATGACTCCATGCCAATTAATGAACAATGGACAATATATTGAAGTGTCATACAAACTGAGTGTCACGAAATGGGGTTTGGAGAGACCAAGACGCAGCGCAGGGATAGTAGTTCGACATTTCTCTTTATTTTACTATGTTTTCTTTTCTCAATGTAATAAAGAAACACAAATGACGAACTACAAAACGAAACCAAAACACAAATTTACAACGTTACGTTAAAACAACACACGACAGTTTAACGTAACCAACAGCACACTTACTTCACCCGTGACTGCGACATATACCTCGACATGTACGATAACAACCCACACCCGCGTGAGGGACAGACTCAACATATATTGGATCCCTAATTAGAGACAATGGTTAGCAGCTGCCTCTAATTAGAGATCCACCCAAACCCCAGAAAGAAACAGAAAAGAATGACACTGTCAGACTCTGCCCATAGCTACATAGAGATGCCTATTGCTTCTCTATGGCCAGAGCCTGACAGTACCCCCCCCCAAGGCGCGGACTCCCGGACGCCTAAAAAAAAACCCACACACAAACCACGGGGGGGTAAATGGGCGGGAAAACTAGTCCATCGGGGGCGGCTCCGGCTCCGGCGATGTGGACAGTTTTGTCCCGTGCCCCTTCCTTATCACCGGTCCCGGGCTGTGGACCGGTGGGGCAAAAGGCTCCGGCCATGGAGCGGGGAAAACAACCCGGCCCGGACTGGGCACCGGTGGGGTAAACGGCTCCGGCCATGGAGCGGGGAAAACAACCGGGCCCGGACTGGGCCCCGGTGGGACAAACTGCTCCGGCCATGGAGCTGGGAAAACCGCCGGACCCGGACTGGGCACCGGTGGGACGAACTGCTCTGGCCATGGAGCTGGGAAAACAACCGGGCCCGGACTGGGCACCGGTGGGGCAAACGGCTCCGGCCATGGAGCGGGGAAAACAACCGGGCCCGGACTGGGCCCCGGTGGGGCAAACGGCTCCTGCCATGGAGCGGGGAACACAACCGGACCCGGACTGGGCACCGGTGGGGTAAACGGCTCCGGCCATGGAGCGGGGAAAACAACCGGGCCCGGACTGGGCACCGGTGGGGTAAACGGCTCCGGCCATGGAGCGGGGAAAACAACCGGGCCCGGACTGGGCCCCGGTGGGACAAACTGCTCCGGCCATGGAGCTGGGAAAACCGCCGGACCCGGACTGGGCACCGGTGGGACGAACTGCTCCGGCCATGGAGCTGGGAAAACAACCAGGCTCGGACTGGGCACCGGTGGGGCAACCGGCTCCGGCCATGGAGCGGGGAAAACAACCGGGCCCGGACTGGGCCCCGGTGGGGCAAACGGCTCCGGCCATGGAGCGGGGAAAACAACCGGGCCCGGACTGGGCCCCGGTGGGACAAACTGCTCCGGCCATGGAGCTGGGAAAACCGCCGGACCCGGTACCGGCGGAGCGGACTGCTCGGGCACTGAGGCGGAGCAGGCGGCTGGACCCGGACTGGGTACCGGCGGAGCGGACTGCTCTGGCCCAAGAGCGGAGCAGACGGCTGGAGGTTCGGGGACGCTGACCTTCGCCGGAGGTGCAGGGACGCTGACCTTCGCCGGAGGTGCAGGGACGCTGACCTTCGCCGGAGGTGCAGGGACGCTGACCTTCGCCGGAGGTGCAGGGACGCTGACCTTCGCCGGAGGTGGCGGGACGCTGACCTTCGCCGGAGGTGGCGGGACGCTGACCTTCGCAGGAGGGACGCTGACCTTCGCAGGAGGGACGCTGACCTTCGCTGGAGGTGGCGGGACGCTGACCTTCGCAGGAGCTGGCGGGACGCTGACCTTCGCAGGAGGTGGCGGGACGCTGACCTTCGCAGGAGGTGGCGGGACGCTGACCTTCGCAGGAGGTGGCGGGACGCTGACCTTCGCTGGAGGGACGCTGACCTTCGCTGGAGGTGGCGGGACGCTGACCTTCGCAGGAGGTGGCGGGACGCTGACCTTCGCAGGAGGTGGCGGGACGCTGACCTTCGCAGGAGGTGGCGGGACGCTGACCTTCGCAGGAGGTGGCGGGACGCTGACCTTCGCAGGAGGTGGCGGGACGCTGACCTTCGCTGGAGGGACGCTGACCTTCGCTGGAGGGACGCTGACCTTCGCTGGAGGTGGCGGGACGCTGACCTTCGCTGGAGTTGGAGGGACGCTGACCTTCGCTGGAGGTGGCGGGACGCTGACCTTCGCTGGAGGTGGCGGGACACTGACCTTCGCTGGAGGTGCGGGGGAGCTGACCTTCGCTGGAGGTGCGGGGGAGCTGACCTTCGCAGGAGGTTCAGAGGCGCTGACCTTCGCAGGAGGTTCAGAGGCGCTGACCTTCGCAGGAGGTGGCGGGACGCTGACCTTCGCTGGAGGTGCGGGGGCGCTGACCTTCGCAGGAGGTTTAGAGGCGCTGACCTTCGCAGGAGGTTTAGAGGCACTGACCTTCGCAGGAGGTTTAGAGGCGCTGACCTTCGCAGGAGGTTTAGAGGCGCTGACCCTCGCTGGAGGCTCAGGGTGGCTGATCCTCGCTGGAGGCTCAGGGTGGCTGATCCTCGCTGGAGGCTCAGGGTGGCTGATCCTCGCTGGAGGCTCAGGGTGGCTGACCCTCGCTGGAGGCTCAGGGTTGCTGACCCTCGCTGGAGGCTCAGGGTTGCTGGCCCTCGCTGGAGGCTCAGGGTTGCTGGCCTTCGCTGGAGGCTCAGGGTTGCTGGCCTTCGCTGGAGGCTCAGGGGCGCTGGCCTTCGCTGGAGGCTCAGGGGCGCTGGCCTTCGCTGGAGGCTCAGGGGCGCTGGCCTTCGCTGGAGGCTCAGGGGCGCTGGCCTTCGCAGGAGGCTCAGGGGCGCTGGCCTTCGCAGGAGGCTCCGGGGCGCTGGCCTTCGCAGGAGGCTCCGGGGCGCTGGCCTTCGCAGGAGGCTCCGGGGCGCTGGCCTTCGCAGGAGGCTCCGGGGCGCTGGCCTTCGCAGGAGGCTCAGGGGCGCTGACCTTCGCAGGAGGTTTAGGGGCGCTGACCTTCGCAGGAGGTTTAGGGGCGCTGACCTTCGCAGGAGGTTTAGGGGCGCTGACCTTCGCAGGAGGTTTAGGGGCGCTGACCTTCGCAGGAGGTTCCGGGCCAACCATCTGCCTCGCCACGAGAGTCATCTGGCGCTTGAAGGCCACCAACGCCTGAATAACCAGCGGATCCCTCAGCTTCTCCAGAGGAAGAGCATTCCAGGCTCTCCACCACCTCGTCCGCTCCTCCTCCGGGTATTCCTCGAACCCCTCTGGCCGCTCCCGATCCAGATCTGTGGGCATCCGAAGTGGTGTGCGATCCCCCTTCTTCCTTCTCTCTCTCTCCATCACTCTCCATTGCGCCATGAACCTTCCACTGTCCTCTGGCTCCACCCTAGGCCACGTGGGAAACGGCACTGGCACTTCCTCCTCCGTCTCTCGCCAGCTGCGCTGCTTGGTCTCCAGGTGGTGGGTTGTTCTGTCACGAAATGGGGTTTGGAGAGACCAAGACGCAGCGCAGGGATAGTAGTTCGACATTTCTCTTTATTTTACTATGTTTTCTTTTCTCAATGTAATAAAGAAACACAAATGACGAACTACAAAACGAAACCAAAACACGAATTTACAACGTTACGTTAAAACAACACACGACAGTTTAACGTAACCAACAGCACACTTACTTCACCCGTGACTGCGACATATACCTCGACATGTACGATAACAACCCACACCCGCGTGAGGGACAGACTCAACATATATTGGATCCCTAATTAGAGACAATGGTTAGCAGCTGCCTCTAATTAGAGATCCACCCAAACCCCACAAAGAAACAGAAAAGAACGACACTGTCAGACTCTGCCCATAGCTACATAGAGATGCCTATTGCTTCTCTATGGCCAGAGCCTGACACTGAGGTTGCTTCCTTGCTTCCTTCCTGGGTTACAGCGCATTGCATCCCCATGGGCTAAACGATTTAGGATAGATGGCCAGTCCCATATTGGCTACCACACAATTCCTTTATGTTTGATTATTTTCTTCCTGTTGATGGCTATCCCCCTCAGTTTCTGCTGCTGATATTATTTCCCAGGGAGGATTTGGTCTTTAGGCCATAATTAATTATTGTGAAGTTTTAAATTATAGACTGCATTTCTTCTTCTTTTTTAAAACAAAGCATGGAGCACATACTGTATATGTTTAATACAAATTGAGGGTACATTATGTTTGGCTTCCTTCTGGCCACATAAATGCCTGATTGATGGAATGCTGCAGAGATGGTTGTCCTTCTGGAAGATTCTCCCATCTCCACAGAGGAACTCTAGAGCTCTGTCAGAGTGAACATCAGGTTCTTGGTCACCTCCCTGACCGAGGCCCTCCTCCCCCGATTGCTCAGTTTGGACCGGCGACCAGCTCTTGGAGGCGTCTTGGTGGTTCAAAACTTCCAATTAAGAATGAGGGAGGCCACTGTGTTCTTGGGGACCTTCAATGTGCCTCGACACAATCCTGTCTCGGAGATCTACTGACAATTCCTTCGACCTCATGGCTTGGTTTTTGCTCTGACATGCACTGTGAACTGTGGGACCTTATATAGACAGGTGTGTGCCTTTCCAAATTACCAAAGATGGCCTTCAATCAAGTTGTAGAAACATCTCAAGGATGATCAATGGAAACAGGATGCACCTGAGCTTAATTTATAGTCTCGTAGCAAAGGGTCTGAATGTATTAAATACTGTTTTCACTTTGTCATCATGGGGTATTGTGTGTATTGATGAGGAAAAACATTTTTGAATGATGCTGTAACGTAACAAAATGTGGAAAAAGTCAAGGAGTCTGAATACTTTCCTAATGAACTGTATACACTGAGTGTATAAAACATTAAGATCATCTCCCTAATATTGAGTTGAAAAGCCTCATTTTGATGGGGCATGGACCCTACAAGGTTCCACAGGGATGCTGGCCCATGTTGACTCCAATGCTTCCCACAGTTGTATAACGTCCTTTGGGTGATGGACCATTTTTGATACACACGGTAAACTATTGAGTGTGAAAAACCAAGGAGTTTCATGGTGACTTTCTAAACTGTTAGTTAGACCAACAGTTTAAAGAAATACAGATAAATAATATTATTTGAGTTGTGATTGAGGTATATTGGCCAAATGATCAGGAAAGTTGTTATATTTTCCCTCCAAAATTCACCAGAAGCCATATAACAGCTATCTGTTAAAAAATGCCTCAGTAAGTTACATAGTATATATTGCTGCTGTTCTCTCCTTCTCTTTTTCCTTTTCTTTAAATCGGGTCTCAGTAGGTTTTCCCCCAGCCTCATTACAGCATTGTCACAGTGATAACAGAACAGAAATGCCTTGGGACCAAAGATGGTAGATAAATGACGATAGTTAACTCAGGCCATTTACCATTGTCTGCTTAAGGGGTTGGCTCTCCATAGACACCAACGCAATGGTGGTCCGCTTAGTCATTGACTTCCATTACCACAGAGCCAATGAGGGAGTGGAACATCTCGCTTCCTCGTCAGTCTCTGCTTGAGACTCCAGAATGCTGAGTCACAATGACAAGGCAGAAACGTAGCCAGGGCAGAGCCCGAGACTGTCCAGACTAAAAACACTGTGTCACCCTTCAGAACTTCAATAGAAAGAGTTCTGTAATGGTTAACCGTTTACAGTATTACTTACTGTTTATAACTTTGTGCGGCTGGTCACATGATGGACCCGGTCATGACTTTAACAACTTAACACAGGTTCCCGGGGTTGAACATTACAGAAAAGATTTGCATAAAAAAATGAAGACAATTCTTTGTAAGATGCTATTTTAATGCTATGTTTGCCCTTCTGCTTAAACAAGGTCATTTAGAACAACCTGGACTCAGGGGTAGACGTAACATAGTACATGTAAATCTGGGACACTCCAATTAGCATGATATGTAACGTTTCGTATGGTATGTATTCATTTGTGGATGTCCATCATCCATTTCGTATGATATGTTAGGAATTGCAATTTGTACAACATGTTAGGAATTTGCTAAACATATGACATGTTACGATTTCCAATTTCTTGTGGCTACCGTTAGCTCGGTGGCTAGGTGCTAACGTTAGCTAGGTGGCTAAAGTTAGCTAGGTGGCTATCGTTAGCTAAGCTCGGGGTTAAGAGTTAAGGTTAGGTCTAAGGTTAGGGGTTAGGTTAAAGGGTTACGGTTAGGGTTTGCTAACATGTTAAGTAGTTGCAAAGTAGCTAAAAAGTAGTAAATAGTTGCAAAGTTGCTAATTAGCAAATGATGTGTTGTGTAAGCATGACATCATTTATTCCAAAAGTGATGTCACATTTTTGCAACATAAAAAATGGCAAGTATGTCACAGCCCTTAATTAATAATTGAGGTAATATGTAGGTAGAGTTAAAGTGACTACTATCTAGTCACAGGCCTTAATTAATAATTGAGGTAATATGTACATGTAGGTAGAGTTAGTGACTACAATCTAGTCACAGCCCGTAATTAATAATTGAGTTAATATGTACATGTAGGTAGAGTTAAAGTGACTACTATCTAGTCACAGCCCTTAATTAATAATTGAGGTAATATGTAGGTACTACTGTTTTAGATGTTACCGATAAAAAGTTACTTTGTGATAAACATTAATTTCTTCAAGCTGAGATGAAGAGGTCAAAGCTAGAGGATTTACCCCGTCCAAAATCTGTCCGTGTGAGATAAGCCCGTTTTTGTTTGGAGGTATATGAGAGTGTAGAATTACCTGAGGATTTTGATCGAATATAAGTTTCGTAATGTTTAAGTTTTTACAAACGTACTGATGCACGTGGCATTCCGGCAACTTTAAGAAAAACGATGTTTAGTTGACGTACCTGCCCTCTCATTGGCTAGAATGGTCTCACCTGATCTCGCCTGTCTTCAATCATTGAGCACATACATTTCCATTGTTAGAGCGGTTAGACATGATTGTTCCACCGACCAGTTCCCACATTCTTTCTGTTAGAAATTTTGTTTCCTTATCCATTTTTGGGTGTTGGGGTTTTGGCGGGAAGAATGTCTTCATTCCACAGGGAAATCCTCTCTCCCAATACTGCAAGGCACGGAAGAGAACGTTTCTGCAAGGAATTTACGACCAGTCATAAAACTGACCAACTTCAAACTATGGCATAAGGGGACGACAAGCGGATAAGAGGCAATCCGTAATTTCGATTAAGACATTAATGAGCGAGCTAGAACGGACGTAGTCAATATAACTATTTGTTTAGCACTTTTGAAATGTACAGAGACAGAATTCAGAACATGTGCCGTTCTTACATTGTTCTCCCTGTACACCAAGTCAGAACCGTAGGATAAATAAAGGTGGCAAATCTCTTACAATATTCAATGATTACATTTCTCAAAAACAGGTTATAGGTTTCATGTGCACCACCGAGTCAGAACAGTAGGCGAAATTAATAGGTGAAAATAGACCAAATTATTAAGGTGAGGCACATAGGCTACTAACATCTTACTACACAACATACACTTAGTATTACTTTCTTAGCTACAGTATACATATCTCACTGGCATATTACATAATTTATGCAGCAGCATACAAGACATTTTTGGACTCACCTTGGCTGAAACACCTGCAATTTGGAGCTGCCTTATTATTAGCTTTATTAACTGAATGTTATATATATCTTTTGACATTGTTTGCAAACTGATACTGGACATGTATTAATGCCAAAATAACATGCAAAACAGGCAAGACAGTTTTTTATTTGTTTTACTGTTGCTAAAAATGTGGGGCTCAAAACAGGTGGGGCTGAGTGTAGAATTGCCTGAGGCTTTTGATCGAATAGAAGTTTCGTAATGTTTAAGCTTTTACAAATGTACTGATATATGTGGATGCACGTGGCATTCCGGTCTCACCTGATCTCGCCTGTCTTCAATCATTGAGCACATACATTACCATTGTTAGAGCGGTCACTCCGCTATCTTGTATAATAAATCATCATGTGCACAAGTGAGCTCGTCATCAAATGATCCGCCTAGTTCCTGTTGAAACTCTGAACGTGATTGGCTGCGCTCTGTGAGGGTGGAGTTCACTGACGTTTGAAACTATAAATAGAGCGAACAAGGCTCGTTCCATTTCAAAACTCTGGAAGACAGATAAAGTAGTTCTTGCTTCAACAGTGTTTGAACGGAACTCTTTCTGCCTTCATCCCGCACTATATAACATTCCGGATTGTTAACTTAACACGTATTTAATTCTAATAGCAACATCGTCTAAGAAACTCTATTTTTTGTACCGTTCCTTTTGATATAAAATAAGAAAATCTGCTAAAATGGAGTCTCAGGTCCGTCAGAACTATCACCGCGACAGCGAAGCTGCCATCAACCGGATGATCAACATGGAGATGTTTGCCTCTTACACCTACACTTCAATGGTAAGGAGACTGCAGTTGGTTACCAAGAGGAACATTGTGTTGCTCTACCTATTATTGTATATTATTATGCCTGGGCCTAAATGTAAAGTTTTGTAGGTCTAGGCAATAAGACATGTCATTCATATAAATCTATTAGGACATCGAGCTTAATTGGCAGGTTACCTAGTAGGTTAATGAATTTTCGGATCATATTGCTGTGTCATTCATGCTTAGTTTCCACCCTTTGTCATCACAAGAAAATACTGCTGAGTCATGTTTGACGTTTCTTTCTAACCATACTTTTGTAATGTCCATCCAGGCTTTCTATTTCTCCCGTGACGACGTAGCTCTACCTGGCTTCGCTCATTTCTTCAAGGAGAACAGCGACGAGGAGCGAGAACACGCCGATAAACTGCTCTCCTTCCAGAACAGGAGAGGTGGACGCATTGTCCTTCAGGACATCAAGGTGAGTCAGTGGTAAATAAATAATTAAGGGGTTAAATGTATTAGTTACACCATCTACTCGGACCCTCATTTGCTTCAAGAACTGCCTGAATTTGATGGCCACTTTTACAAGGTATCTGAAGTTCCACAGGGATGTTAGCTGATAGGAGTGGAACCCTGTTGTCTGCTGCAATAGCCCATCTGACAAATCAAGTTGTTTATTATTATACCTTGAACTAGGCAAGTCAGTTAAGAACAAATTGTAATTTACAACGATGGCCTACCTACAGGGTCAGCCATAGTAGTACGGCGCCCCTGGAACAAATTAGGGTTAAGTGTCTTGCCCAAAGCCACATCCACAAGTTCTGAGATTCAGTTCTACACACCACTGTTGTCTTGCATTGTTTTGTCTGTTTTTGGCCCACCTGTTAGCAGTTCTTGCCGTTCTCCTTCGACCTCTATCATCTACAAGCTGTCTTCACCCACAGAACCGCCGCTGACTAGATGTTCTTTGTTTGTTGCACCATACTCATTTAACCCTTAACACTGTAATGCTTGAGAACCACAGAAGGGCAGCAGTTTCTATGAAACTGGATCCGGTGCGCCTGGCAACGGCGCTCATAGCTCGCCCAGGTCACTCGCTTTGCCCATTTTAACATTCAATCGAACAGTAACTGAACGCCTCAATGCCTACTTTATATAGAAAGCTACGGCCACGAGACTCAGTCTGTAGGAGCGATCCATTTTTGTGAACCTAATAAACTGTCCGGTGAGTGTAGGCCATTTAGCAGATGCATTTTTTAAAAGCGACCAAGTCGTGCGTGCTTACATGTTACGTAAAAGTTGGCCCCAGCAGGAAGTGAACTCACAACGTTTGGCGTTACAAGAGCTATGCTCTACTGACTGAGCCACACAGGACCCATGATATGTGCTTCAAACTAAAGCTGTAGTTTGTAGTGACTGTGTTAAATTGATCCCATCTTGATGTTTTTCTGCATTGGTTCCAGTTTTTTTTGTGCCAGATATACTGATTAACTGGTCATTTTAGATATGCCTAGACATACTTATGCTAAAAGTCCCTAACCTTTCTGTGTTCCCTCTGTTCTGTGTAGAAGCCAGATCGTGATGAGTGGGGCAATGGGCTGGAGGCCATGCAGTGTGCTCTGCAGCTGGAGAAGAACGTGAACCAGGCCCTGCTGGACCTGCACAAGATTGCCTCAGACAAGGTCGACCCCCACGTAAGTAGTGTCCCCCACTTTATGGTGGAACCACACACGTTATATGCATATAACTTAGAATACAGCTACTGTCCCAGGATCTGATCAGGTTATAGCTCTGCTGACTAATGACACAGGTGTGTGTGACCTGCCTCTTCACACAATAGCCTACAGATGCACACTATACAAATGCAGCTAATGCATAAGTTACAGCTGCCAACACCTCTGAGTTTATCTGCCCATGTCATTACCACCAGTCTCTTGTGTTACTGTAGCTACAGTAGTGTCTCTTGTCTGACCTGCGTTTTCCCTCTCTAGCTGTGTGACTTCCTGGAGACTCACTACCTGAATGAGCAGGTGGAGGCCATTAAGAAGCTGGGCGACTACATCACCAACCTCACCAAAATGGATGCTGTCAAAAACAAGATGGCCGAGTATCTCTTTGACAAGCACACCCTGGGAGGCCAGAGCTAAACCACGTCTACCCCCCAGGCTACGGCCTCCAGCCTCAGACCAGGACTCTTGGCTTCTCTGATATTTCCTACTGGCTTTGCATTTATAGGGAGGGGAGAGAGTGAAACTGAGCAATGCAACACAGCTGTAACATTGAGTTTGTTTTGTTGACAACACTATTTGATTTTTGGAGGGAAGGCATCTTGTAAAACCAAGTTGTTGAAGTTTTTGAAGTGTTGCTTCCTGTAGTAATTGATGTTGTATCGGTCTATTCAGGTGCCTTGCGCTGTCTTACTGAGCATCTCAATACCCAGTACACAGGGTCCTCTCCTACACTAAGTGTAATGTCATTTTTATCTGCACTGAATAAAACCTTTTGAGCTGGATTCACTTTGTTAATACGTATGATAGTTGCATTCATTTTTCCATGGAAGTGATAAAATAGAAATACTGACTTGTGACTGAGGGTCATAACGCGAGGTTTATAAAGGACATGACCTCTGACCCCCGAGGGTGTCCTTTAGCTTATCTTCTAATAGAACATGTCAATTCAGGGGCTTAACTTTCAACTAGTCCCACAAATGGGTAACTATAGTCGACGTAGCCTCTACGCTACCCTGGCATTTCAAAAGTTGATCATTTAGAAAGACATGAGGTTAATCAAACCCTTGTGTCCTGCTCTGTCTATCCTAGCCAGGTGTTATGGCGCTCTTCTCTAGTGATGAAGTTTGGCTCTTATATACCGACTAAAAATAACACGTCTTTAGAATAATTTTGTTCATTTGAGTTGGTAATGCCCAGAGCATTCAGGACCCCCTACCTGCAAACGATCGACTAAATAGTCCTGATTCTACAAGCCTCTCGTGCACATATTCACCAAAAGGGGTTTATTGAAGCTGTCAGGGTTGCAAAGCTACTGATGATTTACCAAAGCTACTGAAATGTTTGTAGTTAACAGGTAATCTAATGAAACTCTGGTAATTAATTCTTTAACTTCTATTTTAACATTGTCATATTTGTGTCCATATTGGCCATGAGTTTCTAGTGGATAAACCATAAGGTTCAATTGAAAATAGCCTAATTAATGAAAGGCTTCTAATCAACAATGGCATTTTCAATAACTTTTTTTCACAACTGCCACCAGTTTGCCTCAAACAATTATAAAGAAATATTGACAAGATAATTGTGTAAATTTAAGTAAATAATGGTATTCACTAAGTTGGTTTATATTTAGGATAATGTTTGGCAGCTTTGTCATTCTATTTTGTGTATTTAAACATTTTACAGGTGATAAGTGTGTGTCCTCAGGACCACTACTCTACTACCACATATCTACAACACAAAATCCATGTGTCCACAGTGCCTGCTGTTCCATAAGGTGTATTTTTATCAGTTTTTTGGCACTGATTTTACTGCATGCATGAGTTACTTGATATGGAATAGAGTTCCATGTAGCCATGGCTCTACAGTATGTAGTACAGTGCGCCTCCCATAGTCTGTTCTGTGAAAAAACCTCTGGTGGTATGCATGGGTGTCTGAGTTGTCTGCTAGTAGTTTAAAACAGACAGCCATGTCAATACCTCTCACAAATAGTTCAAGTAGTGATGAAGTCAATCTCTCCTCCACTTTGAGCCAGGAGAGATCGACATGCATAATATTAATGTTAGCTCTCTGTGTATATTTAAGGGTCAGCAGTGCTGCCATGTTCTGAGCCAAGAGTCCCTCTTTGTGGCACCTGACCACACGACTGAACAGTAGTCTAGCTGTGACAAAACTATGGCCTGTAGGACCTGCCTTGTTGATAGTGTTGTTAAGAAGGCAGAGCAGTGGTTTATTATGGACAGACTTCTCCCCATCTTAGCTACTGTTGTATGAATATGTTTTGACCACGGCAGTTTACGATCCAGGGTTACTCCAAGCAGTTTAGTCACCTCAACTTGCTCAATTTCCACATTATTCATTACAAGATTTAGTTGAGTTTTAGGGTTTTGTTTGAAGTTTATGTCCCAAATACAACTTTGTTTTTTAAATATTTAGAACTAACTTATTTCTTGCAGTGATTTCACTTGCTGTGGTAGCTGATGTGTATAGTGTTGAGTCATCCGCATACACAGACTTTACTCAGCACCAGTGGCAGGTCATTAGTAAAGATTGAAAAAGTAAGGGGCCTAGACAGCTGCCCTAGGGAATGCCTGATTCACCTGGATTATATTGGAGAGGCTTCCATTAAAGAACACACCCTCTGTGTTCTGTTAGACAGACTCTCCAGGGCTGAGGGCACACACTTTCCGTAGGCTTAGATTGAAGATGTGGCAAATAGTTGCAATATCGTCTGTCCGCTGTCATCCTCAGTAATGTTCCATCCAAGTTGTCAGACCCAGGTGGCTTGTCATTGTTGATAGACAATGTTTTCACCTCTCACTTTACGGAATTTAAAATTACAACGCTTGTCTTTCATAACTTGGTCAGCTATGAGTGGATGTGTAAGTTCAGAATTTGTTGTTGGCATGTCATGCCTAAGTTTACTAATCTTGCCAATGAAAAAATCATTAAAGTAGTTGGCAATATCAGTGGGTTTTGTGATGAATGAGTGATCTGATTCAATTATTGATAGAGCTGAGTTTGCCTTTTTGCCCAAAATGTCATTTACGGAGCTCCAAAGCTTTTTACTATCATTCTTCATATCGTTTATCTTTAGTACAGTTTCTTCTTCTTTTTGTTCAGTTTAGTCACATGATTTCTCAATTTACAGTATGTTTGCCAATCAGCAGAGGCTATTTATGTTTTCCGTTCTACAAAGCTGTGTCCACCATAACATTCAATAATCAATTAAATGCATTCATTCTTGCAATATGCGATCATTTATCAGTTCTAAACGATGTTCTCTTCTCTATGCTTTCTGCAGCGTGATCTATATTGCCTGAGCGCATGTGACAGACCGTTGTTGGTCAAACTAAGAACTAAAACGAGTCACTCAGGGAAGAAAAAGAGTTCATCACTCTGGAGTCAGTAAAAAGTTCACAAACTGCACCTCATTAGCCAGAGGTGGCTCAAATGTGGTGGCAAAATGTGTTAAGTGTCTTTTTTGGGGCCTAGAGTGTTTCCTGACTCATGACCTGGTCAAGTATAACTCTGGGTCCTATGCGTAGGCCATGACATAACATTATTTTATTATTCCGTTTTCATGTGATATGACTATAGGACTGGGGTTTTTCTTGTCACATTATGTGAATTGGAAACACTCATGGCCTAAAGTGGATCAAACTCTTTCCAACTTTCCACAAACCTTGTTCTTATTAATTCTGAATATAAGATCAATAAAAGACAACTTCAGACAGGTTTCAATGTAGAAAAGTATTTTAATTTTATGACATAAAACCTATTATTTGTTCATCTGATTACATTGCTCTTATGCAATTACTAATTATGTAAGATTTATGTAAGGTAGGGTTACATATAACACAGTAGACTTTGTAACAATGTTTTTCTATGTGTAAGTCATAAAACCACTAACCTATTGTTGTTGTCCTGGTCTCGATCTGGCCAACCAGAGGTTGTTTCACTGGCGCTCACTGTAGGAACTGATTGCCTGTAAAATCCATATATTCAATCATTAAATCAACTACTTTCAACATTTTCATTGAAAATAATATCCTCCTTTTCATGAAGTACATTTTATCGAATGTCATTCACTCTATTGCACTCTATTCAAATCAAACTTGCATTACCAGTTCATACCAGTAGATGTCACTAGCTAGAAGTGGAAATCAATATCCTAAAAAAGAACTCAGAATCTCTCGAAAAATCTTTCCAGTTAATTCAATGTGCGGGTCACAGGACTTGAAACGGGTGTGGAAGCGGGCAACCCAACTTCGTTCATCAGCAATGTGTACCACATAGTTCCTCTTCGGATCGGATCTCGGTGTATGACTGTACGAATCCACAGTTTTGAAGTCAAACAGAAAAGTGTTTGTCTCTGAGAGGAATCGAGGGCTCTGACCTGTGCGGGGGATCAGCAGCTATCTACCCAGATATGAGTGCCGTACTGCTGAAACAGAGGGCGACCTACAACGAGGTGAGATCCCAGTTACCCAGCTAAACCTGAGATGCGGCTTCATCCACCCGGCAAAACTCATCTTGACTTTCCAGAATACAACACACACTTTTCCACTGCCGAGGAGGCTCAAGTGGAGAAGCACATCAAGGCCAACAGATCTAGGCTAACACCATTTTGACTGGCTAAATATTAATGAATGCTATCCACTCACATTCACGCAGCCTATGGCTGTGATGCTGCCCTCAGCATAAGTCAATGAGTACACCCCCTCAATTGGGTAAAAGGAACACTTATTATTATTGCTGAACATTAGATTTCATTGTTATTATTATATTGCCAGGACGTTCAGGCAATGATGACTCCCTGCCAATTAATGGACAATATATTGAAGTGTCATACAAACTGGGGTTGCTTCCTTCCTGTGTTACAGCGCATTGCATCCCCATGGGCTAAACGATTTAGGATAGATGGCCAGTCCCATATTGGCTACCACACAATTCCTTTTTGTTCAATTTTTCCTTCCTGTTGATGGCTATCCCCCTCAGTTTCTGCTGCTGATATTATTTCCCAGGGAGGATTTGGTCTTCAGGCCATGATTAATTATTGTGAAGTTTTAAATTATAGACTGCATTTCTTCTTTTTTTTTTTTTTTACAAAGCATGGAGCACATACTGTATGTATCCTAACCTTACTGCATTTTGCACTACATTTGCACTCTGTATATAGATTTTCTATTGCGTTATTGACTGTACGTTTGTTTATTCTCATGTGTAACTCTGTGTTGTTGTTTTTTTTGTCGCACTGCCTTGCTTTGTCTTGACCAGGTCGCAGTTGTAAATGAGAACTTGTTCTCAACTGACCTACCTGGTTAAATAAAGGTGAAATAAAAAAATAAAAATATGTTTAATACAAATTGAGGGAACATTATGTTTGGCTTCCTTCGGCCACATAAATGCCTGATTGGTGGAATGCTGCAGAGATGGTTGTCCTTCTGGAAGATTCTCCCATCTCCACAGAGGAACTCTAGAGCTCTGTCAGAGTGAACATCAGGTTCTTGGTCACCTCCCTGACCGAGGCCCTCCTCCCCCGATTGCTCAGTTTGGCCGGGCGACCAGCTCTTGGAGGCGTCTTGGTGGTTCAAAACTTCCAATTAAGAATGATGGAGGCCACTGTTCTTGGGGACCTTCAATGCTGCAGAAATGGGGACCTTCAATGTGCCTCGACACAATCCTGTCTCGGAGATCTACTGACAATTCCTTCGACCTCATGGCTTGGTTTTTGCTCTGACATGCACTGTCAACTGTGGGACCTTATATAGACAGGTGTGTGCCTTTCCAAATTACCAAAGATGGCCTTCAATCAAGTTGTAGAAACATCTCAAGGATGATCAATGGAAACAGGATGCACCTGAGCTTAATTTATAGTCTCGTAGCAAAGGGTCTGAATGTATTAAATACTGTTTTCACTTTGTCATCATGGGGTATTGTGTGTATTGATGAGGAAAAACATTTTTGAATGATGCTGTAACGTAACAAAATGTGGAAAAAGTCAAGGAGTCTGAATACTTTCCTAATGAACTGTATACACTGAGTGTATAAAACATTAAGATCATCTCCCTAATATTGAGTTGAAAAGCCTCATTTTGATGGGGCATGGACCCTACAAGGTTCCACAGGGATGCTGGCCCATGTTGACTCCAATGCTTCCCACAGTTGTATAACGTCCTTTGGGTGATGGACCATTTTTGATACACACGGTAAACTATTGAGTGTGAAAAACCAAGGAGTTTCATGGTGACTTTCTAAACTGTTAGTTAGACCAACAGTTTAAAGAAATACAGATAAATAATATTATTTGAGTTGTGATTGAGGTATATTGGCCAAATGATCAGGAAAGTTGTTATATTTTCCCTCCAAAATTCACCAGAAGCCATATAACAGCTATCTGTTAAAAAATGCCTCAGTAAGTTACATAGTATATATTGCTGCTGTTCTCTCCTTCTCTTTTTCCTTTTCTTTAAATCGGGTCTCAGTAGGTTTTCCCCCAGCCTCATTACAGCATTGTCACAGTGATAACAGAACAGAAATGCCTTGGGACCAAAGATGGTAGATAAATGACGATAGTTAACTCAGGCCATTTACCATTGTCTGCTTAAGGGGTTGGCTCTCCATAGACACCAACGCAATGGTGGTCCGCTTAGTCATTGACTTCCATTACCACAGAGCCAATGAGGGAGTGGAACATCTCGCTTCCTCGTCAGTCTCTGCTTGAGACTCCAGAATGCTGAGTCACAATGACAAGGCAGAAACGTAGCCAGGGCAGAGCCCGAGACTGTCCAGACTAAAAACACTGTGTCACCCTTCAGAACTTCAATAGAAAGAGTTCTGTAATGGTTAACCGTTTACAGTATTACTTACTGTTTATAACTTTGTGCGGCTGGTCACATGATGGACCCGGTCATGACTTTAACAACTTAACACAGGTTCCCGGGGTTGAACATTACAGAAAAGATTTGCATAAAAAAATGAAGACAATTCTTTGTAAGATGCTATTTTAATGCTATGTTTGCCCTTCTGCTTAAACAAGGTCATTTAGAACAACCTGGACTCAGGGGTAGACGTAACATAGTACATGTAAATCTGGGACACTCCAATTAGCATGATATGTAACGTTTCGTATGGTATGTATTCATTTGTGGATGTCCATCATCCATTTCGTATGATATGTTAGGAATTGCAATTTGTACAACATGTTAGGAATTTGCTAAACATATGACATGTTACGATTTCCAATTTCTTGTGGCTACCGTTAGCTCGGTGGCTAGGTGCTAACGTTAGCTAGGTGGCTAAAGTTAGCTAGGTGGCTATCGTTAGCTAAGCTCGGGGTTAAGAGTTAAGGTTAGGTCTAAGGTTAGGGGTTAGGTTAAAGGGTTACGGTTAGGGTTTGCTAACATGTTAAGTAGTTGCAAAGTAGCTAAAAAGTAGTAAATAGTTGCAAAGTTGCTAATTAGCAAATGATGTGTTGTGTAAGCATGACATCATTTATTCCAAAAGTGATGTCACATTTTTGCAACATAAAAAATGGCAAGTATGTCACAGCCCTTAATTAATAATTGAGGTAATATGTAGGTAGAGTTAAAGTGACTACTATCTAGTCACAGGCCTTAATTAATAATTGAGGTAATATGTACATGTAGGTAGAGTTAGTGACTACAATCTAGTCACAGCCCGTAATTAATAATTGAGTTAATATGTACATGTAGGTAGAGTTAAAGTGACTACTATCTAGTCACAGCCCTTAATTAATAATTGAGGTAATATGTAGGTACTACTGTTTTAGATGTTACCGATAAAAAGTTACTTTGTGATAAACATTAATTTCTTCAAGCTGAGATGAAGAGGTCAAAGCTAGAGGATTTACCCCGTCCAAAATCTGTCCGTGTGAGATAAGCCCGTTTTTGTTTGGAGGTATATGAGAGTGTAGAATTACCTGAGGATTTTGATCGAATATAAGTTTCGTAATGTTTAAGTTTTTACAAACGTACTGATGCACGTGGCATTCCGGCAACTTTAAGAAAAACGATGTTTAGTTGACGTACCTGCCCTCTCATTGGCTAGAATGGTCTCACCTGATCTCGCCTGTCTTCAATCATTGAGCACATACATTTCCATTGTTAGAGCGGTTAGACATGATTGTTCCACCGACCAGTTCCCACATTCTTTCTGTTAGAAATTTTGTTTCCTTATCCATTTTTGGGTGTTGGGGTTTTGGCGGGAAGAATGTCTTCATTCCACAGGGAAATCCTCTCTCCCAATACTGCAAGGCACGGAAGAGAACGTTTCTGCAAGGAATTTACGACCAGTCATAAAACTGACCAACTTCAAACTATGGCATAAGGGGACGACAAGCGGATAAGAGGCAATCCGTAATTTCGATTAAGACATTAATGAGCGAGCTAGAACGGACGTAGTCAATATAACTATTTGTTTAGCACTTTTGAAATGTACAGAGACAGAATTCAGAACATGTGCCGTTCTTACATTGTTCTCCCTGTACACCAAGTCAGAACCGTAGGATAAATAAAGGTGGCAAATCTCTTACAATATTCAATGATTACATTTCTCAAAAACAGGTTATAGGTTTCATGTGCACCACCGAGTCAGAACAGTAGGCGAAATTAATAGGTGAAAATAGACCAAATTATTAAGGTGAGGCACATAGGCTACTAACATCTTACTACACAACATACACTTAGTATTACTTTCTTAGCTACAGTATACATATCTCACTGGCATATTACATAATTTATGCAGCAGCATACAAGACATTTTTGGACTCACCTTGGCTGAAACACCTGCAATTTGGAGCTGCCTTATTATTAGCTTTATTAACTGAATGTTATATATATCTTTTGACATTGTTTGCAAACTGATACTGGACATGTATTAATGCCAAAATAACATGCAAAACAGGCAAGACAGTTTTTTATTTGTTTTACTGTTGCTAAAAATGTGGGGCTCAAAACAGGTGGGGCTGAGTGTAGAATTGCCTGAGGCTTTTGATCGAATAGAAGTTTCGTAATGTTTAAGCTTTTACAAATGTACTGATATATGTGGATGCACGTGGCATTCCGGTCTCACCTGATCTCGCCTGTCTTCAATCATTGAGCACATACATTACCATTGTTAGAGCGGTCACTCCGCTATCTTGTATAATAAATCATCATGTGCACAAGTGAGCTCGTCATCAAATGATCCGCCTAGTTCCTGTTGAAACTCTGAACGTGATTGGCTGCGCTCTGTGAGGGTGGAGTTCACTGACGTTTGAAACTATAAATAGAGCGAACAAGGCTCGTTCCATTTCAAAACTCTGGAAGACAGATAAAGTAGTTCTTGCTTCAACAGTGTTTGAACGGAACTCTTTCTGCCTTCATCCCGCACTATATAACATTCCGGATTGTTAACTTAACACGTATTTAATTCTAATAGCAACATCGTCTAAGAAACTCTATTTTTTGTACCGTTCCTTTTGATATAAAATAAGAAAATCTGCTAAAATGGAGTCTCAGGTCCGTCAGAACTATCACCGCGACAGCGAAGCTGCCATCAACCGGATGATCAACATGGAGATGTTTGCCTCTTACACCTACACTTCAATGGTAAGGAGACTGCAGTTGGTTACCAAGAGGAACATTGTGTTGCTCTACCTATTATTGTATATTATTATGCCTGGGCCTAAATGTAAAGTTTTGTAGGTCTAGGCAATAAGACATGTCATTCATATAAATCTATTAGGACATCGAGCTTAATTGGCAGGTTACCTAGTAGGTTAATGAATTTTCGGATCATATTGCTGTGTCATTCATGCTTAGTTTCCACCCTTTGTCATCACAAGAAAATACTGCTGAGTCATGTTTGACGTTTCTTTCTAACCATACTTTTGTAATGTCCATCCAGGCTTTCTATTTCTCCCGTGACGACGTAGCTCTACCTGGCTTCGCTCATTTCTTCAAGGAGAACAGCGACGAGGAGCGAGAACACGCCGATAAACTGCTCTCCTTCCAGAACAGGAGAGGTGGACGCATTGTCCTTCAGGACATCAAGGTGAGTCAGTGGTAAATAAATAATTAAGGGGTTAAATGTATTAGTTACACCATCTACTCGGACCCTCATTTGCTTCAAGAACTGCCTGAATTTGATGGCCACTTTTACAAGGTATCTGAAGTTCCACAGGGATGTTAGCTGATAGGAGTGGAACCCTGTTGTCTGCTGCAATAGCCCATCTGACAAATCAAGTTGTTTATTATTATACCTTGAACTAGGCAAGTCAGTTAAGAACAAATTGTAATTTACAACGATGGCCTACCTACAGGGTCAGCCATAGTAGTACGGCGCCCCTGGAACAAATTAGGGTTAAGTGTCTTGCCCAAAGCCACATCCACAAGTTCTGAGATTCAGTTCTACACACCACTGTTGTCTTGCATTGTTTTGTCTGTTTTTGGCCCACCTGTTAGCAGTTCTTGCCGTTCTCCTTCGACCTCTATCATCTACAAGCTGTCTTCACCCACAGAACCGCCGCTGACTAGATGTTCTTTGTTTGTTGCACCATACTCATTTAACCCTTAACACTGTAATGCTTGAGAACCACAGAAGGGCAGCAGTTTCTATGAAACTGGATCCGGTGCGCCTGGCAACGGCGCTCATAGCTCGCCCAGGTCACTCGCTTTGCCCATTTTAACATTCAATCGAACAGTAACTGAACGCCTCAATGCCTACTTTATATAGAAAGCTACGGCCACGAGACTCAGTCTGTAGGAGCGATCCATTTTTGTGAACCTAATAAACTGTCCGGTGAGTGTAGGCCATTTAGCAGATGCATTTTTTAAAAGCGACCAAGTCGTGCGTGCTTACATGTTACGTAAAAGTTGGCCCCAGCAGGAAGTGAACTCACAACGTTTGGCGTTACAAGAGCTATGCTCTACTGACTGAGCCACACAGGACCCATGATATGTGCTTCAAACTAAAGCTGTAGTTTGTAGTGACTGTGTTAAATTGATCCCATCTTGATGTTTTTCTGCATTGGTTCCAGTTTTTTTTGTGCCAGATATACTGATTAACTGGTCATTTTAGATATGCCTAGACATACTTATGCTAAAAGTCCCTAACCTTTCTGTGTTCCCTCTGTTCTGTGTAGAAGCCAGATCGTGATGAGTGGGGCAATGGGCTGGAGGCCATGCAGTGTGCTCTGCAGCTGGAGAAGAACGTGAACCAGGCCCTGCTGGACCTGCACAAGATTGCCTCAGACAAGGTCGACCCCCACGTAAGTAGTGTCCCCCACTTTATGGTGGAACCACACACGTTATATGCATATAACTTAGAATACAGCTACTGTCCCAGGATCTGATCAGGTTATAGCTCTGCTGACTAATGACACAGGTGTGTGTGACCTGCCTCTTCACACAATAGCCTACAGATGCACACTATACAAATGCAGCTAATGCATAAGTTACAGCTGCCAACACCTCTGAGTTTATCTGCCCATGTCATTACCACCAGTCTCTTGTGTTACTGTAGCTACAGTAGTGTCTCTTGTCTGACCTGCGTTTTCCCTCTCTAGCTGTGTGACTTCCTGGAGACTCACTACCTGAATGAGCAGGTGGAGGCCATTAAGAAGCTGGGCGACTACATCACCAACCTCACCAAAATGGATGCTGTCAAAAACAAGATGGCCGAGTATCTCTTTGACAAGCACACCCTGGGAGGCCAGAGCTAAACCACGTCTACCCCCCAGGCTACGGCCTCCAGCCTCAGACCAGGACTCTTGGCTTCTCTGATATTTCCTACTGGCTTTGCATTTATAGGGAGGGGAGAGAGTGAAACTGAGCAATGCAACACAGCTGTAACATTGAGTTTGTTTTGTTGACAACACTATTTGATTTTTGGAGGGAAGGCATCTTGTAAAACCAAGTTGTTGAAGTTTTTGAAGTGTTGCTTCCTGTAGTAATTGATGTTGTATCGGTCTATTCAGGTGCCTTGCGCTGTCTTACTGAGCATCTCAATACCCAGTACACAGGGTCCTCTCCTACACTAAGTGTAATGTCATTTTTATCTGCACTGAATAAAACCTTTTGAGCTGGATTCACTTTGTTAATACGTATGATAGTTGCATTCATTTTTCCATGGAAGTGATAAAATAGAAATACTGACTTGTGACTGAGGGTCATAACGCGAGGTTTATAAAGGACATGACCTCTGACCCCCGAGGGTGTCCTTTAGCTTATCTTCTAATAGAACATGTCAATTCAGGGGCTTAACTTTCAACTAGTCCCACAAATGGGTAACTATAGTCGACGTAGCCTCTACGCTACCCTGGCATTTCAAAAGTTGATCATTTAGAAAGACATGAGGTTAATCAAACCCTTGTGTCCTGCTCTGTCTATCCTAGCCAGGTGTTATGGCGCTCTTCTCTAGTGATGAAGTTTGGCTCTTATATACCGACTAAAAATAACACGTCTTTAGAATAATTTTGTTCATTTGAGTTGGTAATGCCCAGAGCATTCAGGACCCCCTACCTGCAAACGATCGACTAAATAGTCCTGATTCTACAAGCCTCTCGTGCACATATTCACCAAAAGGGGTTTATTGAAGCTGTCAGGGTTGCAAAGCTACTGATGATTTACCAAAGCTACTGAAATGTTTGTAGTTAACAGGTAATCTAATGAAACTCTGGTAATTAATTCTTTAACTTCTATTTTAACATTGTCATATTTGTGTCCATATTGGCCATGAGTTTCTAGTGGATAAACCATAAGGTTCAATTGAAAATAGCCTAATTAATGAAAGGCTTCTAATCAACAATGGCATTTTCAATAACTTTTTTTCACAACTGCCACCAGTTTGCCTCAAACAATTATAAAGAAATATTGACAAGATAATTGTGTAAATTTAAGTAAATAATGGTATTCACTAAGTTGGTTTATATTTAGGATAATGTTTGGCAGCTTTGTCATTCTATTTTGTGTATTTAAACATTTTACAGGTGATAAGTGTGTGTCCTCAGGACCACTACTCTACTACCACATATCTACAACACAAAATCCATGTGTCCACAGTGCCTGCTGTTCCATAAGGTGTATTTTTATCAGTTTTTTGGCACTGATTTTACTGCATGCATGAGTTACTTGATATGGAATAGAGTTCCATGTAGCCATGGCTCTACAGTATGTAGTACAGTGCGCCTCCCATAGTCTGTTCTGTGAAAAAACCTCTGGTGGTATGCATGGGTGTCTGAGTTGTCTGCTAGTAGTTTAAAACAGACAGCCATGTCAATACCTCTCACAAATAGTTCAAGTAGTGATGAAGTCAATCTCTCCTCCACTTTGAGCCAGGAGAGATCGACATGCATAATATTAATGTTAGCTCTCTGTGTATATTTAAGGGTCAGCAGTGCTGCCATGTTCTGAGCCAAGAGTCCCTCTTTGTGGCACCTGACCACACGACTGAACAGTAGTCTAGCTGTGACAAAACTATGGCCTGTAGGACCTGCCTTGTTGATAGTGTTGTTAAGAAGGCAGAGCAGTGGTTTATTATGGACAGACTTCTCCCCATCTTAGCTACTGTTGTATGAATATGTTTTGACCACGGCAGTTTACGATCCAGGGTTACTCCAAGCAGTTTAGTCACCTCAACTTGCTCAATTTCCACATTATTCATTACAAGATTTAGTTGAGTTTTAGGGTTTTGTTTGAAGTTTATGTCCCAAATACAACTTTGTTTTTTAAATATTTAGAACTAACTTATTTCTTGCAGTGATTTCACTTGCTGTGGTAGCTGATGTGTATAGTGTTGAGTCATCCGCATACACAGACTTTACTCAGCACCAGTGGCAGGTCATTAGTAAAGATTGAAAAAGTAAGGGGCCTAGACAGCTGCCCTAGGGAATGCCTGATTCACCTGGATTATATTGGAGAGGCTTCCATTAAAGAACACACCCTCTGTGTTCTGTTAGACAGACTCTCCAGGGCTGAGGGCACACACTTTCCGTAGGCTTAGATTGAAGATGTGGCAAATAGTTGCAATATCGTCTGTCCGCTGTCATCCTCAGTAATGTTCCATCCAAGTTGTCAGACCCAGGTGGCTTGTCATTGTTGATAGACAATGTTTTCACCTCTCACTTTACGGAATTTAAAATTACAACGCTTGTCTTTCATAACTTGGTCAGCTATGAGTGGATGTGTAAGTTCAGAATTTGTTGTTGGCATGTCATGCCTAAGTTTACTAATCTTGCCAATGAAAAAATCATTAAAGTAGTTGGCAATATCAGTGGGTTTTGTGATGAATGAGTGATCTGATTCAATTATTGATAGAGCTGAGTTTGCCTTTTTGCCCAAAATGTCATTTACGGAGCTCCAAAGCTTTTTACTATCATTCTTCATATCGTTTATCTTTAGTACAGTTTCTTCTTCTTTTTGTTCAGTTTAGTCACATGATTTCTCAATTTACAGTATGTTTGCCAATCAGCAGAGGCTATTTATGTTTTCCGTTCTACAAAGCTGTGTCCACCATAACATTCAATAATCAATTAAATGCATTCATTCTTGCAATATGCGATCATTTATCAGTTCTAAACGATGTTCTCTTCTCTATGCTTTCTGCAGCGTGATCTATATTGCCTGAGCGCATGTGACAGACCGTTGTTGGTCAAACTAAGAACTAAAACGAGTCACTCAGGGAAGAAAAAGAGTTCATCACTCTGGAGTCAGTAAAAAGTTCACAAACTGCACCTCATTAGCCAGAGGTGGCTCAAATGTGGTGGCAAAATGTGTTAAGTGTCTTTTTTGGGGCCTAGAGTGTTTCCTGACTCATGACCTGGTCAAGTATAACTCTGGGTCCTATGCGTAGGCCATGACATAACATTATTTTATTATTCCGTTTTCATGTGATATGACTATAGGACTGGGGTTTTTCTTGTCACATTATGTGAATTGGAAACACTCATGGCCTAAAGTGGATCAAACTCTTTCCAACTTTCCACAAACCTTGTTCTTATTAATTCTGAATATAAGATCAATAAAAGACAACTTCAGACAGGTTTCAATGTAGAAAAGTATTTTAATTTTATGACATAAAACCTATTATTTGTTCATCTGATTACATTGCTCTTATGCAATTACTAATTATGTAAGATTTATGTAAGGTAGGGTTACATATAACACAGTAGACTTTGTAACAATGTTTTTCTATGTGTAAGTCATAAAACCACTAACCTATTGTTGTTGTCCTGGTCTCGATCTGGCCAACCAGAGGTTGTTTCACTGGCGCTCACTGTAGGAACTGATTGCCTGTAAAATCCATATATTCAATCATTAAATCAACTACTTTCAACATTTTCATTGAAAATAATATCCTCCTTTTCATGAAGTACATTTTATCGAATGTCATTCACTCTATTGCACTCTATTCAAATCAAACTTGCATTACCAGTTCATACCAGTAGATGTCACTAGCTAGAAGTGGAAATCAATATCCTAAAAAAGAACTCAGAATCTCTCGAAAAATCTTTCCAGTTAATTCAATGTGCGGGTCACAGGACTTGAAACGGGTGTGGAAGCGGGCAACCCAACTTCGTTCATCAGCAATGTGTACCACATAGTTCCTCTTCGGATCGGATCTCGGTGTATGACTGTACGAATCCACAGTTTTGAAGTCAAACAGAAAAGTGTTTGTCTCTGAGAGGAATCGAGGGCTCTGACCTGTGCGGGGGATCAGCAGCTATCTACCCAGATATGAGTGCCGTACTGCTGAAACAGAGGGCGACCTACAACGAGGTGAGATCCCAGTTACCCAGCTAAACCTGAGATGCGGCTTCATCCACCCGGCAAAACTCATCTTGACTTTCCAGAATACAACACACACTTTTCCACTGCCGAGGAGGCTCAAGTGGAGAAGCACATCAAGGCCAACAGATCTAGGCTAACACCATTTTGACTGGCTAAATATTAATGAATGCTATCCACTCACATTCACGCAGCCTATGGCTGTGATGCTGCCCTCAGCATAAGTCAATGAGTACACCCCCTCAATTGGGTAAAAGGAACACTTATTATTATTGCTGAACATTAGATTTCATTGTTATTATTATATTGCCAGGACGTTCAGGCAATGATGACTCCCTGCCAATTAATGGACAATATATTGAAGTGTCATACAAACTGGGGTTGCTTCCTTCCTGTGTTACAGCGCATTGCATCCCCATGGGCTAAACGATTTAGGATAGATGGCCAGTCCCATATTGGCTACCACACAATTCCTTTTTGTTCAATTTTTCCTTCCTGTTGATGGCTATCCCCCTCAGTTTCTGCTGCTGATATTATTTCCCAGGGAGGATTTGGTCTTCAGGCCATGATTAATTATTGTGAAGTTTTAAATTATAGACTGCATTTCTTCTTTTTTTTTTTTTTACAAAGCATGGAGCACATACTGTATGTATCCTAACCTTACTGCATTTTGCACTACATTTGCACTCTGTATATAGATTTTCTATTGCGTTATTGACTGTACGTTTGTTTATTCTCATGTGTAACTCTGTGTTGTTGTTTTTTTTGTCGCACTGCCTTGCTTTGTCTTGACCAGGTCGCAGTTGTAAATGAGAACTTGTTCTCAACTGACCTACCTGGTTAAATAAAGGTGAAATAAAAAAATAAAAATATGTTTAATACAAATTGAGGGAACATTATGTTTGGCTTCCTTCGGCCACATAAATGCCTGATTGGTGGAATGCTGCAGAGATGGTTGTCCTTCTGGAAGATTCTCCCATCTCCACAGAGGAACTCTAGAGCTCTGTCAGAGTGAACATCAGGTTCTTGGTCACCTCCCTGATTAAGGCCCTCCTCCCCCGATTGCTCAGTTTGGCCGGGCGACCAGCTCTTGGAGGCGTCTTGGTGGTTCAAAACTTCCAATTAAGAATGATGGAGGCCACTGTTCTTGGGGACCTTCAATGCTGCAGAAATGGGGACCTTCAATGTGCCTCGACACAATCCTGTCTCGGAGATCTACTGACAATTCCTTCGACCTCATGGCTTGGTTTTTGCTCTGACATGCACTGTCAACTGTGGGACCTTATATAGACAGGTGTGTGCCTTTCCAAATTACCAAAGATGGCCTTCAATCAAGTTGTAGAAACATCTCAAGGATGATCAATGGAAACAGGATGCACCTGAGCTTAATTTATAGTCTCGTAGCAAAGGGTCTGAATGTATTAAATACATTTAAAAAAAAACAGTTTTCACTTTGTCATTATGGGGTATTGTGTGTATTGATGAGGAAAAACATTTTGGAATGATGCTGTAACGTAACAAAATGTGGAAAAAGTCAAGGAGTCTACTTTCCTAATGAACTGTACACACTGAGTGTATAAAACATTAAGACCATCTCCCGAATATTGAGTTGCAAACAGAACAGCCTCAATTTGATGGGGCATGGACTCTACAAGGTTCCACGGGGATGCTGGCCCATGTTGACTCCAATGCTTCCCACAGTTGTGTAACGTTGGCTGGATGTCCTTTGGGTAATGGACCATTTTTGATACACACAGGAAACTATTGAGTGTGAAAAACCAAGGAGTTTCATGGTGACTTTCTAAACTGTTAGTTAGACCAACAGTTTAAAGAAATACAGATAAATAATATTATTTGAGTTGTGATTGAGGTATATTGGCCAAATGATCAGGAAAGTTGATATATTTTCCCTCCAAAATTCACCAGAAGCCATATAACAGCTATTTGTTAAAAAATGCCTCAGTAAGTTACATAGTATATATTGCTGCTGTTCTCTCCTTCTCTTTTTCCTTTTCTTTAAATCTGGTCTCAGTAGGTTTTCCCCCAGCCTCATTACAGCATTGTCACAGTGATAACAGAACAGAAATCCCTTGGGACCAAAGATGGTAGATAAATTACGATAGTTAACTCAGGCCATTTACCATTGTCTGCTTAAGGGGTTGGCTCTCCATAGACACCAATGCAATGGTGGTCCGCTTAGTCATTGACTTCCATTACCACAGAGCCAATGAGGGAGTGGAACATCTCGCTTCCTCGCCAGTCTCTGCTTGAGACTCCAGAATGCTGAGTCACAATGACAAGGCAGAAACGTAGCCAGGGCAGAGCCTGAGACTGTCCAGACTAAAAACGCTGTGTCACCCTTCAGAACTTCAATAGAAAGAGTTCTGTAATGGTTAACCATTTACAGTATTACTTACTGTTTATAACTTTGTGCGGCTGGTCACATGAAGGACCCGGTCGTGTCTTTAACAACTTAACACAGGTTCCCGGGGTTGAACATTACAGAAAAGATTTGCATAAAAAAATGAAGACAACTCTTTGTAAGATGCTATTTTAATGCTATGTTTGCCCTTCTGCTTAAACAAGGTCATTTAGAACAACCTGGACTCAGGGGTAGACGTAACATAGTACATCTAAATCTGGGACACTCCAATTAGCATGATATGTAATGTTTCGTATGTATTCATTTGTGGATGTCCATCATCCATTTCGTATGATATGTTAGGAATTGCAATTTGTACAACATGTTAGGAATTTGCTAAACATATGACATGTTACGATTTCCAATTTCTTGTGGCTACCGTTAGCTCGGTGGCTAGGTGCTAACGTTCGCTAGGTGGCTAAAGTTAGCTAGGTGGCTATCGTTAGCTAGGCTCGGGGTTAAGAGTAAAGGTTAGGGTCAAGGTTAGGTCTAAGGTTAGGAGTTAGGTTAAAGGGTTACGGTTAGGGTTAGGGGAAGGGTTTGCTAACATGTTAAGTAGTTGCAAAGTAGCTAAAAAGTAGTAAATAGTTGCAAAGTTGCTAATTAGCAAATGATGTGTGGTGTGTCGTGACACATCATTTATTCCAAAAGTGATGTCACATTTTTGCAACATAAAAAATGGCAAGTATGTCACAGCCCTTAATTAATAATTGAGGTAATATTGTAGCGATCTGTAGCACAAGGGGATTGTGGGTAGTTCATGTTCTATCATTAAAATGGTTGTGTTATGTGTTTATGTTTTAGTAGATAAGCTAATGTTATGTGTTTATGTGTCTTAGTTCAGGTTATGGGGGTAGGGGAGAATGTTAGAATTCCTACCGTGACCGAGCCTTGCATGGCCGGAGGTTGTGTTCATTGTCAATAATTGAGGGAGGGTGAATAAAGTGTGACGTTCCTGGAGTCGTGCAGTGTATGGGGCACAGGAACTCTCTGGTAAATTAATGTGTGTCTCTTGCCATCTTCTTCTGGCTGAGCTCGCCACAATATGTACATGTAGGTAGAGTTAAAGTGACTACTATCTAGTCACAGCCCTTAATTAATAATTGAGGTAACATGTAGGTAGAGTTAAAGTGACTACTATCTAGTCACAGCCCTTTTGTAACACAGGTTTAAGCATAAAAGTCTACTGTCACTCCCAACAGTCTGAAGAGGCTTCGTCTCATTGTCTCCAAAACTTTGTTTTACGCTAATAATGAAAACATTACACTATTAAGTGAGGTTCAGTCTAGAAAAATTGGTCAAAGTAACAGAGAGCAGTGCACACACTTCAAGGGCTATCTATGTTCCAAGACCCTTACCCCAATTTGAAGCAGCTTTATAATTATTCAACAAACAATGAAACTAGATAGTAGCTAAGACAAACTGATAGATAGAGCCTGTTTTGGGTTACATATTAGGAAAAAGGCTGTTATGTTCTCAAACAATTGGAGTAGAGGTGCTACATTACATACTAGGCCAGGACAAACGAAAGGCAAAACTGATCCTAAATCAGCACTCTTACTCTGAGACGCTTGATGCATACTGTCCCAGAAGACCTAGTTGTTATGAATCCCAACGATGTTGCAACTACATGGCTGTATTGAGCAATGACCCAGCACCCTGAAAGCACCCTGTCAGCAGTTGTGGAAGATCAGGTCATGTGAACTGAAGTTGTTAGGACGGTTACTATATTACTGTAGTCTTTGATTTTCATTAGCTGTAAAAAGTTTTCTAGTTCACAGTTTTAGCTTAATAACCTGTATATGGTTAGATGTATGTAGCTACTGATTTTGTGTAGTTATTTCTAGGCTAACGTGATCAACTTTGATAGACCATTTGTCGACTACAATTTCTCATTTGAAACCGAATGGTGTATCATCAAACCCACTGGCTCCAGGTCATTTATAAGTCTTTACTACGTAAATCCCCGCCTTATCTCAGCTCGCTGGTCACCATAGCAACACCCACCCGTAGCATGCGCTCCAGCAGGTATATTTCACTGGTCACCCTCAAAGCCAACACCTCTTTTGGCCGCCATTCCTTCCAGTTCACTGCTGCCAATGACTGGAACGTATTGCAAAAATCCTTGAAGCTAGAGGTTCCTATCTCCCTCACTAACTTTAAGCATCAGCTGTGAGAGCTGCTTATCGATCACTGCACCTGTATATGGCCCTTCTGTAAATAGCCCACCCTACTACCTGATCACCATATTTATAATTTTCGCTCATTTTGCACTCCAGTATCTCTATTTGCACATCATCCAGTGTTAATTCTAATTTGTAACTTATTTCACCACTATGGCCTATTTATTGTCCTACCTCCTAACCTTACTGCATTTTGCACTACATTTGCACTCTGTATATAGATCTTCTATTGTGTTTTTGACTGTACGTTTGTTTTATTCTCATGTGTAACTCTGTGTTGTTGTTTTTGTCGCACTGCTTTGCTTTGTCTTGACCAGGTCTCAGTTGTAAATGAGAACTTGTTCTCAACTGACCTACCTGCTTAAATTAAGGTGAAGAAAATTATGATAATAAAAAAAATCAAATACTATTGATAATACTAATATATAATAACAATAAACTCTACAAAAGCCAACCTTTCTGTCTCTGTCCCAGTGGAGGCTGCTGAGGGGAGAACGGTTCATAATAATGGCTTGAACAAAGCCAAAATAATGGTATCAAACCATGTGTTTGATGTATTTGATGCCATTCCATGTACTGTATTTCCAAACCTCATACTGCAAATTGAATTGATATAAAACAGTGTAAGAAACCCAACAACTTTCATTTTGACTGCATTCTGGAAAACATTAATAATTAAGCTACATAGGCTATTGAAACATGCTCTCTCAGAGAATTAAACAGAGTTTACGGAACTGATCGAATAGAAGTTTCGTAATGTTTAAGTTTTTACAAACGTACTGATGCACGTGGCATTCCAGGAACTTGACGTTTAGTTGACGTACCTGCCCTCTCATTGGCTAGAATGGTCTCACCTGATCTCGCCTGTCTTCAATTATTGAGCAAATACATTTCCATTGTTAGAGCGGTCACTCCGCTATCTTGTATAATAAATCATCATGTGCACAAGTGAGCTCGTCATCAAATGATCCGCCTAGTTCCTGTTGAAACTCTGAACGTGATTGGCTGCGCTCTGTGAGGGTGGAGTTCACTGACGTTTGAAACTATAAATAGAGCGAACAAGGCTCGTTCCATTTCAAAACTCTGGAAGACAGATAAAGTAGTTCTTGCTTCAACAGTGTTTGAACGGAACTCTTTCTGCCTTCATCCCGCACTATATAACATTCCGGATTGTTAACGTAACACTTACTTGAACTCTAATAGCAACATCGTGTAAGAAACTCTATTTTTGTACCGTTCATTTTGATATAAAATAAGAATCTGCTAAAATGGAGTCTCAGGTCCGTCAGAACTATCACCGCGACAGCGAAGCTGCCATCAACCGGATGATCAACATGGAGATGTTTGCCTCTTACACCTACACTTCAATGGTAAGGAGACTGCAGTTGGTTACCAATAATAACATTATTTTGCTTTACCTGCTGATTTTATGCCTGGGCCTGAATACCATTATATTCTCCTGACTTTTCTGTAGGCCTAGACAATTAATAGACAAGAAACCCAACTCTGAAGTAACTACGTCTTTCAGTTTTACTTGTCTAGGCTATTAAGAGCCTTCGGGTAGTTATAGCATTCAATTTAAGCTGGGAATCTATCACTATTATTTACCTTTTTATTTTACTAGGCAAGTCAGTTAAGAACAAATTCTTAATTACAATGACAGCCTATGAACAGTGGGTTAACTGCCTTGTTCATCGGCAGAACGACAGATTTGTTTTACCTGGTCAGCTTGGGGCTTCGAACCTGCAACCACTCTGCCACCTGCAGCTACCTCATTGACCGGTTTCAAAGTAGACTAAGGAATAGACTGATTTATGCCTTAGTCATGTAGTTTAGTTGCCACAACAAGAACATAATGCTGAGTCATGTTTGACGTTTCTTTCTAACCATACTTTTGTAATGTCCATCCAGGCTTTCTATTTCTCCCGTGACGACGTGGCTCTACCTGGCTTCGCTCATTTCTTCAAGGAGAACAGCGACGAGGAGCGAGAACACGCCGATAAACTGCTCTCCTTCCAGAACAGGAGAGGTGGGCGCATTGTCCTTCAGGACATCAAGGTGAGCGCATGAGCTTCGAAACACTAATTTACATTGTAGACTGACAGGGGGTGATAAAAAATAAAAATAATACTTAGACTAGTGTTCTCAGTTAAAGGTTCTACATGAACCCAAATGGTTTTTCTATAGGGGCAAGCCGACTAACCCGTTATGGTTCTAGGTGTAACCTATTTTCTTAACTGTAGACTTAAAGTATGGCTGTTTTGAATGACTAGTCATTAATCCTGAGTTAATTGGCCCTATGTGACTGCCCTGGTATTAGAGCAAGATGGCTAACTCTGTTTACTGTTAGTAGGTATGCATGGGTATCCTTAATCCGCCTGTGTTCCCTCTGTCCTGTGTAGAAGCCAGATCGTGATGAGTGGGGTAATGGGCTGGAGGCCATGCAGTGTGCTCTGCAGCTGGAGAAGAACGTGAACCAGGCCCTACTGGACCTGCACAAGATTGCCTCAGACAAGGTCGACCCCCACGTAAGTGATGTCCCCCACTTTATGGTGGAACCATACACGTTACATGTATATAACTTAGAATACAGCTACTGTCCCAGGATCTGATCAGGTTGTTGTAGCTCTGCTAACTGAAGACACAGGTGTGTGTGACCTGCCTCTTCACACAAACACAATAGCCTACAGATGCACACTATACAAATGCAGCTAATGCATAAGTTACAGCTGCCAACACCTCATTGAGTTTCTGCCCTTGTCATTACCACCAGTCTCTTGTGTTACTGTAGTGTCTGTAGTCACTTGTCTGACCTGCGTTTTCCCTCTCTAGCTGTGTGACTTCCTGGAGACTCACTACCTGAATGAGCAGGTGGAGGCCATTAAGAAGCTGGGCGACTACATCACCAACCTTACCAAGATGGATGCTGTCAAAAACAAGATGGCCGAGTATCTCTTTGACAAGCACACCCTGGGAGGCCAAAGCTAAATCACGTCCACCCACCAGGCTACGGCCTCCAGCCCCAGACCAGGACTCCTGGCTTCTCTGCTCTAGTCTGCTAGCTATTCATCTATAAGGAGGGGAGCGTGTTGAACTGGTACAGCGCAGTGTCAACATTACAGCTGTTGAAGTTTGTTATGGAAGGGATCTTGTAAAAAGATTACAAGGGGTTGCTGATATTTTCTGAATGTTACCCCCTGTAGTAATTGATGTTGTATCAGTCTATTCAGGTGCTTTGCTCTGTCCTACTACTTCACTAGGTGTAACTGTTCATTTTCAATCTGAAGAATAAAATCTTTCTTGAGCTGGATTCACTGTTTGTTACTATGCATCTATCTATCACATCGGACCAACACTAATGTTGCAGTTATGTTTTTGTTCAGTGTACATATGCCAGTTGCCATGAGCCCAAAGCCAACCATCTGCACAATATTTATTTTCTCCATATAAATACTGATAATTGTAGGCCTACAACAGTGGCTGAGGGTCTTGTAATAGTGCCATGTCTACTTGGTTTCCATGAAACAACTCGGCCCGTAACAGTGAAATGGGTAACCACATTACTGCAGTCAATGTAGCCTTTAACCTGTGCATTTTAAGTTTATCAATAGATGGCTTACACTAAGTACATTAGCAAGTTACACACTATGTAAGTTACAGTATATGTACTTTACACTACTGCTGTTCTCTCCTTCCCTTTTACCTTAATTTAAAATCTGGTCTCAGCCAATCACCACTGCTCAAGTCTGTTTTCACAGTCACGAGACCCTGCCTCTTCCACCATTGTCACGGTGCTAATAGAATGGACTTGAGACCAAATATGGTTGTTTACCACTGTCTGCTTAAGGGGGTGGCTTCCATATAAACAAAACATTAGGGAGTGTGTTTCACTTCCTTTTCAGTCTCTGCTTGAGACTCCAGAATGCTGAGTCACAATGACAAGGCAGAAATGTAGCCAGGGCAGAGCCTGAGACTGTCCACACTGTAGTAAAACAAACAGGAAGTCATGACAGGAATAAGAGTGGGAGAGAAATAGGGAGAGGGTGGAAAAGCATAAAAAAAAAAAATGCTGCGCCACCCTTTACAACTTCAATATAAAGAGTTTTGTAATGGTTAATTTACTGTATTGGTATCACTTTTGTTTATAACTTTGTGCGGCTGGTCACATGATGGACCCAGTTGTCCAACTTAACACAGGGCCTCAGGGTTTTAATGCTTGGCCTTCTGCTAAAACAAGGTCACTTAGAACAAGTGAGAGTTGCTGCTGACTATCAACAGTTGAGATGACATTTGTCCTTTACTATGAAAATGACTCAAAATCCTCCTGGTCTGAACCATGGATTACAGTCTTTCCTGGCCCATAGACTAGGCCTACTGTAAGGGTAAGGATTTATAGCTAGGCCTATATGCTTGACTTTTCATAACATAAAAAAAGTAATGCCAAGTATGTCACAGCCCTTTTGTAACACCGGTTTAAGCATAAGTCTACTGTCACTCCCAACAGTCTGAAGGTGCTTTGTCTCATTGTCTCCAAAACTTTGTTTGCACTCATAATGAAAACATTACGCTATAAAGTGAGGTTCAGTCTAGACGAATTGGTCAAACAGAGAGCACACACTTCAAGGGCTATCTATTTTCAAAAGACCCTTACCCCATTTGAAGCAGCTTTATCATTTTTCAACAAACAATAAAACTAAATAGTAGCATATTTCAGAAAGCATGTTTAGTGAAAACTCAGAGTAAGTTCACTCAGAGTTGATGGAAACTCTGGGTTTTACGGTTTCAAAAAGCCAGTTCAACGTTTCTCTGAGTCAGTTACTAAGGCAACATACTCGGTGAAGCTAACCTGCTCGCTAGCAGGTTTTATTCAACTATCCCTGAGTTTGTCCTACTCTTTAACTGAAACCTGCCGTCTGAATGTGTCAGACATGGCGTGTCCTTTTCTCAAAGAGCTAGTTGATTTTGAAGCACAAATACAGAAATCTCAGTCGGTGATCAGACCCCGATTGGATGTTTAATCATTCCCTGATGAATATATTTTTGAGCGTTACCGTTTTTCTGCACAATCTATCATTTATCTGAACAAATTCTTTGCGTTGCACTTCGTTTTTGCACTTTGTTTTTTTTGCCAACGGGAGTCGGGCTGTCAGAAATGTGACTTTTGCACTGAAACGGTTACTGAAACAGTTTTGTGGTGTTCCCAAGTCACAGACCCACAAGAGCCATAAAAGAAGAATTCCACAGAATTGCAGGTATCAGTCAAAGCAATAATTTATTTGGTATTACGTTTTGAGACTTGAAACACTAATTAGTTAATTTTATATATTTTAGGGTTTCCAGGTGTGATTGGCTGCATAGATGGCACTCATATTCCTATCACAGCTCCCTCAGTAAACGAAAGAGATGATATAAATAGGAAGTATTTCCACAGCATTAATGTGCAGGTAGGCCTATATAATACACTTTAGCATTCCAAATGAAAAATACTTCACAATGCAGCTAATTACTGTTCTGCACTGTGAAGATCATATGCGATGCAGCCCACATCATTAGCAACGTCGAAGCAAAGTAGCCTGGGTCTGTGCATGACTGGCAGATTTTTCGTGAGTCTACACTGAGCGCTAGGTTTGCCCGTGGTGAGTCTATATATAGATATATCCTATTATAATCAATAGTTTGTTTTCTCCTATTGAAAGTAAATGTAAACTCTATCCTTGTCTTATCCTAGAAGAGTTCAAAGGTTACCTGCTCGGTGGCAGAGGGTACCCCTGCCAGCCCTACTTGCTGACCCCTTACCGTGATCCCGAGCCATTCAGATTGTCAATGGTCAGCCCAACAGGTTGAAGTGCCTGATCATTCTACAGTGGTCCCTGTAGCATACGATCAAACCGGTGTGATTAGAACGCTTATTTAGAACGTCCAGTTTCTAATGACCGAATGACGCAACAATCAGCATTTGAGCTGGCCACACTGTTTTTTCAGAAACATTTTGCACAAACACAGTCCTTACAAAGTTATGCCCAGCATGTGAGCAGTTTGTTTTTGGATGCAATATTCAGACATTCACATAAATAGTTACAGCATAACACAATCATCCAAACTGGTCAAATGTAGGCTACATGTGTCCTAGCGCTCACCGACGAAAGATTTATGTAACACAAGGAGTCATATTTGAATAACTCTCGGCTGACAGAAACTACAATACTTGATTGATTGATTGATTGATTGATTGATAGGTACTTTATTGATCCCCGAGGGGGAAATTTCTTTGTCAAGCAGCTACAACAACAAAAACACAGGGCAGGTGCAAAATGCCACAACAAAAGTACACAAAAGACAGATACACCATACATGATACATAGAGCGGCAGTATGAAAAAGTATAGAAATACAAGATATCTGGAGTGCAAAAAAGGCTATAAAAAGACATTGCATAGTATGGGTGGTTGGCTGAATATGTACACTATACATTGGTAGATGTTGGATGGTTAACTATACTATACAGGTTGATGGCAGAGAAATACTTCAGTAGCTAAAAATGCATATGATATGAGCGAGGGTAATAATAGTTTACTTAATAGACAGACTGGCTAAATGAACAGGTAAGTGAATACTTTGCATGGTTACATTAGCTGTACAGGTAAATATACAGTTATATTTACAGATAAGTGAATACTTGCATGGTTACACAAACTGTACAGGTAAATGACAGGAAGAGATACTTAAATAGCTAAATGTGTGTATGATATAATTTGGGGTAATAATAGTAATTCCCTTAAAATACAGTCCTTAGTGCGCAGGGTTTAATTACAGACAACTGCACGTATTGCACATTCGATATACTAAAAGCAATGAGAAAAGGTGCAACTGACAGAATACTAATATGCATTCCTGAGTGAATGCCTACGTAAGTTAGGTCCAAGAATTACTAGCAATATTGCATGTGATATGATATAACAACTGTACATGAGTATGTATATACAGACCTGCATGAATAAATAGGTCCTGAGTGAATGAGTGATGACGTACCAGAGTTACTCACTGATGGATGTATAATTGTTAAACTAGTTCCTAGCACCCCAACAGTTCCAGATCTATGTTGCCGACATCACGGCACCCCGGTGAGGCATTATATAGTCTAATAGCCGCCGGCAGGAAGGACCTCCTGTAGCGCTCTCTGGCACACGTGGTGGTATCAGTCTGTGACTGAAGGTGCTCCTCTGCGTCATAACCATGGCATGCAGATGGTGGGTGACGTTGTCCATGATGGTCAGCAGTTTGGCCAGGATCCGTTTCTCTGCTAAATCCTCTAGAGTGTCAAGGCTCATCCCCAGGACAGAGCTAGTCTTCCTGATCAGCTTATTTACCCGAGAAGCATCACCGGCTTTGATGTTTGCTCCCCAGCACACCACTGCAAAAAAGATGGTACTGGCCACCACAGACTGGTAGAAGGTATGCAGTAGTTTACTGCACACATTGAAGGACCTGAGCCTCCTCAGAAAGTAAAGTCGGCTCTGGCCCTTTTTGTACAGGGCCCCGGTGTTACCAGACCATTCCAGCCTGTTGTCCATATGGACTCCCAGGAACTTTTATGACCCAACCATTTCCACATCCATCCCCTGTACAGGGACTGCAGTCAGTTGTGCCTTGGTTCTCCTGAAGTCCACCACCATCTCCTTTGTTTTGCTGATGTTGAGCTGAAGGTGGTTCTGCTCGCACCACAACACAAAGGTGGCATGTTTCAGAGTTATATCTGAAGTCCGAGGTGTAGAGGGTGAACAGGAAGGGGGACAGGACCGTTCCCTGGGGGGCCCCTGTGTTGCTAACTGCCCGTTCTGACACACAGCTCTGTAGTCGCACAAATTGTGGCCTACCGGTCAGGTAGTCCGTGACCCAGGAGACTAAGGGTGCTTCCACTTTCATCCTCCTCATCTTCTCACCCAGTAGCAGGGGCTGAATGGTATTGAAGGCACTGGAGAAGTCAAAAAACATAACCCTCACAGTGCAACCTGCGTTGTCCAGGTGAGAGTAGGCCCTCTGCAGAAGGTAGATGATTGCATCATTCACCCCGATGTTGCGCTGGTATGCAAACTGCAGGGGGTCCAGTGATGTACACACCAGGGGTCTGAGGTGAGCGAGGACTAACCTTTCCAGGGTCTTCATGATGTGGGATGTTAGTGCTACAGGTCTGAAGTCAGTCAGGACAGTGGGGTGTGCCTTCTTGGGCACTGGGACGAGGCAGGATGTTTTTCGCAGCACAGGGACCCTTTCTAGGCTCAGGCTAAGGTTGAAGAGACGCTGGAGTATTCCACACAGTTGGTCAGCACAGACCCTAAGCACCCTTGGGCTGATGCCATCAGGGCCCGCCGCTTTCCACTGATGTAGTCTCTCCAGCTCTCTCTTCACTTGGTTGGTGGTGAAAGCCAGCCCCGGTGGGGAGGTGGGGGGAAGGGGGGTGTTGAGGATCAGTCCAGGGGGAGCAGGGGTGGAGGAGGGGTCACTGATTGTCTCAGCAGAGGTGTTGTGAGCAAAGTGGGGGTGGGACAGCCGTGAGGGTGTCTGGTCTGGGGAGCTGGAGGGGAGGTGGACAGGGCCAGTATCAAACCTGTAAAAAAATTGGTTCAGCTCATTGGTTCTGTCCTGGGTCCCCTCCGTCTGCCCACTGTTTGACTTTTTGAAGCCAGTGATATTTCTCATACCCTTCCACACCTCTCTCACCTGGCTCTGCCTCAGCTTGTCCTCCATCTTCTCCTTATACCCTCTCTTCCCCTCAGCAATCCGCAACTTCAGCTCCCTCTGGACGCATTTCAATTTGTCCTTGTCCTTGTCCCTCTCCTTGAAGGACTTCTTCTTCTCATTCAGCAGGGCCTTCAGGTCGCTGGTGACCCAGGGTATATTGTTTGGGAAACAGCGTACCTTCCTGGTGGGTACAGTGTTGTATACACAAAAATTAATATAGTCTGTTATGCAGTCAGTAAGTCCATCAATGTCCTCCCCATGAGCCTCACAGAGCACATCCCAGTCTGTTGTTTCAAAGCAGTCCTGTAGGGCCTCATTCGCCTCCGGGGACCATCTCCTAATGGTCCTGGTGGTCGCAGGCTGCTGTTGGACCAAAGGCCTGTAGAGTGGAGTGAGGTGGACAAGGTTTTGATCCGATCTACCGAGGGGAGGGAGTGCAGTGGAGTTGTATGCATCCTTCACATTAGCATATAACAAGTCCAGAGTTGTATTATTCCTGGTTGGGCACTTCACGAACTGTTTGAACGTGGGCATCGTTGAAGAGAGAGATGCATGGTTAAAATCCCCCGAAATGGCAAAGAAAGCACTGGGATGCGCTGTCTGTAACCTCGCGATAACAGAGTGGATGACGTCACACGCTGTGTTTGCGTCAGCGGAGGGCGGGATGTAAACAATAACAGCAATGGCCGCCGTGAATTCCCTCGGCAAATAGTAGGGTCTCAGGCTAATGGCTAATAGTTCAATGTCCGGGCTACAAAAATTTTCCTTAAGAGTAATATGGTTCGGATGACACCATCTGTTGTTAACTAATAAAGCCAGCCCACCACCCTTGCTCTTACCGGAAGAGACGCGATCCCTGTCCACTCAGATGGTCTGGAAACCGTCGATAGTGACGTTCTCTATGGGGATGTTATCGTTCAGCCAAGTCTCCGTGAAAAACATTAGGCTCGTTTCCCGATAATCCCTTTGTCCACGGACAAGAGCCTCGAGCTCCTCCATCTTGTTATGTAGTGACCTCACGTTGCCCATAATGATAGACGGTATAGCCGGCTTGTACTTCCTTAGCTTCGCCTTACACTTCAATCCCGCCCTCTTCCAGAATATCAAACTTTTCCCTGGGGTTCAGCAGCGCTGCGTGTGCTAAATCCAGGAGCTGGGCTCTGTTGTAAATAATAATAGTTGACGACTCCTGTCGACGTTCAGCTGTGAGAAAATCCATAATCCTGAACTATTATAGTTCAACTGTAACAAAAAAAACTAAAGAAAAGAGACTAAAACAACAATTTATGCACGGACAACGGGAGCTGCTTAACATGCGACCACTCAGGGCGGCTCCAAACACAAAATTAGCTATTAGCAATTACTAATTATAATTAATCACATCACGGGTGAGCTCACCATTGATAGAAATAATTGAGTAAAACACTTTCTAGAAATTGAAAGTAATCCGACGATGGGTAATTTGTGCGGCTGCATGTTTGTTTTTTGCCGAAGATAACAAGAGGAGACAAGATGAGTTTGGTCTGTTTGCAGTATGCATGTTGAAGGGGATGTGTCGTCTACGATCATTCCCTTCCCTTCATTCACTTCTGGAAGTTTACCCGAAATTCCTTAACCTCATTATATCATCTTTGGTCTGACAGACGTTTACGTGACACCAATAATGCATTGCATACCGCTCAAACATATCCACAGGTGATGCAATCCCTATTTGTTTTAGATTCCGTCTCTCACAGTTGAAGTGTACCTATGATAAAAATTACAGACCTCTACATGCTTTGTAAGTAGGAAAACCTGCAATATCGGCAGTGTATCAAATACTTGTTCTCCCCACTGTATATTATTACTGTGTAAAACCTAGCAGTACTACTTATTGCTCTGAGAGTGAGGCAGATATATATTATTACTGTGTAAAACCTAACAGTACTACTTATTGCTCTGAGAGTGAGGCAGATATATATTATTACTGTGTAAAACCTAACAAAACTACTTATTGCTCTGAGAGTGAGGCAGATATATATTATTACTGTGTAAAACCTAACAGCACTACTTATTGCTCTGAGAGTGAGACAGATATATATTATTACTGTGTAAAATCTAGCAGTACTACTTATTGCTCTGAGAGTGAGGCAGATATATATTATTACTGTGTAAAACCTAACAGTACTACTTATTGCTCTGAGAGTGAGGCATATATATATTATTACTGTGTAAAACCTAACAGCACTACTTATTGCTCTGAGAGTGAGACAGATATATATTATTACTGTGTATAACCTAACAGTACTACTTATTGCTCTGAGAGTGAGGCAGATATACAGTGGGGCAAAAAAGTATTTAGTCAGCCACCAATTGTGCAAGTTCTCCCACTTAAAAAGATGAGAGAGGCCTGTAATTTTCAGCATAGGTACACTTCAACTATGAGAGACAAAATGAGAAAAAAAAATCCAGAAAATCACATTGGGCTGGGAAGACTGAATCTGCAATAGGTAAGCAGCTTGATGTGAAGAAATCAACTGTGGGAGCAATTATTAGGAAATGGGAGACGTACAAGACCACTGATAATCTCCCTCGATCTGGGGCTCCATGCAAGATCTCACCCCGTGGGGTCAAAATGATCACAAGAACGGTGAGCAAAAAATCCCAGAACCACACGGGGGGACCTAGTGAATGACCTGCAGACAGCTGGGACCAAAGTAACAAAGGCTACCATCAGTGACACACTACGCCGCCAGGGACTCAAATCCTGCAGTGCCAGACGTGTCCCCCTGCTTAAGCCAGTACATGTCCAGGCCCGTCTGAAGTTTGCTAGAGAGCATTTGGATGATGCAGAAGAGGATTGGGAGAATGTCATATGGTCAGATGAAACCAAAATATAACTTTTTGGTAAAAACTCAACTCGTCGTGTTTGGAGGAGAAAGAATACTGAGTTGCATAAAAAGAACACCATACCTACTGTGAAGCATGGGGGTGGAAACATCATGCTTTGGGGCTGTTTTTCTGCAAAGGAACCAGGACGACTTATCCGTGTAAAGGAAAGAATGAATGGGGCCATGTATCGTGAGATTTTGAGTGAAAACCTCCTTCCATCAGCAAGGGCATTGAAGATGAAACGTGGCTGGGTCTTTCAGCATGAGAATGATCCCAAACACACCGCCCGGGCAACGAAGGAGTGGCTTCGTCAGAAGCATTTCAAGGTCCTGGAGTGGCCTAGCCAGTCTCCAGATCTCAACCCCATAGAAAATCTTTGGAGGGAGTTGAAAGTCTGTGTTGCCCAGCGACAGCCCTGAAACATCACTGCTCTAGAGATCTGCATGGAGGAATGGGCCAAAATACCAGCAACAGTGTGTGAAAACCTTGTGAAGACTTACAGAAAACGTTTGACCTCTGTCATTGCCAACAAAGGGTATATAACAAAGTATTGAGATAAACTTTTGTTATTGACCAAATACTTATTTTCCACCATAATTTGCAAATAAATTCATTAAAAATCCTACAATGTGATTTTCTGGATTTTTTTTTCTCATTTTGTCTCTCATAGTTGGAGTGTACCTATGATGAAACAGGCCTCTCTCATCTTTTTAAGTGGGAGAACTTGCACAATTGGTGGCTGACTAAATACTTTTTTGCACCACTGTATAGCATTATGCAACAAAACATGATTATTTGTCTCTCTGAGATGAAACCATCAAGTGATAGATTTTAAACAAAGACATGTCTGTCATTGAACAATCCAATGGCATGATTAGATAGTGAAAAAACACACCTATCACTCTGACTGAGATGTACACACACCTTGTGGTGTTTCATGCCAAACAGAAGAATGCAAAGTATCTTGGGAAAGAAGAGACAGGTCCACACTGGAATAAAGAGAGCATTCTGTCACTGGGAAAACTGGCTTTTCAACAGCTTGTGAATGGCAATCTGATTTTCTATGAAGAAGACCTGATAGAGGCTGGCATTGATGTCAATGATGCCTCAGTGTACTCAGGATTGTGTACACAGCTCTTTAAAGAGGAATGTGGGCTGTACCAGGACAAGGTGTACTGCTTCGTGCATCTCAGCATTCAGGAGTTTCTGGCTGCTGTGTATGTGTTCCTCTTATTCATCAACAACAATGAGAATCTAATGGGCAAACCTCAAACAATGTCCAGGAACCTTTCTGTGAAGATCAGACACAAGCCTAAAGTTACCTTCTACAAGTGCTGTGGATAAAGCCTTACAAAGTGAGACAGGAAACCTGGACCTTTTCCTCCGCTTCCTTCTGGGCCTCTCACTGGAGTCCAATCAGAAGCACTTACGAGGTCTACTGACAAAGACAAGAAGCATCTCACAGAGCCATGAAGAAACAGTTGAGTACATCAAGGAGAAGATCAGGGAGAATCCCTCTCCAGAGAGGTGCATCAATCTGTTCCACTGTCTGAATGAACTGAATGACCATTCTCTAGTGGATGAGATCCAAAGATACCTGAGATCAGGAAGTGTCTCCAGTGAAGAACTGTCACCTGCACTGTGGTCAGCTCTGGTCTTTGTATTGCTGACTTCAGAAAAGGAGTTGGATGTGTTTGACCTGAAGAAATACTCCAGATCAGAGGAAGGTCTTCTGAGGCTGCTACCAGTGGTCAAAGCCTCCAGAGCTGCTCTGTGAGTACATAAAATGACATTTAAGTACTAATCATCAGGAAGAAATATTCAGTTTTGAGAAAATGTGTTCTCTCCACCATGTTCCACACTGTAACGGTAAGTAGAAGAACAGACAGACATTAAGGGATACACGTGAACACACACACACACACACACACACACACACACACACACACACACACACACACACACACACACACACACACACACACACACACACACACACACACACACACACACACACACACACACACACTGGACACACACACACTGGACACACACACACTTGACACACACACACACACACACACACATTTGACAGAGACACACACACACACAGACACACTAGATAAAGACACACACATACACTGGATATACACACTCACACACAAACTGGATACACAAACACACACACACTGGGTACAGACACACACTGGTCACACACACACACATTGGACAGAAACACACACACACATACACTGGACACACACACACACACTGGACACACACATACACTGGACACATACTCACACACTGGATACACAGACACTGTGTGTGTGTGTGTGTGTGTGTGTGTGTGTGTGTGTGTGTGTGTGTGTGTGTGTGTGTGTGTGTGTGTGTGTTCACGTGTATCCCTTAATGTCTGTCTGTTCTTCTACTTACCGTTACAGTGTGGAACATGGTGGAGAGAACACAATGAAACCTGGACTTAGAAAATGTGAGTGTTGACTGCTGTGAAGAATATGACTAAGAATAAGTCTTAATTCAAGTTAAGTCAAAGTCAAAGACCACCATCATTACTTACTTGGTTATATTAAATATCAGCTGGAGTTCTACAGAAGCACAAATCAGGGACACCAAAGTTCAGAAAGAGTTGATTTGACAATGTGTGTGTCTGTGAATGTGTGTGTGTGTGGTGTGTTTGTGTTACATTAGAAATGTGTGTTTGTGTGTTTTCATGCATGCATACAGGTGCCTGTTCAGGATGTGTGTTTGTGTGTGTCCAGGATGTGTGTGTGTGTGTCTGTCCAGTGTGTGTGTGTGTGTGTGTGTAATTAATGTGAATAAGTGTGTTCTATATCACCATACAGTATAACATATGATCATTCAACAAGTCTCAAGTTACCTTAACTTCTCCTTTTGATACCTAGAAACATCTACATTAAATGAATTAGTGAAAAGTGAGTTAACATTCTAATGTGAATGATGATGATTTCTAATATTGTGTCTGGTTTCATCCATCAGATGTCTGTGATCTCACACTGGACCCAAACACAGTAAACAGAAACCTCTCTCTGTCTGAGGAGAACAGAAAGGTGACATGGAGGAGAGAGAAGCAGCCGTATCCTGATCACCCAGAGAGATTTGAGGACTATAGACAGGTTCTGTGTAGAGAGGGTCTGACTGGGCGCTGTTACTGGGAGGTAGAGTTGAGTGGGAGATGGGCTGGTATAGGAGTGACATATAAAGGAATCAGCAGGAGAGGATGGGGCGATGACTGTCTGATTGGATGTAATGACAAGTCCTGGAGTCTGTTCTGTTCTGACAACAGTTACTTTGCCTTTCACAATAATAACTCCACTACCATAGACGTCCCCTCCTCCAGCTCCCACAATAATAACTCCACTACCATAGACGTCCCCTCCTCCAGCTCCCACAATAATAACTCCACTACCATAGACGTCCCCTCCTCCAGCTCCCACAATAATAACTCCACTACCATAGACGTCCCCTCTTCCAGCTCCCACAATAATAACTCCACTACCATAGACGTCCCCTCCTCCAGCTCCCACAATAATAACTCCACTACCATAGACGTCCCCTCCTCCAGCTCTCACAATAATAACTCCACTACCATAGACGTCCCCTCTTCCAGCTCCAACAATAATAACTCCACTACCATAGACGTCCCCTCCTCCAGCTCCCACAATAATAACTCCACTACCATAGACGTCCCCTCCTCCAGCTCCAACAGAGTAGGAGTGTATCTGGACTGGCCAGCTGGCACTCTGTCCTTCTACAGAGTCTCCTCTGACACACTGACCCACCTGAACACAATCTACACCACATTCATTGAGCCCCTCTATCCAGGGTTTGGGGTTTATGATGTTGACTCCTCAGTGACCCTAAAATAATAACCATGGTAACCACACACACACACACACACACACACACACACACACACACACACACACACACACACACACACACACACACACACACACACACACACTGGACACACACACTGGACACACACACTAGACACACACAATACACACACACAGGACACACACACACATTGGACACACACACACACACACTAGACATATTGCATATTTATTTTTCATTACATGACTAATTGGGAGTAATTATCCAAACAGTTCAATTTTGCTCTCATCTGACCACATTCTCCCAGTATTTCACTGGCTTTTCCAAATGTTGTGCAGCAAACTTTAAACGATCTTCAACATGCTTTTTTTCCAGCAATGTATTCTTGCGTGGTGAGCATGCATACAGGCCATGTATGTTTTCTTTGAGACAACAGTACCTGCTAATTGCAGGTGTTTTTGAAGCTCTCCACAAGTGGTCCTTGGCTCTTGGACAACTCTTCTGATTATTCTTTTCACTCCTCAGAAATCTTGCAAGGAGCACCTGGTCGAGGCAAATTTATGGTGAAATGATTGTCTTTCCACTTCCGTATTATGGCCCCAACAGTGCTCACTGGAACATTCAGAAGCTTAGAAATGCGCCTATAACCTACCATCATTATGTTTTGCAACAATTAGTTTGCGAAGGTCTTGAGACAGCTCTTTGCTTTTACCCATCAATGAGACCTTTTTGTAGGCCATCAGTTGGGACTGAACCAGCTGATATTAATTTGCACTGACAGTGGGCTGGATTTCTTTTTAATTACTGATAGTTTTCAGCTGTTGTCTTGGCTTTCCATGCCTTTTTGCACCTCCCCTTCTTCATGTGTTCAGTACCTTTTCCCTGTGTCATTTCACATTATTACACATAACTTAATTTCTGAATTTATTTGTTTTGGTTTCTTTGTATGTATGGATTACTTGGGTTGTTACCAACATCTGGTGAAAATGTCATGTCAATAGCACCTTTGGAAATATATTTACTGAGAAAAATGGTGACGTGTTCAATGCTTATTTCACCCACTGTATGTATTACATTTAGAACTGCTTCCAAAAGTGTTGTACAGACATATACTTGCAATTTTTACAAAACATTTATTTTCTAACCTCCTCTAGATTCATAAAAAGACAAATGTACCAACAAGCTCAGAGTTTATTTTTAATATCTTAAAATGTGAAACTGTGCTAGATATACAAGGTTTTTGTTAATAATATTGAATGTCAGTATATTTCTTTTCAACAATCATGCCTCAAATTCCAGTAAATTTTCAAAGAATTTCCAGATTTTTTATGTGCTTCGTCATGGGATATAAATATGTATTTTACTGTAAACTTAAGCAAAACTTTATAACAGTGTTAAAAACCATCTCACATGTTTTCCCCAATAGATATATTTAATTACAGAACGTTATAGGACTTTATATTTTTTATTCATTTTAATGGCATAGTGAATATAATATTTTAAAGGGAAATATCTTGTAATTATCAGATTTGTTATGTAACAATAAAGCACAGTATTAAAGTAGTTTTGTCTGAAAGTTTCTCTTATCAGTGTATTTGGACAGTCATGAATACAGTTAATATGGTTGTTTGTTATTTCATTAATATATCTGGGTTTTTTATTCAGGGTTTCCACTAAAAAGTTTAGCGTTTCATTTAGAAGAAAGGTGTGGATGTGTTCTATCCTGACAGATTCCAATTATCTTGACTTTGGAATCAAAATGATGATACCGTCCCACTTTGGCTGAAGATATCATTTGGTACAAGGCTACCAGCTCCTCCTTGTGGTGTAAATTCATGCATGCAGTGAACATGGAACATTCTATGAAGTGTACAGTTTCACCTTACAGTTTTTATCGATTGATTGAACACTGTGACTGAAACTAGGATCCACATGAGTGAAACTAGGATCCACATGAGTGAAACTAGGATCCACATGAGTGAAACTAGGATCCACATGAGTGAAACTAGGATCCACATGAGTGAAACTAGGATCCAAATCGCAAATTCTAAGCCCTTTTTAGCAAAATACTAGACACAATTCTTCATCACAAGACACTTTATGCAAAACAATAGACAACTCTCTACAAAACACAATAATATTCTTTGCAAAGCATGTCAAAAAGAACTAAATACTTTTTTCATGGTCAATAACAATGACTCCCATAATGGTGTATCTTTACCATCAACATATAAACTCTCTTTGCATAATTGGTAATCTCACAATCAGTCCATGAATACATATAAAATAGCTGGCCATCATGGACAACGTCACCCACCCTCTGCATGCCATGGTTATGACGCAGAGGAGCACCTTCAGTCACAGACTGATCCCACCACGGTGTGCCAGAGAGCGCTACAGGAGGTCCTTCCTGCCGGCAGCTATTAGACTATTTAATGCCTCAGCGGGGTGCCGTGCCGTCGGCAACATAGATCTGGAACTGTTGAGGTGGTAGGACCTAGTTTAACAATTATGCATCCATCCGTGAGTAACTCTGGTCTGTAATCACTCATTCACTCAGGACTTATTTATTCATTCAGGTCTGTATATACATATTCATGTACAGTTGTTATATCATATCACATGCAATATTGTAAGTAATTCTTGTACTGAACTTACGTAGTCATTCACTCAGGAATGCATATTAGTATCCTGTCAGTTATATTTGTTTCATTGCTTTTAGTGTACATTTACCTGTGCAGTTAATTTAACCATGCACCTGTTCATTTAACTAGACTGTATATTAAGTAAAGTGTCATGTCCTGATATGTTTCACCTGTCTGTGTTTGTCCCCTCCCCACACCAGGTTGACTCCTCCCCACACCAGGTTGACTCCTCCCCACACCAGGTTGACTCCTCCCCACACCAGGTTGACTCCTCCCCACACCAGGTTGACTCCTCCCCACACCAGGTTGACTCCTCCCCACACCAGGTTGACTCCTCCCCACACCAGGTTGACTCCTCCCCACACCAGGTGCACCCTATCATCATCATTAGTCATTTTGGGTATTTAGGCCCTTGGGTTCCGTTGGTTTTTGCCAGATCGTCTTGTCTAGTTCAGTCGTTTTGTCTTCCTAACTCTGCCAGTAGTTCATCCCGGTATTTGGACCTCTACCTGTTCTTGTGGATTACGAGCCTGTCTACCCCCTCCTGTGCCTTCGACCTTCTGATCTCCTGCTAAACGAACTCTGCCTGTGTTACGGATTACTAACCTGTCTACTCCTCTGTACTGCCATCCTTCTGATCCCCGCTACCGAACCCTGCCTGAACTACTACTACGAGCCTGACTCCCCTTATTGGACTACTGCTATTCTGATCCCTGTTACGAACCTTGCATGTCAACCACTAAGAGACTGTCTTGCCCCTGAGCCTTTATTAAACATTATTAAACATTAATCATCTCTCTGCCTCCGTGTCCGCTTTTGGGTCCCACATATCTGTCGTTGTGTCATAAACTATTATTACCCTCACTTATATCATACGCACATGTAGCTATTTAAGTATTTTTCTGCCATCGACCTGTATAGTATAGTTAACCATGCAAATACTCCTTATGTATCTATTTTAACTTGCAATATTTGTATATTTTTCTTCACATAACACTCTATAGTGTACATATTCAGCCAACCACCCACTCTATAGTGTACATATTCAGCCAACCACCCACACTATAGTGTACATATTCAGCCAACCACCCACACTATAGTGTACATATTCAGCCAACCACCCACACTATAGTGTACATATTCAGCCAACCACCCACACTATAGTGTACATATTCAGCCAACCACCCACTCTATAGTGTACATATTCAGCCAACCACCCACACTATAGTGTACATATTCAGCCAACCACCCACACTATAGTGTACATATTCAGCAAACCACCCACTCTATAGTGTACATATTCAGCCAACCACCCACACTATAGTGTACATATTCAGCTAACCACCCACTCTATAGTGTACATATTCAGTCAACCACCCACACTATAGTGTACATATTCAGCCAACCACCCACACTATAGTGTACATATTCAGCCAGCCACCCACACATGCAGTCTTTTTATAGCTTTTTGCACTCCAGACTTCTTGTATTTTGATACTTTTTTCATACTGCCGCTCTATGTATTGTGTATCTGTCTTTTCTGTATTTTCGTACTGGCATTTTGCACCTGCCCTGTGTTTTTTCGTAGCTGCTTGACGAAGAGATTTCCCCTTGCGGATCAATAAAGTACCTATCTATCTATTGCCTTTACTGGCCAAAGGTCAAACTACTGTTATGTTAATGATTTACTGTGGTGTTGGATCACTAGACTTTCACCAGATATTATTGCATTCAAAGATCAACTGTACCTAGAACATAGATACAGAGACACTTGTCATCAGGAAGCTGCTCTCTCAGCAGAACGGAAAATATCTCAAAGACTACATTATCTGGTGGTGAATTCAGGCTACAAGGTAAGAATCTTCCCAGGGATTATTGTGAAGTGTGTAGGACATTAAATGTATGGTGTTATTATAGTACAGTGAATGACAGTAACACACTGAGATCTAACAGTCCATTTCACCTGGGACAGGTACGTGACACTTCAATCATACAAAATGGTGTTAACTGGGCGGAGCCAAGTCAAATTCATAAACATATTGTTCATATCTAGTATTATAGGATTCATATCTGGTGGTTATTTAACAATTTGTAAAAATGTTAATGTATCATAGTTCTACATCATCTTTCAGAATATCACAACATTTGTTGTTTTCTAAATTACAATGAACTCCTGCTTCCTGGGTAGTTTGGTATGAAAACACTGAATATACTTTTCTTAACATTGATATTAGCAATTTAATTAAATAATAGCAAACCTGTTGAACAAAGCAACACACTAGAATGAGTGAAATTATTCAAAGAGAAAGTTATTATGACTATTATATTATTATTATGTATCATAGTTCTACATCATCTTTCAGAATATCACAACACCCCTGCCTCTAAAATGAGTCTCTCTGGGGAGTGAGAGGAGGGAGGCCCTGCCTCTAAAATGAGTCTCTCTGGGGAGAGAGAGGAGGGAGGCCCTGCCTCTAAAATTAGTCTCTCTGGGGAGAGAGAGGAGGGAGGCCCTGCCTCTAAAATGAGTCTCTCTGGGGAACATGACACCAAAGTTAAGAGGTGAGATGACAATGTTGTTTTAAGAATTTATAAAGAGTTTATTTCTAAAACGTTATATCCACAATTGTATCAGATTAGTTATTTTTCATCCGAAATTATTGCTTATGGGTTCCTTCCTTCCTTGTCTGTAAGATAATGTTGTTCTAAGATTACATTTCTGTGTATGAATTTTTGTTTAGCAAAACGCTATATAGCTGGAATGAAATGTTAGTATCCTGTATATTTGACTGTGGTTCAGTATGTGGTTGTTTTAACTCATTCTATATAGCTGGAATGAAATGTTAGTACCCTGTATATTTGACTGTGGTTCAGTATGTGGTTGTTTTAACTCATTCTATATAGCTGGAATGAAATGTTAGTATCCTGTATATTTGACTGTGGTTCAGTATGTGGTTGTTTTAACTCATTCTATATAGCTGTAATGAAATGTTAGTATCCTGTATACTTGACTGTGGTTCAGTATGTGGTTGTTTTAACTCATTCTATATAGCTGGAATGAAATGTTAGTATCCTGTATAGTTGACTGTGGTTCAGTATGTGGTTGTTTTAACTCATTCTATATAGCTGGAATGAAATGTTAGTATCCTGTATATTTGACTGTGGTTCAGTATGTGGTTGTTTTAACTCATTCTATATAGCTGTAATGAAATGTTAGTATCCTGTATATTTGACTGTGGTTCAGTATGTGGTTGTTTTAACTCATTCTGAGCTGAATTCTGACAATATTACTTTTATATCAACACACTCATCACTCCTGTTTAAACCAAAAAGGGTTATATTGCTTGATTAATATATGGAACCACTAAACGTTCTATATAGAAACCTTTTATAGGGTTCTTTGATCAGAACTCTAGAGGTTCTTCTTCACTAAACCAAAATGGTTCCATATAGAACCCTGCATGGTACAATTTATAAATTATGGATATTACTATTAAATAGTAATATGTTTAGCTAAGAATTTAATTTATAGGAAAATAGGAATGGTTGAAAAATCACAATTATTCACTTTAAATTCTCCTTAGAAATAGCAGTGGATATGGAAAGTCATAGTCAGTCAATCAACAATAGAATAATACTCTTATGAAAGATATGTATCTTTAATTTACAGTCTGTGGATACTATGCAACTAGAAAGGTTAAAAATGCATCACAGCACAGTTGAAAAATATATGTTACGTGGAAATCAAAAGAGGATGGTCTACAGAGATAGGTGGGCGGGGCTGAGAGTAGCAGAGGGGTGGGATTAAAACAGCTCATGATGGGTAATAGTCATTACTCTAAACACTACAGATGTCTGAGTACTATCTATCCAAAATGTAATGTGTGTAATTAATTATTATTATTATTACTATTATCTTCATTATATGCAAACACACTGGTGGCCAGGGAGACAAAGCTCCAACTCATTAGACGATGGGTGAAAACCTGAGTTATTCTTCAGAAATAAGCAGGAGTTGATTTGACAAAATGCTATCAGACATCATTATGATGTAGAACAACAACTTATATGCAGTTGTCATCAGCAGCAGCAACAAGAGAAGAGCCTCTGATAGTTCTGGGTAACTGTCAGACTGAGCAAAACATAGTGTGTTAAAAGTCATGTAATGATTAACTAGGCTATTGAATCACCAATAGTTATTATACATAATGATTATACAGACATCATTGTCAAAAGCAGAAGAGATAGATAACATAGATAGTGTGTTAAAAGTCTTGTAATGATTAACTAGGAATCACCAACATCAGTGGTGGTTCTAGCTTGTATGGCTCCCTAGGTGAACATTCCCAAGCAGTAGCCTGTCTCGCTAACAAACTAGAATCAGGGCTCCCACTCCGACAAGATTTATTGACGTGACGTGCAAATGAGCGATAGAAAACCCATCACGCAAATGTCACCACTGAGTGGCTACCCATGTCGCCTATACCTAAATCCAATATTATATATCACTATCATACAGAAATGGGTGACCTACAGTAGTAACCTCTATGTGAAAGTCCAGCAATTGGCTGAGATAGATGATTTGATACTGATATCAGGATTTAACAAGAAAAATACATTCTCAGCTGCCTCACCAATGTCTGTACGTGAATTAATAACTTTTAATTGCTAAATATTTCCAATAAATGGCAGCATAAGACCACGAAGAATCAGTTATAGGATACAAGAAGCAATATGATTTACATAAAATAGCATGCAACCAAAGACTATATGTCCCATGATTTTCTAAAATGGTCACTCATTACTTTAGTTAGCTATATATCTCGTATTAGGCCTGTGTTGCTTTGGGGAGAGCAGAAAGCTGGGACCATAGCAGGTATTGATCCCCGGACAAATTATCACTAGTCAGACACGCTAACCTCAACTCTAGTAGAAATGCATTATTAAACATTTTATTAATATTTCATATTGACCGTAAACAGCCTCGGAATAGAAAAGACGGCTGCATCTTCCAGCCTGCCAATAAATTACATCATGCAACCCTGGGTTAGAAAATGTACCTCAACATGCCCCTCCATGCTGGTTGATGAATTTGACAATGAATGTACTAGGAAAATACGTTACTCTCCACCAGAGGTGACTGAATTAATGTTAAGGCTTATTGATAATCATTATAGTATAATTTCTAAACATGAGCATAAAAACAGGTAATAGTAAACATGAATCATCATTATATTACTTCACAGTAATCTGTTAAATGTTTTTTCAGTCCTTCCTCTTGCGTTAGCAGTGTGGAAAGGGACAGAACAAACTCACAGTAATCTGTGGTGGTGCATCCTGGGAGAAAACTAAACTAATCGTCTGAAATTTCTTTGACTATGTAAAACCTAACAGTACTACTTATTGGATATATAGTGTTTTGGAATGAAACTCTTCTTATGTTTCCCCATCTGAGCTCAGAGTAGATGAGAGACGTAATGTTTGTCTCTGTTGTGTTGAAGTCCAATCAAGCAGGAGAGACCAGCCTCCCCTGTACCCAGCTGTGTGTCCATGAAGAGTGACTGGTCTATGGATCCACCTTTAAAGTTTAGAGAGGGAGTCTTTTCTACTGAACAAAGGTAAGAAGAACTCATGGGTCATGGTCAGTGAGTTAAACAACACTGTCTCTAGTCATTTCTCCTCTCCCATTTTACCATTTATTTTGGTTGTTTTCATAATCCATAGGCTAATCCTTTTTTCCATTTTCATAGTCCTACAACAATATTTAACAAACACAACATTCCCTTTGTGTGTGTGTGTGTGTGTGTGTGTGTGTGTGTGTGTGTGTGTGTGTGTGTGTGTGTGTGTGTGTGTGTGTGTGTGTGTTTTGTCCACAGAAACCAACAGGAGAGATCAGAGTCAGAGATTCTCAGTGGTCAGTCTTCCCAGAGTCATCAAACAGACCTGGCCTCCATATTCAGTGTATGTGGTCCTGTTATGTACATTTGTTTTTGTTTACCTCAAGTAAAATGTATCTGTCAGTCCTTCATTAACATGTTAGTGAGAAAGCATTTATTCTCTTTCTTAACTTATTTACTTGATTTATTTCAGTTGCTTGAAGAGAATATTATGACATTTGTGAAGAACGAGCTGAAGATGTTCAAGAGGATTCTTAGTCCAGAACTCCCACAAGGCTTTGAGAGTCAGAAGCAGGATAAGGAAGTGGTGGATGCTGAAGATGAGAAGCAGGAGAGCAGTGCCAGAGAGGGGGCTCTGAAGATCACACTGCACGTTCTGAGGAAAATGAACCAGAAGGAGCTTGCTGACACACTGGAGAAAAGTAAGAGCTGTCTGCCTCATGTTCAATGCTGTTTTATAAGAAACATTTAAAAGCTGTAGCTAAAGTACAGCTAAAGTAGCTGTGTAACTCAATGATATTGTAGCAGCCTTAACACAATACCTAGTGACCTCATCAAGTAGCAGCAGGGATGTGTTGTGTTGATTCATTTAGACAGAGAGAAGAGGAGAGACAGAGAGAGACAACATTAATAATACCATCAATAATACCAATAGTTATATAAATCAGTCACACCAGTGTGTAATGCATTATGAAAACCTATGAACACGTTTATACAGACAGTTAAGATAATACATTATTACAATCTAAACTTTATAACACAGTCCTACAATACTGTAGGCATTAAATCAGACGTAGAATTAATATCCTCCATGTTATTTCTTCACTCAGATGAGCTTGCTGTGATTTGCCAACGTGAACTCAAATCTAATCTAAAGAAGAAGTTTCAATGTGTATTTGAGGGGATCGCTAAACAAGGAAACCCAATACTTCTCAATAAGATCTACACAGAGCTCTACATCACAGAGGGTGGAACAGGAGAGGTCAATAATGAACATGAGTTGAGACAGATTGAGACAACAACCAGGAAACAAGCCAGACCAGAGACTGCAATCAAATGTAACGACATCTTCAAACCCTTAACTGGACAAGACAAACTTATCAGAACTGTGCTGACAAAGGGAGTCGCTGGCATTGGAAAAACAGTCTCTGTGCAGAAGTTCATTCTGGACTGGGCAGAAGGAAAAGCAAATCAGGATGTCCAATTTGTATTTTCATTCCCTTTTCGAGAGCTGAATTTGATGAAAGGGGAAAAACACACTTTGATTGAACTTCTCAATCACTTCTCAATAGAAACCAAAGAATCAAGAATCTCCAACTTCGACAAGTTCAAAGTTCTGTTAATCTTTGATGGTCTGGATGAGTGCCGACTGCCCCTAGACTTCCAGAAGAACAAGATGTGTTATGACGTCACAGAGTCAACCTCAGTGGATGTTCTGCTGACAAATCTCATGAAGGGAAATCTGCTTCCCTCTGCTCTCCTCTGGATAACTACCCGACCTGCAGCAGCCAATAAGATCCCTTCAGGATGTGTTGACCAGGTGACAGAGGTACGAGGGTTCAATGACCCACAGAAGGAGGAGTACTTCAGGAAGAGATTCAGTGATGAGGACGTGGCCAGCAGAATCATCTCTCACATAAAGAGATCAAGGAGCCTCCACATCATGTGCCACATTCCAGTCTTCTGTTGGATTTCTGCAACAGTCCTTGAACACATGTTGAGTACAGACAAGAGAGAAGAGATGCCCAAGAATCTGACTGAGATGTACACACACCTTGTGGTGTTTCATACCAAACAGAAGAATGCAAAGTATCTTAGGAAAGAAGAGACAGGTCCACACTGGAATAAAGAGAGCATTCTATCACTGGGAAAACTGGCTTTTCAACAGCTTGTGAATGGCAATCTGATTTTCTATGAAGAAGACCTGAAAGAGGCTGGCATTGATGTCAATGAAGCCTCAGTGTACTCAGGATTATGTACACAGCTCTTTAAAGAGGAATGTGGGCTGTACCAGGACAAGGTGTACTGCTTCGTGCATCTGAGCATTCATGAGTTTCTGGCTGCTGTATATGTGTTCCTCTCATTCATCAACAACAATGAGAATCTAATGGATGAACCTCAAGCTACTGAAGTTACCGTCTACAAGAGTGCTGTGGATAAAGCCTTTCAAAGTGAGACTGGAAACCTGGACCTTTTCCTCCGCTTCCTTCTGGGCCTCTCACTGGAGTCCAATCAGAAGCACTTACGAGGTCTACTGACAAAGACAAGAAGCAGCTCACAGAGCCATGAAGAAACAGTCAAGTACATCAAGGAGAAGATCAGGGAGAATCCCTCTCCAGAGAGGTGCATCAATCTGTTCCACTGTCTGAATGAACTGAATGACCATTCTCTAGTGGAGGAGATCCAAAGCTACCTGAGATCAGGAAGTCTCTCAAAAGCCATTCTGTCACATGCTCAGTGGTCAGCTCTGGTCTTTGTATTGCTGACTTCAGAAAAGGAGCTGGATGGGTTTGACCTGAAGAAATACTCCAGATCAGAGGAAGGTCTTCTGAGGCTGCTGCCAGTGGTCAAAGCCTCCAGAGCTGCTCTGTGAGTACATCAAATGATATTTAAGTACTAATCATCAGGAAGAAATATTAAGTTTAGAGAAAATATGTATTATTAAAAACATAATGAATCAATGCCTTGATGTTCACATTAGTATAACAATATGACCATAACATTCTAGGAGACGGAAGATGAATCTATATGTTTTTTGACAGAATAAACCAAATGCATCTGACATTGTCCTTCTACACTACTGGTGTTAAATTAACAGTGCTTATGAAATCCTGATGATCTCTTTGCAGGCTGTCAGGCTGTAGAGTCACAGTGAAAGGCTGTGCTTCTCTGGTCTCAGCTCTGAAGTCAAACCCCTCACACCTGAGAGAGCTGGACCTGAGTAACAATGACCTGAAGGATTCAGGAGTGAAGCTGCTCTCTGCTGGACTGGAGAATCCCCACTGTAAACTGGAGACTCTGAGGTCAGTATTCCTGTAGTTGGTCAACAAGTGATAACTGTTCACCAGATCTACATGTGTTTACCAGGCACACATAGTCCACATCATATGGACAGTGAAGCATAAAGTTTTAAATTTGCAGCTTTGCTCCAGCATTTTGGATTTGAGATATAATGTTTTATATTAGGTGACAGTGCAGAATGTCAACTTTTATTTCAGTGTATTCATAAATATCTGTTTTACCGTTTAGAAATTAAAGCACTTTATTTATGTAATTCTCCCATTTGAAGAAGTCATGGTTATTTCAACAAATTCATTTAGTCAAAGGTTTAGTATTTGGATCAATATTCCTTCCCTGCAGTGATAACATGAAGCTTGTGATTCTACAAACTTGTTGAATGCATTTGCAGTTTGTTTTGGTTGTGTTTTGGATGATGTTTTTCCCAATAGTAACTGAATGGTGAATAATGTCCTGTCATTTTGGAGTCACTTCACTTGTATTGTCAGTAAGAATAGAAGATGTTTCTGAACACTTCTACATTCATGTGGATGCTACCATGGTTATGAATAATCATGAATGAATCGTGAATGTTGATGAATGAGAACGTTACAGAGGCACAAAGATCATACCCCCTCTGTTATTGGTAATGGTGAGAGGTTAGCATGTTTTGTTCTAGCCTCTGTAACTTTCTCACTCATTATTATTCATGATTCATTCATGATTTTTCTTAATCATGGCATCATCAGGATTCATTTAGTAGTGTTTAGAAACATGTTATCTACTCACTTAGAAGATAAACCAGTCACCATCCACCATTCAGTTACTATTGGTCAAAACTTAACTCAAAACAAAACCAAAACAAAACTTCAAATGCAACCAATGAGATTTGGACCAAATACTATACTTTTGACTACTTTAATATACTATAAGTGAATTGGTCAGAATACTTATAACTTCTTCAAATAGCGGGACTAGATACATAAAGTGCTTTTATTTTTCTAAATGGTGAAACAGATATGTATGAAAATACCCTCAAATAAAAGGTGACATTATATACTGTCACCTCATATAAAACATTTGATCTCAAATCCACAATGCTGGAGTACAGAGCCACATTTAAAATGTTATCTTCACTGTCAAACTAGATATGGTGTGGACTGTATACTCAATACAATCTAAATCTGATACCTCACTGTCTGTGTTTTGACAGATACTGCTTTTTAAACTGGTCTGGTCAGTCTACTCAAATATTTGTACTATACATTTTTTTATCTACAATCAATTCTTTGTGATTTGGATTTGTACAAATTATCTTTGAAAGACAGGGTCCTGAAAAAGAGCCGTTTCTTTTTTTGCTGAATAGATATGGCAGGTTTCAGGACCCTGATATATCTGAATATGTTGAAACATATTACTGCCACTTTTTTCACCACCAAAGATATAGCAGTGTGGTTGTAATATGATTTTACTCTTCACAGGCTATCAGGCTGTGGAGTCACAGAGGAAGGCTGTGCTTCTCTGGTCTCAGCTCTGAAATCAAACCCCTCTCACCTGAGAGAGCTGGATTTGAGTAACAATGACCTGAAGGATTCAGGAGTGAAGCTGCTCTCTGCTGGACTGGAGAATCCCCACTGTAAACTGGAGACTCTGAGGTCAGTATTCCTGTAGTTGGTCAACAAGTGATAACTGTTCACCAGATCCACATGTGTTTACCAGGCACACATAGTCCACATCATATGGACAGTGAAGCATGCAGTTTTAAATTTGACGCTGTGCTCCAGCATTTTCCACAATATATACTCTGAAAAAAAAGAAATGTCCTCTCACTGTTATCTGATGGAGGGATTGTGCGTTCCTGGTGTAACTCGGGCAGTTGTTGTTGCCATCCTGTACCTGTCCCTCAGGTGTGATGTTCGGATGTACCGATCCTGTGCAGGTGTTGTTACACGTGGTCTGCCACTGCGAGGACGATCAGCTGTCCGTCCTGTCTCCCTGTAGCGCTGTCTTAGGCGTCTCACAGTACGGACATTGCAATTTATTGCCCTGGCCACATCTGCAGTCCTCATGCCTCCTTGCAGCAGTTATTGAATTTGTACGAATTATCTTTGAAAGACAGGGTCCTGAAAAAGGGACGTTTCTTTTTTTGCTGAGTATATTTGGAAGTTTTCAGGACACTGATATATCTGAATATGTTGAAACACATTACTGCCACTATTTTCACCATCAAAGAATAGCAGTGTGGTTGTAATATGATTTGACTCTTTGCAGGCTGTCAGGCTGTCTAGTCACAGAGGAAGGCTGTGCTTCTCTGGTCTCAGCTCTGAAGTCAAACCCCTCACACCTGAGAGAGCTGGACCTGAGCTACAATCACCCAGGAGACTCAGGAGTCAGATTGCTCTCTGCTGGACTGGAGGATCCACACTGCAGACTGGAGAAACTCAAGTATGTAGAGGGTTTATGTCAACGTTCATATCAGACATGTTGGAGTTATCAGGCTAATTAAGAAAAACATTATCACCATCATTTGGACAAACGTATATGAGTCTGTTTGTCCAGTGTGTGTGTGTGTGTGTGTGTGTGTGTGTGTGTGTGTGTGTGTGTGTGTAGACACACTGGACACAAACACACACTGGACACACACAACACACACTGGACACACAGACACTGGACACACACTCTGGATGCACACACTCTGTACACACACACTGGATATACACACACACAGGACACACAGACACTGGACACACACTCTGGATACACACAAACTGTACACACACACACACACACACTGGATATACACACACACAGGACACACAGACACTGGACACACACTCTGGATACACACAAACTGTACACACACACACACACACACACTGGATATACACACACACAGGACTGACAAACACAGACTGGACACACTCACACACACAAACAAAGGACACAGAAAACACTGGACAGACACACACACACACACATACTGGATACACACACACACATACACACACACACACACACACACACAAAAGCAGGACACACACACACTGGAAACACACACAAAAACACACACTGGATACACACACACACACACACACACACTGGACACACACACTGGACACACACAAAAGCAGGACGCACACACTGGAAATGCACAAAAAAACACACACTGGATACACACACACACACACTGTAAACAAGCGCACACAAACACACACTGGATACACACACACACACACACACACACACACTGGATACACACACACACAAACACACACTGAATACACACACACACACACACACAAAAAAGCAGGAAAAACACACTGGATACACACACACACACACACACAATGGATACACACACACACACAAACACATACTGTATACACACACACACACACACACACACACACACACACACACACACACACACAAACACACACTGGATACACACACACACACACACACTGGACACACACACTGGACAGATACACTCACACACACTGGACACACACATACACACTAGACACACACAAACACAACCACACACACACACACACACACTAGACACACACACACACACAGACATGACACACACACTAGCACACACATACTATACACACACACAAACATACCCACACACACACACACACACCAACTGGACACACACACACAGGACACACACACACACATATGCACACAAACATATACACTGGATACACACACACACACACACACACACACACACACCCATACACACACACACACTGGATACACACACACACACTGGATACACACACACACACACACACACACACACACACACAGGACACACACACACAGATGCGCACACCCAAACACACACATTACTGGATACACACACACACACACTGGACACACACACACACACACTGGATACACACACACACAAAGGGCACACACCCATACACACACATACACTGGATCCACACACACACACACACACTAGACACACACACAGGACACACACACAGACCACTGCTTGTTAAGTTACATGCTTACTGTGTGTGTGTGTGTGTGTGTGTGTGTGTGTGTGTGTGTGTGTGTGTGTGTGTGTGTGTGTGTGTGTGTGTGTGTGTGTGTGTGTGTGTGTGTGTGTGTGTGTGTGTGTGTGTGTGTGTGTGTGTTCACGCGTATCCCTCAATGTCTGTCTGTTCTTCTACTTACCGTTACAGTGTGGAACATGGTGGAGAGAACACAATGAAACCTGGACTTAGAAAATGTGAGTGTTGACTGCTGTGAAGAATATGACTAAGAATAAGTCTTAATTCAAGTTAAGTCAAAGTCAAAGACCACCATCATTACTTACTTGGTTATATTAAATATCAGCTGGAGTTCTACAGAAGCACAAATCAGGGACACCAAAGTTTAGAAAGAGTTGCTTTTAATGTGTGTGTCTGTGTGTAATTAATGTGAATAAGTGTGTTCATGCATGCATAAGGGTGAGTGTTTAGGATGTGTGTGTGTGTGTGTATGTGTGTGTTCAGTATGTGTGTGTGTGTGTGTGTGTGTGTGTGTGTGTGTGTGTGTGTGTGTGTTTGCGTTCAGGATGTGTGTGTGTGTGTGTGTGTGTGTGTGTGTGTGTGTGTGTGTGTGTGTGTGTGTGTGTGTGTGTGTGTGTGTGTGTGTGTGTGTTGCGTTCAGGATGTGTGTGTGTGTGTGTGTTTGCGTGTTTGCGTGTTTGCGCGCGTGTGTGTGTGTGTGTGTGTGTAATTAATGTGAATAAGTGTGTTTTATATCACCATACAGTATAACATATGATCATTCAACAAGTCTCAAGTTACCTTAACTTCTCCTTTTGATACCTAGAAACATCTACATGAAATGAATTAGTGAAAAGTGATTTAACATTCTAATGTGAATGATGATGATTTCTAATATTGTGTCTGTTTTCATCCATCAGATGTCTGTGATCTCACACTGGACCCAAACACAGTAAACAGAAACCTCTCTCTGTCTGAGGAGAACAGAAAGGTGACATGGAGGAGAGAGAAGCAGCCGTATCCTGATCACCCAGAGAGATTTAAGTACTGTAGACAGGTTCTGTGTAGAGAGGGTCTGACTGGGCGCTGTTACTGGGAGGTAGAGTGGAGTGGGAGAAGGTCTGATATAGGAGTGACCTATAAAGGAATCAGCAGGAGAGGAAGGGGTGATGACTGTGTGATTGGATACAATGACAAGTCCTGGAGTCTGTTCTGCTATGACAACAATTACTATGCCTGTCACAATAATAATCTAACTACCATAGACGTCCCCTCCTCCAGCTCCCACAATAATATCTCCACTACCATAGACGTCCCCTCCTCCAGCTCCCACAATAATAAGTCCACTACCATAGACGTCCCCTCCTCCAGCTCCCACAATAATAACTCCACTACCATAGACGTCCCCTCCTCCAGCTCCCACAATAATAACTCCAGTACCATAGACGTCCCCTCCTCCAGCTCCCACAATAATAACTCCACTACCATAGACGTCCCCTCCTCCAGCTCCAACAGAGTAGGAGTGTATCTGGACTGGCCAGCCGGCACTCTGTCCTTCTACAGAGTCTCCTCTGACACACGGACCCACCTGAACACATTCTACACCACATTCACTGAGCCCCTCTATCCAGGGTTTAGGGTTCATTATGATGTTGACTCCTCAGTGACCCTAAAACAATAACCATGGTAACCATACACACACATACACACATTACACACACACACACACAACCACACACACATACTGGATATACACACACACTGTACACACATACAAACACACTGGACACACACACACACACACACACACTGGACACACACACACACACATGACACACACACACAGACTAGACACATACACACACTGGACACACACACACACACACACACACACACACACACACACACACACACACACACACACACACACACACACACACACACACACACACACACACACACACACACACACACACACACACACACACAACCACAAACACTGGACATACACACTGGAAATACACACACTCGACACTCACACACACTGGACACACACACACACACACACACACACACTACACACACACACACACACTGTACACACACACACACAACCACACACACACACACACACACTGGATACACACACACACTGGACACACACACACACACACACACACACAATGGAAACACACACACACATGACACACACACACACATGACACACACACACACACACATACACACACACACACACACATACACACACAATGGAAACACACACACACACACACACACTGGACACATACACACACTGGACACACACACACACACTGTACACACACACACACTTTACACACACACACAACCACACACACACACACTGGATATACACACACACTGGACACACACACAGACACACACATACACTGGACACACACACACACACACATGACACACACACAGACTGGACACACACACACACTGGACACACACACAAGACACACACACACACACTGGACACACACACTTTGGACACACACACACACACACACACACACACACTGGACACACACACACACAACCACACACACCGGACACACACACACACACACACAAAAACACAGACTTTGACACAGGACCTTCAAATGAGGACCATCATTTCTGATAGAATTGGGAACAAACAGACACCTCATTCCACCACTAAGTGGTCCCACAAACACAGATGTCACTTCAAACCTCCAATGAAAAAATAGACATGCAGGGCACCAGTCTAGTGAGGACCAGTGGTTGCTAGGCAGTTTATGGATTACAGGGTCTAGAACAGCTTCTATCCCAGTTCTATCTGCCTGTTAAATCAAGCAACCTAAACTGTTTTCATCATACTTTTACAACATGACTCAACCTTTTTTTATTTTAGGATCTTACCACTTTGCATTTTTTATTGATGTTCTTCTGATATATTTGACTGTTTATGTGTATGTACCACAGGAGGTTGGTGGGACCTTAATTGGGGAGGACAGGCTTGTAATGGCTGGAGAGGAATAAGTGGAATGGTATCAAATACATCAAACACGTGGTTTCCATGGTTTCCATGTGTTTGATGCCATTTCATTGGCTCCGTTCCAGACATTATTATGAGCCATCCTCCCCTCAGCAGCCTCCTCTGGTATGTACTGTCCTATATGTGAGAGAGCTCCAACAAGGAATTACAATGTATGTATTACTTTTTATGTTGAAAACTAATTGTACAATTATATATGGACATATGCGCCATAATTGTACATGAATATATTGTATTATTCATAATAAAACATACTTGAAACCAGAATAAAATGTTAATAGTGAAAACTATTGTGTTATTGATGTTACGTTGCCTCTCCCAGTCGCAGGTTGACGTTTGTCATGAATCTTGCCTAGGAGGCAGAACTGTGCAATTTCCTCTAGATATGCCAGCTGCAAAGTCAACATTGTCTACACGGTAAACATTAGTGTAAAATAATAGTGTTTTATGGTGTTAAATTAAGATAAGGATTATCATTATTATTTTCACACGGCTTCTCTTTCTCTCTTGGCTTTCGGGTAGAGGGTGGAGCCCACCTCCCCAGTCAACAGTTGCAGCACATTTCAGACAGTCCTCGTGCCAGTATTTGTCCAGGGCCTTGAGCAGGTAGCAGGTAGGTCTTTAATCTTGCGATTGCAGCCAGCCTTCTGTTTCCCTTTGGGAAAATAAAGTAGTTATTTAATAGTTAATTAAATAAGTAATTAAATCAGTTACAAGGCAGTTACCCCTCTCTGTCAATACCCAAACTCTGTCTGTCTCTGAGGGAAGAGAGAGTCAATACCCAACCTCTGTCTGTCTCTGAGGGAAGAGAGGGTCAATACCCAACCTCTGTCTGTCTCTGAGGGAGGAGAGGGTCAATACCCAACCTCTGTCTGTACTCACAGCTTAAAACAGGAAGCTTAATCTGTGGATCAGACCATGCAGGCCAGAGACCTTTCCACAGTGTGTGTATACTGTATGTAGGATGTGGCCATAACATCTTCAGGTGACAGTAGAATTCTTGTGTATGTGTGTTTGGGTGGCAAAAGGAGGGTATATTACTGGAAACATTTATATGACAGTTAGTCTGTTATTATCTCTGGCCCTCTGTGTGACCTCATCACATGTCACATATAGAAAAGAATCAAAGACGATTTAAACTGACAAGATGTAAAACATCATCCTAAATATGAACCTTCAACTTAGTGAATCCCATTGGTGTTTAATATGAGGGTTTCAGCATGAATGAGTTCATTGAAAATAATGCCATTGTTGATTAGATGCTTTTATCATTAATTAGGCTGTTTCCTGTTGAACCATATGGTCTAACTACTAGATATTAATACTATATATGAATAACTTGTTTCATTAATTAGGCTGTTTCCTGTTGAACCATATGGTCTAACTACTAGATATTAATACTATATATGAATAACTTGTTTCATTAATTAGGCTGTTTCCTGTTGAACCATATGGTCTAACTACTAGATATTAATACTATATATGAATAACTTGTTTCATTAATTAGGCTGTTTCCTGTTGAACCATATGGTCTAACTACTAGATAACTACCGGTAGCTTTGCAACTCTTGTCAGCCAGAGCATGTGAGCAACAGTAGAGGGACGAGGGGACGTAGTGACTATGTTTAAAAAATGTTGTATTTTCAGCTGTTTGAAGCTGGTGTACAAAAGTAAAATATGCTAAAACTATACTTAAGAACGGGAAGCATAGAAATAGAGCACATAGAACAGAGGGACCCCCCTTTGAACCGCACCTACGCTGACTTTTTACCCCCACTGCTACACATTTTTCTAGAGGAAACACTGGTACATACTCAAAGGCCATACATACTAAGATTTGAACTATTTGAAGGGAACCCATTTGAGCAAGGCGAGACACAGAATCTCTAATCTTGATTACACAATGAGTGGTTATTTTGGATGCAAGGTCATTTGCAGATTAGTGATCTGTGCAGGCCGGCCGCAACGACTGCATGCGACTCTTTTAAACTCCCACGCACCCCGGCGAGCACTGATGACAGTTATAAGACTGTACACTGGTATAATTCTCCCAAAGTGTTTAACTGCATTATACACATTTTTGCAGACCTGCAGAAATCTGACGGACACAAGCAGACTGAAAGATGAGATTGAGACAGACAGCAAGAGATGGAGAGAGAGACATGACACAGAGGATGAGAGATGAAGAGAGGTCAGAGAGGGAGAAAAAGAAGACAAGCAATACATGAGACAGGACACATGCACTGTATTTGGCACAAGAGACAAATCACACACCAACACAGGAGAAAACAACACTTCTGGAAAAATAAGATTCAAATGTATGTCTCTTCTAAAAGAAATTGATAAAAACCAGCAACAAACAGAATAAAATAAACGTGGTGGGTGGTTCGGAGTACACATACCATTCCACAGCTGGATTCAGTCATTATGTCACTGTAGTGTCAGCTACAAGGTCTACATGAAAAAGAATACCACTTATTCTAATGAACAGGGTTTTGCTGTATGGTGTGGTTTGTGGTCCATAACTTAAGAGGGCAATGTATGGGGATGGAGAAGTGGGAGTACTGTATGGCTACGGATTGACTGCATTGTTTGAATGGAATGTTGGCATACTGGCAATTCATTTGGTTTTGGGCCCCAAGATGGTGTTGTGTTATGCCAGTGCATAAGGTGCTTTACATTTGAATAAAATGAGTGTTTCAGCTTGAAGAGATATTCCTCCCTCCCTTATAATGGTAGTCTTGTATCATGTTATACAAAAACAAGCCCTAGTTTGGCAAGTTTCTTTTGTGGTGTCAAAGCAGCGGAGATAGACGGAAAATATGGAAAACCAACTCAAATTAATGTGCTTGTGGTGTTTCAGCACAAACACTTATGAATACTTATTCACTGCCATAGACAAATCTTTACGTTGTACCTAAGAAGGTAAACTGAAGTGTTCTGTATTTATATTTGTATTAAGAGGATATCGTAGCCTTTTGGTGGTCATCATGTAAAATTGTAATTTTAATATTTAGTTAAGAAATCATAATTTAGAGTATGTGTTCACTTTTTCACGCATCAATTGTTTTTCATTCCACCTCTCAAAAACTATATCCACAGATATCGATAATCTGTGACTTGCGTGCATCATATCCTAAACCCGGGAAAAGTCTGGGCCCGGTTGTTTTCCCCGCTCCATGGCCGGAGCCGTTTGCCCCACCGGTGCCCAGTCCGGGCCCGGTTGTTTTCCCCGCTCCATGGCCGGAGCCGTTGGCCCCACCGGTGCCCAGTCCGGGCCCAGCGATAAGGAGGGGCCATGGAAAAAAACTGTCCACGTCGCCGGAGCCAGAGCCGCCCCCGAAGGACTAGTTTTTCCCTCCCAAATTAACCCCCCCATGTTATTGTGTGCCTTTTTTTTTGGCGTCCGGGAGTCCGCGCCTTGGGGGGGGGGTACTGTCAGGCTCTGGCCATAGAGAAGCAATAGGCTTCTCTATGTAGCTTGGTCAGAGTCTGACAGTGTCGTTCTTTTCTGTTTTTTTGTGGGTTTTGGGTGGATCTCTAATTAGAGGCAGCTGCTACCCGTTGTCTCTAATTAGGGATCCAATATATGTTGAGTATGTCCTTCACTTGGGGTGGGTTGTTATCGATGTATGTCGCAGTCACGGTTGAAGTAAGTGTGTTTTTTTTACGTCCGTACATTTGTGTGTTTTTTTAACGTGACGTTAGTCTATTCGTGTTTTCTGTAGTTCGTATTTCGTTGTACTGTATACATAGTATTTAATTTCTTACATAGTATAATAAAGAGACAATGTCGAACTACTATCCCTGCGCTGCGCCTTGGTCATTCCTACACCCACAACGTGACAAATCTAGTCTGTATAAGTAATGTATCTGAAGATTGAGGAGACCTCTGTATACTATAATCTAAAAAGTTAATCTGTTCTGTCATTTTAACCTAAACTCAGTAGATTTGTGTCAAATTGTAAAAACTCTGGAAATGTTTTGTCTAGTTTTGGTCGTGAACTGCGCTTTGAAAATTTAAACAAAGCTTAATTTTACTCTGAGCAGCACTAGCCTCTCACTGAGCCAACACCCTATATGAACTCTGATGCCTTCTTTTTATTTAATTAAAATTAATATGAGACAAATGTACACTGAGTGTAAAAAACATGAAGAACACCGGCTCGTTCCATAACAAAGACTGACTAGGTGAACCCAGCTGAAAGCTATGATCCCTTATTGATGTCACTTGTTAAATCCACAGACAGGTTAAAGAAGGATTGTTTTTAGACTTGAGAGAATCGAGACATGGATTGTGTGTTTATGCCATTCAGAGGGATATCTCCTAAGAAGTCAGTTGAGCATGTAATATCAAAATACCCATTCTGTGTAGAGCAAACAATAAACTACAATGAGTGGAAGAGGAGATCACAAGGATCCAGGAAATACAAAAGGTGAGTGATGACTAGGGTTGTGCCGAGGAGGCCACTCTGAAAAGAATGTACTTCCCTAAATTCCTGGATAGCAACCACCGTTGCGCTGTCACATTGTGTGATCTTGCTCCAATAAGTTCTAGTGTGTGAGATCTTGAAGAGGTTTAGGTGTTTATTGTGGACCGTTCAGTAACAGATATGGTTACTGAACGGTCCAGCACTACACAGCTGATTCAAATAGCCAACTCATCATCAAGCTTTGATTATTTGAATCAGCGGTGTAGTGCCAGGGCCAAAATAACCTGCTCTACTGTACTATGCTGTCCAAACTTCCACAACATATATGTTTATGTTCGGGATAAGGTTGCCATCGCCCAACACTACAAGTATGGATCCAGTTATACAGTCAGTTATACTGTTCATTACTTCTTTAATATCCAGACAGCTTTGATCAAATCAAGACACACATTATTATTCTCTAGTGAAGCCTCACAAGCACTTCTCTGGCTGAAACCTAAACACCTGCACCTTATTTAAAGCAGATGCCTTCATTCACATCAATCGACGTGTCCTCTAGATTGTCCTTTGCGTGTGAGGATGAGGAAGATCAAAACAGGGAGAGACAGGTGGACAGCATTTCATTCATGCTAATTAATAATCCTCTCACTCGTTTGTGTTTCAAGATTTAATGTCACGTCCACAAGAACAGTGAACTGTCTTTCTAACAGCTCTAAACCCAACAATACAGTAATACATATCAATGTAGTACTGAAATAACAAGGCAGAACAGAAACACAGGAGATATAAATATACAGGGTCAGTTAAATACCATATTAACAATGTACAGGAATACTGGAGTGATAGATATGTATAGGAGTAACCATACTATATACAGGGTCAGTTAATATTAACAATGTACAGGAATTCTGGAGTGGTAGAGGTAGATATGTATAGGAGTAACCATACTATATACAGGGTCAGTTAATATTAACAATGTACAGGAATACTGGAGTGGTAGAGGTAGATATGTATAGGAGTAACCATACTATATACAGGGTCAGTTAATATTAACAATGTACAGGAATACTGGAGTGGTAGAGGTAGATATGTATAGGAGTAACCATACTATATACAGGGTCAGTTAATATTAACAATGTACAGGAATACTGGAGTGGTAGAGGTAGATATGTATAGGAGTAACCATACTATATACAGGGTCAGTTAAATACCATATTAACAATGTACAGGAATACTGGAGTGATAGATATGTATAGGAGTAACCATACTATATACAGGGTCAGTTAATATTAACAATGTACAGGAATACTGGAGTGGTAGAGGTAGATATGTATAGGAGTAACCATACTATATACAGGGTCAGTTAATATTAACAATGTACAGGAATACTGGAGTGGTAGAGGTAGATATGTATAGGAGTAACCATACTATATACAGGATCAGTTAAATACCATATTAACAATGTACAGGAATACTGGAGTGGTAGAGGTAGATATGTATAGGAGTAACCATACTATATACAGGGTCAGTTAATATTAACAATGTACAGGAATACTGGAGTGGTAGGGTTAGATGTGTAAAATAATGACCAATTAGTGTTATTGTGACTTCCAGGAGCGAGTGGAGGAAGTGACAGTGATGAGGATGGAGCAGCAGCACCTGAATAAACATAACATAGTTATTAACTTTTAGCTTTAAGCAGTTTTACACTTATTGATTGGAGTGCAGTGTTCATCTTTTTACTAACTTGTTATTTTGTGAGCTTATTGATGGGATTTTGTTTCCAAATCTATTGTGACACAGTTTAAGTCAAATAAAATAAAAAGAGAACTTGTTATTTTCTGGAATTTTGAATATTTGGTCAGTGGACACGTCCTTTATGTTGTCAAGCCCAAGGCCTCTTAACTCAAATGTTTTGTTGGATAGTGTAAGGTCCTGACTGAGGCCAGGTCTCTGACTCCCTCTAGGGGAGTGGGATGGACACAGTCAGGTCCTTACATTCACTAGGTTGGTGTTGGGTTCTTTGTTGGATAGTGTAAGGTCCTGACTGAGGCCAGGTCTCTGACTCCCTCTAGGGGAGTGGGATGGCCACAGGCAGGTCCTTACATTCACTAGGTTGGTGTTGGGTTGTTTGTTGGATAGTGTAAGGTCCTGACTGAGGCCAGGTCTCTGACTCCCTCTAGGGGAGTGGGATGGACACAGTCAGGTCCTTACATTCACTAGGTTGGTGTTGGGTTGTTTGTTGGATAGTGTAAGGTCCTGACTGAGGCCAGGTCTCTGACTCCCTCTAGGGGAGTGGGATGGCCACAGGCAGGTCCTTACATTCACTAGGTTGGTGTTGGGTTGTTTGTTGGATAGTGTAAGGTCCTGACTGAGGCCAGGTCTCTGACTCCCTCTAGGGCAGTGGGATGGCCACAGTCAGGTCCTTACATTCACTAGGTTGGTGTTGGGTTGTTTGTTGGATAGTGTAAGGTCCTGACTGAGGCCAGGTCTCTGACTCCCTCTAGGGGAGTGGGATGGCCACAGTCAGGTCCTTACATTCACTAGGTTGGTGTTGGGTTGTTTGTTGGATAGACTGGGGCCAGGTCTCTGACTCCCTCTAGGGGAGTGGGATGGACACAGTCAGGTCCTTACATTCACTAGGTTGGTGTTGGGTTTTGGGTGATCCCCAATTAGAGACAGCTGTCTTGAGTTGTCTCTAATTGGGGAGTCTATTTAGTAGCACTGCAGGTCCACCTGGGTGTGGATCATTGCGTGTGTGTTTGTGCCTATGTGTCTGCACGAAACACCTGCTCACGGTACTGTACGTTTGTTGTTTTTGGTTATTTTAATTATTAAATAAATATGTTTGCACCGACCTCTCGCTCTGCGCCTCGTTCCCTCACCCGACACCGTGACAGATAGCACTCTTGTGATTGATCAACACACAGTACAATGGGAAAGTCCACGGAGCTCATTGGAGATCTGAGATAGAGAATGGTAGATTTACACAAGTCAGAAATGTCTGTTGGAGCCATTTCTGCATGTTCCAAGATCACCAGTTAACACAATTTATCGGGAGGTGTAGCCACTTTGCCAAGATCTGGAAGAAGACCCAAACTGTCACCCTCAGCTGAGAGGATGTTCAGGAACAACCCAGGAATCACCGAGACACAGGCCTGCCATGAACTAGAAGTTGCTGGAATACAAGTGTCACTGTCTACAGTCAAGAGACTTTTACTTCACCATTGACTGAAAAGCTGCCGTCCAAGAAGGAAGCCCCTGCTCCAAAATCAACACCTTAAAGCTTGTCTAAAGTTTGAAGCTGAACCACATGGAGACAGAAAAAGCCTTCTGATGGAAAGTTTTATGGTCAGATGAGACAAACATTTTGTTGTTTGGCCACAATGACCAGAGGTACGTTTGGAGGCATTCAACCCCCAAGAACACTGCACCAACTGTTAAGCATGGTGGTGGTAGCATTATGCTCCGGGGTTGTTTTGCTGCCAGTGGAACTGGTGCATTGCACAAAGTGGTTGGAATAAATAATAAGGAGGACTACCTTAGAATTCTTCAGCATGACCTCAAACCATCAGCCAGACGGTTGAAACATGGACAGAATTGGATGTTCCAACAAGACAATGACCCTAAACACACATCAAGCTGGTTGTGGAATGGATAAAGCAGGCTAACATTAAGGTTTTGGAATGGCCTTCCCAAAGTCCTGACCTCAACCCCATCTAACATTTTGTGGTCCGTGCTTAAGTCGAGTCGGTGCCAGGAAACCAACTAATGTAATTGAAGAAGAGTCAAATATCCCATCAGAATTTAGCCAGAAGCTGGTTGATGGACCAAAAGCGTCTGCTCAAGGTGAAACTTGCTAAGGGACATTCAACTGAATATTAGATGTGCTGAATGTATATTTTTGACCCTGTATGTATACTTTTGGCCCTGTGTTGATTACAGAAAAAACACAATAAATTCAAACTTGTGCACCAAATTATTTCAATAATTGTACAATCATTCTGCCCCAGAAAAAGAAAATACATAATTGAAAGCCCAATATTGCCATGGCATTCATGGCCATGATGAGTGTATGTAAACGTCCAACCACAACTGTATGTCTGATGTTGGCTAGACAACAGAGGCAGAGCATCTCCAAAACTGCAGCTCTTGTGGGATGTTCTCGGTCTGCAGTGGTCAGTACCTATCAAAAGTGGAGAAAAGCTGTGAACCGGCGACAGGGTCATGGGCGGCCAAGACTCATTGATGCACATGGGAGGGCACAAGGCTGGCCCATGTGGTCCGATCCAACAGACGACTTACTGTAACTCAAATTGCTGAAAAAGTTAATGCTGGGTTTGATAGAGGTTTAGTGGAGTCCATGTCTCGACGGGTCAAGGCTGTTTTGGCGGCAGAAGGGGGGACCTACACAATATTAGGCAGGTGGTCATAATGTTATGGCTGATCGGTGTGTATTTGTTTGGCTACAGTGTTACAATGCAGCGTGAATGTGGATTTTAGAGCTTCATTCTCTAGCAAATACTAACATCAAAAATGAATGTTCATAAGAAGAGCAAATCCAATGGGTAGCAAACATAACTTGCTATTGTAACAAACATATGTTTTTTTGCAGGACACGGCGAGAGATGAGGCCCTAGCATCCATCACAGTTGGTGTGCTGACTGTTCTCAGTGAAGATGGTGATGACAGTCCTCAGCCGGGTCCAAGCTCAATGCTCCTCCAGCCCATCTCTAATGCCATCATACTTGAGGGAGGTATTGTCATGGACAACATTAGAGACTTGTCTCAGGCACTTTGCTTTTATTTGGCCTTACTTATGCTGTGTGTTTGGATTACCCAAAACGCATGACAAATACACTGAAATTCATCCAGACAGTAATGCTTGGATTGGGAAACAAAACCCTCCTACCAAAACGGGTAACTCTGAAAAACAGTATTTTGATGTAGACCAGTGAAGATGCATCTTTTACCATTATCTGGAAGCATACAGAGAGAAAAATGACATTACATTCTGGATCCCCAACCCAAACATAATCCATGTTTTATTTTTTATAATAGAAACATATTTCACTAGGAAGAGAATTAAACATTTTTGTTGATTCAAAGTCAATAATGCTTTGGTTTTGACTGATGGTTGTTCAGTTGGTTAAACATAAATCTCTATTCCTATTTTCAAGACATTTTGGTCAAATGTTTACTTAATTGTGTATATATATATATTTACACACCGATCAGCCATAACATTATGACCACCTGCCTAATATTGTGTAGGTCCCCCTTTTGCCGTAAAAATAGCAACACATTGTGATGCACTGTGTGTTTTGACACTGTCTATCAGAACCAGCATTCACTTTTTTTGAGCTGCAGTGGCTTGTCTGTTGGACCGGACCACACGGGCCAGCATTCGCTCCCCACCTGCATCAATGAGCCTTGTTGGCCCATGACCCTGTCGCCGGTTCACTGTTGTTCCTGGCTTGGACCACTTTTGATAGGTACTGACCACTGCAGACCGGGAACACCCCACAAGAGCTGCAGTTTTGGAGATGCTCTGACCCAGTCGTCTAGCCGTCACAATTTGGCCCTTGTCAAAATCACTCAAATCCTTACACTTAGCCATTTTTCCTGCTTCTAACACATCAACTTTGAGGACACAATGTTCACTTGCTGACTAATATATCCCGCCCACTGACAGGTGCCATGATAACGAGATTATGAGTGTTATTCACTTCACCTGTCAGTGGTCATAATGTTACGGCTGATCGGTGTGTGTATATATATATATATATATATATATATATATATATATATATATTTGTCACTATTGTCATTTTATTCAAGTGATAATGTTCTTTAGTTTAATCACTTAGTTTAATTCCTTTGAAACTGATCCACTAAACCTTTTGAAGGTTTTGTCAAATAAAATAAAAAGTTTAATCTGCTATTATGCATTAATAATAACTCTGGCCCAATCTAAGTTATCAGGAAGGATACAGAGAGAAACATGTCATCTGTTTAGTCTTTCTCAAGGAACACTGTTTGAATATATCACTGAGTTGTGAGTCTGTGTATTACGGTAACACCATATTATGCCGCTGGTTCGTTAAAGTGAATACTGAATTGCCACAACTTGTTCATGTGTCCCAGGGTAGCAGTACTTTACCCATAAAATGTTATTCCATTGATATTTCCAGAGATTTATATTTAAAACAAATGTTGCAATCAACCTAATGAGTGGGATTATTATAGTTTACATAATGTGTTTATAGATAGAATTTTAACTGATGTTGTAATTGTTATAATTCTCAGTACAATGACATTTGGTTACCGTAACTCACCATCTCTAGTTTACTTTCCTTTATTTTTTTGAGTCAACGAGACTGCATACTTTTTAAAAGTAAAGCCAACATATTATATTTTACAGTGTAGGAGCCAGGTGAGAGTTCCCAAAGAAAACCCTGTGGTCTTTGCCAGACTGTCGTCCAACACACCCATCAGGGTATCTGACTGCCTACAGCACTGTCTGTGGAGTGGAATATCCAGAATCCTCAGGTCCACTAAACGTAGATAACAGATAGCAACGCTCTGCCAGATGATGAATTTACAAGATCACCAAATGGACCAAGTCGCTACGTTTATGGGTCATGATATTCACGTCCACCGTGAATATTACAGGCTATCTGAGAATACCATGCATACTATTGCTGATAGCAATAGAAAAGGGACCACATGCATACAAAGGTAAGTCTCTGGATCAGATTGACTTGAATACAGATGAAGACTCAGAGGACAGAGAGGGATGTTCAGAACTCACTCAGTCTAGTTAGTTGGTGAGGGTAGACTTTGAGGCTGCTTACCTGACAGGATCAGAGGACAGTGAGGGATGTTCAGAACTCACTCAGTCTGGTTAGTTGGTGAGGGTAGACTTTGAGGCTGCTTACCTGACAGGATCAGAGGACAGTGAGGGATGTTCAGAACTCACTCAGTCTGGTTAGTTGGTGAGGGTAGACTTTGAGGCTGCTTACCTGACAGGATCAGAGGACAGTGAGGGATGTTCAGAACTCACTCAGTCTGGTTAGTTGGTGAGGGTAGACTTTGAGGCTGCTTACCTGACAGCATCAGAGGACAGTGAGGGATGTTCTGAACTCACTCAGTCTGGTTAGTTGGTGAGGGTAGACTTTGAGGCTGCTTACCTGACAGGATCAGAGGACAGTGAGGGATGTTCAGAACTCACTCAGTCTGGTTAGTTGGTGAGGGTAGACTTTGAGGCTGCTTACCTGACAGGATCAGAGGACAGTGAGGGATGTTCAGAACTCACTCAGTCTGGTTAGTTGGTGAGGGTAGACTTTGAGGCTGCTTACCTGACAGGATCAGAGGACAGTGAGGGATGTTCAGAACTCACTCAGTCTGGTTAGTTGGTGAGGGTAGACTTTGAGGCTGCTTACCTGACAGGATCAGAGGACAGTGAGGGATGTTCAGAACTCACTCAGTCTGGTTAGTTGGTGAGGGTAGACTTTGAGGCTGCTTACCTGACAGGATCAGAGGACAGTGAGGGATGTTCAGAACTCACTCAGTCTGGTACAGTTGAGTTAGGCTCCTCCACCCTGTTGTCCTATAATATTGAGTTTGGCTCCTCCCCCCCATTTTATCCTAGCATTGAGTTAGGCTCCTCCCACCCTTTGTCCTAATATTGAGTTAGGCTCCTCCCCCTTTGTCATCAGAACAGCCTCCATTTATTGGGTCATGGATTCTACAAGGTGTTGAAAGCGTTCCACAGGGATGCTGGCCCATGTTGACACCAATGTTTCCCACAATTGTCCTTTGGGTGGTGGAACATGAAGGTGAAAAACCCAGCAGCGTTGCAGTTCTTGACACAAACCAGTGTGCCTGGCACCTATGACCAAACCCTGTTCAAAGGCACTTAGATCTTAAAAATCCTTCTTTAACCTGTCCCGCCCCCTTCATCTACAAGTGACGTCAATAAGGGATCATAGCTTTCACCTGGATTCACCTGGTCAGTCTGTCATGGAAAGAGCAGCTGTTCTTAATGTTTTGTACACTTAGTGTAAATTGCACAATAATGCTACATTGATGTATTGTTTTATGTAGCCTATTATTTAGTCTTTATTCAACCTGCCATCTACCCTCCTGTGGACTGTGGGTTATGAGACAACCCCCGCATCACTAGCTTGATGTTCTGCAGCCTTGTAAAGATAAGGAGGGGATGACTGGGAGGCAGGTTGGAATTTATTGTCATGAATCTTGTTCTGGAGGCAGTTCTGCAAAGTGGTCACTAGCTGGCACAGTCACAAAGTAATACAATCAGATTTGAATCACAACTTTAACCTTAACCACACTGATAATCCTTACCTTCATTTAACACCATAAAACACTATTATTTTACAATAATGTTTACCATGTAGACAATGTTGACTTTGCAGCTGGCATATCTAGAGGAAATTGCACAGTTCTGCCTCCTAGGCAAGATTCATGACAAACGTCAACCTGCGACTGGGAGAGGCAACGTAACATCAATAACACAATAGTTTTCACTATTAACATTTTATTCTGGTTTCAAGTATGTTTTATTATGAAAAGTACAATATATTCATGTACAATGATGGAGCATATGTCCATATATAATGGTACAATGATGGAGCATATGTACATATATAATGGTACAATGATGGAGCATATGTCCATATATAATGGTACAATGATGGAGCATATGTCCATATATAATGGTACAATGATGGAGCATATGTCCATATATAATGGTACAATGATGGAGCATATGTCCATATATAATGGTACAATGATGGAGCATATGTCCATATATAATGGTACATATGTCCATATATAATGGTACAATGATGGAGCATATGTCCATATATAATGGTACAATTAGTTTTTCTACATAAAAGACATTCAACAAATGATCACATTGGTATTTTAAAGGTGTTATTGTAAGAGTTTAAATGTTTAAACAGAGGATACATCTAAAACAGTATTAAAGAGTGCAGTATGTTCTGAGTATGTTACTTTAACGTCAACTCATAACGTCACTATAACTTCATGGGAGTCTTGTGGAAAGACTGCATGTTGTTTTGGGTGTATTGAGTGACGTCTTCATCAACATTTGCAGAATATTCCTGTAATATTTTCACCTTTTGTCAGATGACAACAGCCTAGTCGTCTTCAGACATTCATAAAGGGTTCAAGTAGTTTATTTACCATTTGCAGGTATTAAAAGTAATACATACATTGTAATTCCTTGTTGGAGCTCTCTCACATATAGGACAGTACATACCAGAGGAGGCTGGTGAGGGGAGGACGGCTCATAATAATGTCTGGAACAGATCCAATGAAATGGCATCAAACATATGGAAACCATGGAAACCACGTGTTTGATGTATTTGATACCATTCCACTTATTCCTCTCCAGCCATTACAATCCTGTCCTCCCCAATTAAGGTCCCACCAACCACCTGTGGTGTATATACACATAAACAGTAAAATATATAATAAGAACATCAATACAAAATGCAAAGTGGTAAGATCCTAAAATCAAAAAAAGGTTGAGTCATGTTGTAAAAGTATGATGAAAACAGTTTAGGTTGCTTGATTTAACAGGCAGATAGAACTGGGATAGAAGCTGTTCTAGACCCTGTGATCCATAAACTGCCTAGCAACCACTGGTCCTCACTAGACTGGTGCCCTGCATGTCTATTTTTTCATTGGAGGTTTGAAGTGACATCTGTGTTTGTGGGACCACTTAGTGCTGGAATGAGGTGTCTGTTTGTTCCCAATTCTATCAGAAATGATGGTCCTCATTTGAAGGTCCTGTGTCAAAGTCCTCACTATTATTGGAAGATGTGCGAGTGTGTGTGTGTGTGTCCAATGTGTGTGTGTTTGTGTGTCCAGTTTGAGTGTATGTGTGTGTGTGTGTGTGTCCCGTGTGTGTGTTTGTGTCCAGTGTGTGTGTGTGTCCAGTGTGTGTGTCCAGTGTGTGTGCCCATTGTGTGTGTGTGTGTGTGTGTCCAGTGTGTGTGTGTGTGTGTGTGTGTGTGCATGACCAGTGTGTTTGTGTGTGTGTGTGTGTGTATATCCAGGAGAACGAGTGCAATTGTGTGTGTGTGTATGTGTGTGTGTGTGTGTCCAATGTGTGTGTGTATGTCCAGTGTGTGTCCAATGTGTATGTATGTCCAGTGTGTGTGTGTGTGTATACAGTTTGGCTGTGTGTGTGTCCTGTGTGTATGTCCAGTATGTGTGTGTCCAGTGGTTGTGTGTGTATTTCCAGTGTGTGTGTGTGTGTGTGTGTGTGTGTGTGTGTGTCCAGTGTGTGTGTACAGTGTCAGTGTATGTCCAGTGATTTGTGTCAAGTGTGTGTGTCTGTGGTTGTTTGTGTGTGTCCTGTGTGTATGTCCAGTATGTTTGTGTCCATTGTGTGTGTGTGTCCAGTGTGTGTGTGTGTCCAGTGTGTGTGTATGTGTGTGTCCAGTGTGTGTGCATGTCCAGTGTTTGTGTGTGTGTCTAGTGTGTGTGTCCAGTGTTTGTGTGTGTGTCTAGTGTGTGTGTCCAGTGTGTGTGAGTGTCCAGTGTGTGTGAGTGTCCAGTGTGTGTGAGTGTCCAGTGTGTGTGAGTGTCCAGTGTGTGTGAGTGTCCAGTGTGTGAGTGTCCAGTGTGTGAGTGTCCAGTGTTTGTGAGTGTCCAGTGTTTGTGTGGTTGTGTGTGCATGTTCAGTGTGTGTATGTTCAGTGTGTGTGAGTCCAGTGTGTGTGTGTGTGTGTGTGTGCGTGCGTCCAATGTGTGTATGTGTGGTTGTATGTCCAGTGTGTCCAGTGTGTGTGGTTGTGTGTGTATGTCCAGTGTGTGTGTGTGTGTCCACTATGTGTGTGTGTCCACTATGTGTGAGTGTCCAGTGTGTGTGTGTGTGTGTGTGTGTGTGTGTGTCCAGTGTGTGTGTCCAGTGTGTGTGTCCATTGTGTCTGTGGTTGTGTGTGTATGTGTGTGTGTGTGTGTGTGTGTGTCCAGTGTGTGTGTGTGTGTGTCCAGTTTGTGTGTGTGTGTCCAGTGTGTGTGCAGTGCGTGTGTGGTTACCATAGTTATTATTTTAGTGTCACTGAGGAGTCACCATCATAAACCCCAAACCCTGGATAGAGGGGCTCAGTGAATGTGGTGTAGAATGTGTTCAGGTGGGTCAGTGTGTCAGAGGAGACTCTGTAGAAGGACAGAGTGCCGGCTGGCCAGTCCAGATACACTCCTACTCTGTTGGAGCTGGAGGAGGGGACGTCTATGGTAGTGGAGTTATTATTGTGGGAGCTGGAGGAGGGGACGTCTATGGTAGTGGAGTTATTATTGTGCCAGGCAGTGTAACTGTTGTCAAAGCAGAACAGACTCCAGGACTTGTCATTGTATCCAATCAGACAGTCATCACCCCTTCCTCTCCTGCTGATTCCTTTATATGTCACTCCTATATCAGCCCATTCCCCAGTCCTCTCTACCTCCCAGTAACAGCGCCCAGTCAGACCCTCTCTACACAGCACCTGTTCCCAGTCCTCAAATCTCTCTGGGTGATCAGGATACGGCTGCTCCTCTCTCCTACATGTCACCTTTCTGTTCTCCTCAGACAGAGAGAGGTTTCTGTTTACTGTGTTTGGGTCCAGTGTGAGATCACAGACATCTGATGGATGAAACCAGACACAATATTAGAAATCATCATCATTCACATTAGAATGTTAACTCACTTTTCACTAATTAATTTAATGTAGATGTTTCTAGGTATCAAAAGGAGAAGTTAAGGTAACTTGAGACTTGTTGAATGATCATATGTTATACTGTACAGTGATATAAAACACACTTATTCACATTGATTACACACACACACACACACACACACACATCCTGGACACACACATACACATCCTGGACACACACATCCTGGACACACACATCCTGGACACACACACACACACTTCTAATGTAACACAAACACGCCACACACATACACAGACACACACATTGTCAAATCAACTCTTTCTAAACTTTGGTGTCCCTGATTTGTGCTTCTGTAGAACTCCAGCTGATATTTAATATAACCAAGTAAGTAATGATGGTGGTCTTTGACTTAACTTGAATTAAGACTTATTCTTAGTCATATTCTTCACAGCAGTCAACACTCACATTTTCTAAGTCCAGGTTTCATTGTGTTCTCTCCACCATGTTCCACACTGTAACGGTAAAAAGAACAGACAGACATTGAGGGATACACGTGACCACACACACACACACACACACACACACAATACCTATACACACACACACACAAACACACACTGGAAACACACACACACACTGGAAACACACACACACACATTTGACAGAAACACACACACACAAACACACGTCCAGTGCGTCCAGTGTGTGTGCGCGTGTGTATCCAGTGTGTGTGTGTGTTTGTATCCAGTGTGTGTATCCAGTGTGTGCCCAGTGGGTGTGTGTCCAGTGTGTGTGTTTCCAATCTGTGTGTGTCTAGTGTGGACACACTGGACACACACTCATTGGACACACACCCACTGGACACACACACACAGTCATCATATAAGTCAGTCCAAATTGTGGTAATAATGTTTGTCTTAATTACCTGATAACTCCAACATGTCTGATATGAACATTGACATAAACCCTCTACATACTTGAGTTTCTCCAGTCTGCAGTGTGGATCCTCCAGTCCAGCAGAGAGCAGTCTGACTCCTGAGTCTCCTGGGTGATTGTAGCTCAGATCCAGTTCTCTCAGGTGTGAGGGGTTTGACTTCAGAGCTGAGACCAGAGAAGCACAGCCTTTCTCTGTGACTAGACAGCCTGACAGCCTGCAAAGAGTAAAATCATATTACAACCACACTGCTATTCTTTGGTGGTGAAAATAGTGGCAGTAATGTGATTCAACATATTCAGATATATCAGTGTCCTGAAACCTTCCATATATACTCAGCAAAAAAAGAAACGTCAATTTTTCAGGACCCTATCTTTCAAAGATAATTCGTAAAACTTCCCAGATCTTCATTGTAAAGGTTTAAAACACTGTTTCCCTGCTTGTTCAATGAACCATAAACAATAAATGAACATGCACATCTGGAACGGTCATTAAGACACTAACAGCTTACAGACGGAAGACAATTAAGGTCACAGTTATGAAAACTTAGGACACTAAAGAGGCCTTTCTACTGACTCTGAAAAACACCAAAAGAAAGATGCCCAGGGTCCCTGCTCATCTGCATGAACGTGCCTTAGGCATGCTGCAAGGAGGCATGAGGACTGCAGATGTGGCCAGGGCAATACATTGCAATGTCCGTACTGTGAGACTCCTAAGACAGCGCTACAGGGAGACAGGACGGACAGCTGATCATCCTCGCAGTGGCAGACCACGTGTAACAAGACCTGCACAGGATCGGTACATCCGAACATCACACATGTGGGACAGGTACAGGATGGCAACAACAACAACTGCCCGAGTTACACCAGGAACACACAATCCCTCCATCAGTGCTCACAGCAAGAACTGGTAAATCTGGTTCAGTCCATGAGGAGGAGATGAACTGTAGTACTTAATGCAGCTGGTGGAAACACCAGACACTGACTGTTACTTTTGATTTTGACCCCCTTTGTTCAGGGACACATTATTACATTTCTGTTAGTCACATGTCTGAGGAACTTGTACAGTTTATGTCTCAGTTGTTGAATCTTGTTCATACAAATATTTACACATAATACGTTTGCTAAAAAAGAAACGCAGTTGACAGTGACAGGACATTTATTTTTTTGCAGAGTATATATTCATAAATTAATGTATCATTATGCTTTCATTTCTAAACGGTAAAACATATTTATGAATACCCTGAAATAAAAGTTGATATTCTGTACTGTCACCTAATATGAAACATTGTATCTTAAATCCAAAATGCTGGAGCACAGCGGCAAATTTAAAAATGTATGCTTCACTGTCCATATGATGTGGACTATGTGTTCTTGGTAAACACATGTGGATCTGGTGAACAGTTATCACTTGTTGACCAACTACAGGAATACTGACCTCAGAGTCTCCAGTTTACAGTGGGGATTCTCCAGTCCAGCAGAGAGCAGCTTCACTCCTATATCCTTCAGGTCATTGTAGCTCAGGTCCAGCTCTCTCAGGTGTGAGGGGTTTGACTTCAGAGCTGAGACCAGAGAAGCACAGCCTTCCTCTGTGACTAGACAGCCTGACAGCCTGCAAAGAGTCAAATCATATTACAATCACACTGCTATTCTTTGGTGGTGAAAATAGTGGCAGTATATTTTTTTAAACATATTCAGATATATCAGTGTCCTGAAACCTGACATATTTATTCACAAATGAATGTATCATTATTAGAAATTACAAATGATCAAAGTATTGAATTGTAGAGAAAAACATTTATAGTACAAATATTTGAGTAGACTGACCAGACCAGTTTAAAAAGCAGTATCAGTCAAAAGACAGACAGTGAGGTATCAGATTTAGATTGTATTGAGTATACAGTCCACACCATATCTAGTTTGACAGTGAAGCTAACATTTTAAATGTGGCTCTGTACTCCAGCATTGTGGATTTGAGATCAAATGTTTCATATGAGGTGACAGTATATAATGTCACCTTTTATTTGAGGGTATTTTCATATATATCTGTTTCAGCATTTAGAAAAATAAAAGCACTGTATGTATCTAGTCCCCCCATTTGAAGAAGTCATAAGTATTCTGACCAATTCACTTATAGTATATTAAAGTAGTCAAAAGTATAGTATTTGGTCACAAACTCATTGGTTGCATTTGCAGTTTTGTTTTGGTTGTGTTTTGGGTTAAGTTTTGCCCAATAGTAACTGAATGGTGGATGATGACTGGATTAATCTTCTAAGTGAGTAGATAACATGTTTATAAACACTACTAAATGAATCCTGATGATGCCATGATTAATAAAAATCATGAATGAATCATGAATAATAATAAGTGAGAAAGTTACAGAGGCTAGAACAAAACATGCTAACCTCTCACCATTACCAATAACAGAGGGGGTATGATCTTTGTGTCTCTGTAACATTCTCATTCATCATCATTCACGATTCATTCATGATTATTCATAACCATGGTAGCATCCACATGAATGTAGAAGTGTTCAGAAACATCTTCTATTCTTACTGACAATACAAGTGAAGTGACTCCAAAATGACAGGACATTATTCACCATTCAGTTACTATTGGGAAAAACATTATCCAAAACACAACCAAAACAAACTGTAAATGCATTCAACAAGTTTGTAGAATCACAAGCTTCATGTTATCACTGCAGGGAAGGAATATTGATCCAAATACTAAACTTTTGACTAAAATTATTTGTTGAAATAATCATTATATTTTCAAATGGGAGAACTACATAAATAAAGTGATACAGATATTTATGAATACACTGAAATAAAAGTTGACATTCTGTACTGTCACCTAACATGAAACATTTTTTCTCAAATCCAAAATGCTGGAGTATAGCACCAAATTTAAAACCGTATGCTTCACTGTCCATGTGATGTGGACTATGTGTTCCTGGTAAACGCATGTGGATCTGGTGAACAGTTATCACTTGTTGACCAACTACAGGAATACTGACCTCAGAGTCTCCAGTTTACAGTGGGGATTCTCCAGTCCAGCAGAGAGCAGCTTCACTCCTATATCCTTCAGGTCATTGTTACTCAGATCCAGCTCTCTCAGGTGTGAGGGGTTTGACTTCAGAGCTGAGACCAGAGAAGCACAGCCTTCCTCTGTGACTAGACAGCCTGACAGCCTGCAAAGAGTCAAATCATATTACAATCACACTGCTATTCTTTGGTGGTGAAAATAGTGGCAGTATATTTTTTTAAACATATTCAGATATATCAGTGTCCTGAAACCTGACATATTTATTCACAAATGAATGTATCATTATTAGAAATTACAAATGATCAAAGTATTGAATTGTAGAGAAAAACATTTATAGTACAAATATTTGAGTAGACTGACCAGACCAGTTTAAAAAGCAGTATCAGTCAAAAGACAGACAGTGAGGTATCAGATTTAGATTGTATTGAGTATACAGTCCACACCATATCTAGTTTGACAGTGAAGCTAACATTTTAAATGTGGCTCTGTACTCCAGCATTGTGGATTTGAGATCAAATGTTTCATATGAGGTGACAGTATATAATGTCACCTTTTATTTGAGGGTATTTTCATATATATCTGTTTCAGCATTTAGAAAAATAAAAGCACTGTATGTATCTAGTCCCCCCATTTGAAGAAGTCATAAGTATTCTGACCAATTCACTTATAGTATATTAAAGTAGTCAAAAGTATAGTATTTGGTCACAAACTCATTGGTTGCATTTGCAGTTTTGTTTTGGTTGTGTTTTGGGTTAAGTTTTGCCCAATAGTAACTGAATGGTGGATGATGACTGGATTAATCTTCTAAGTGAGTAGATAACATGTTTATAAACACTACTAAATGAATCCTGATGATGCCATGATTAATAAAAATCATGAATGAATCATGAATAATAATAAGTGAGAAAGTTACAGAGGCTAGAACAAAACATGCTAACCTCTCACCATTACCAATAACAGAGGGGGTATGATCTTTGTGTCTCTGTAACATTCTCATTCATCATCATTCACGATTCATTCATGATTATTCATAACCATGGTAGCATCCACATGAATGTAGAAGTGTTCAGAAACATCTTCTATTCTTACTGACAATACAAGTGAAGTGACTCCAAAATGACAGGACATTATTCACCATTCAGTTACTATTGGGAAAAACATTATCCAAAACACAACCAAAACAAACTGTAAATGCATTCAACAAGTTTGTAGAATCACAAGCTTCATGTTATCACTGCAGGGAAGGAATATTGATCCAAATACTAAACTTTTGACTAAAATTATTTGTTGAAATAATCATTATATTTTCAAATGGGAGAACTACATAAATAAAGTGATACAGATATTTATGAATACACTGAAATAAAAGTTGACATTCTGTACTGTCACCTAACATGAAACATTTTTTCTCAAATCCAAAATGCTGGAGTATAGCACCAAATTTAAAACCGTATGCTTCACTGTCCATGTGATGTGGACTATGTGTTCCTGGTAAACACATGTGGATCTGGTGAACAGTTATCACTTGTTGACCAACTACAGGAATACTGACCTCAGAGTCTCCAGTTTACAGTGGGGATTCTCCAGTCCAGCAGAGAGCAGCTTCACTCCTGAATCCTTCAGGACATTGTTACTCAGATCCAGCTCTCTCAGGTGTGAGGGGTTTGACTTCAGAGCTGAGACTAGAGAAGCACAGCCTTTCTCTGTGACTAGACAGCCTGACAGCCTGCAAAGATTAAAATAATTTTAAAACCACACTGCTATTCTTTGGTGGAAAACGGTGGTAGTAATTTTTTTCAACATACTCAGATATATCAGTGTCCTGAAACCTGACATATCTATTCATAAATTAATGTATTATTATTAGAAATGACAAAGTATTGCTTGTAGAGAAAAAATGTTGTGGTTTTAATGCAAATTCAGGAAGTTGGGGGCCCTCTAGCAGCTGGGGCTAAGCGACCCCTTACATCACTTAAACCCAGATCCGGCCCTGACCACACGCTTGATGTTATCACTGAGGGCAAGGAATATGGGACCAAATACTAAATATATGATTACTTAAATACAATATAAGTGAATAAGTGACTTTTTCAAAATGGTAGAAATAGACAAATACAGTGCTATCATATCTAAACAGTAACACAGATATTTATGAATACCCTGAAATAAAAGTTGACATTCTGTACTGTCAATTAATATGAAACATTTTTTCTCAAATCCAAAATGCTGGAGTATAGCGCCAAATTTAAAACCGTATGCTTCACTGTCCATATGATGTGGACTATGTGTTCCTGGTAAACGCATGTGGATCTGGTGAACAGTTATCACTTGTTGACCAACTACAGGAATACTGACCTCAGAGTCTCCAGTTTACAGTGGGGATTCTCCAGTCCAGCAGAGAGCAGCTTCACTCCTATATCCTTCAGGTCATTGTTACTCAGATCCAGCTCTCTCAGGTGTGAGGGGTTTGACTTCAGAGCTGAGACCAGAGAAGCACAGCCTTCCTCTGTGACTAGACAGCCTGACAGCCTGCAAAGAGTCAAATCATATTACAACCACACTGCGATTATTTGGACTTGAAAATAGTGGCAGTATATTTTTTTAAACATATTCAGACATTTCAGTGTCCTGAAACCTGACATATTTATTCACAAATGAATGTATCATTATTAGAAATTACAAATGATCAAAGTATTGAATTGTAGAGAAAAACATTTATAGTACAAATATTTGAGTAGACTGACCAGACCAGTTTAAAAAGCAGTATCAGTCAAAAGACAGACAGTGAAGTATCAGATTTAGATTGTATTGAGTATACAGTCCACACCATATCTAGTTTGACAGTGAAGCTAACATTTTAAATGTGTCTCTGTACTCCAGCATTGTGTATTTGAGATCAAATGTTTCATATGAGGTGACAGTATATAATGTCACCTTTTATTTGAGGGTATTTTCATATATATCTGTTTCAGCATTTAGAAAAATAAAAGCACTTTATGTATCTAGTCCCCCCATTTGAAGAAGTTATAAGTATTTTGACCAATTCACTTATAGTGTATTAAAGTAGTCAAAAGTATAGTATTTGGTCCCAAACTCATTGGTTGCATTTGAAGTTTTGTTTTGGTTGTGTTTTGGGTTAAGTTTTGCCCAATAGTAACTGAATGGTGGATGATGACTGGATTAATCCTCTGTCTAAGTGAGTAGATAACATGTTTATAAACACTACTAAATGAATCCTGATGATGCCATAATTAATAAAAATCATGAATGAACCATGAATAATAATGAGTGAGAAAGTTACAGAGGCTAGAACAAAACATGCTAACCTCTCACCATTACCAATAACAGAGGGGGTATGTGTCACGGTGCGCATTATATAAGGGGCGGTAAACGGAGCGCTGGTGAAGTGTCATCCTTTTATTTGAAAATGAGATGTACTCACGAAGCATTTACAAAAAAAAGGAGAGTGAAAAACAAAAACACGATTCAAACAAAACACGGTGACTTACTTGCTGTGAGCAGAAAAGCAGACAAGCAGGAACAATGATCCACACACAGGTGGAAATGTGAGGAGCCTAAATACTATCCCCAATCAGAGACAACGCTAGACAGCTGTCTCTGATTGGGGATGATAATCTCCCTAATAGGTGTGTGAGGACTTGGTTGTGTGCCTCTCTCCTCCCCTAGGTGGGAGTAAGAGGCCTTACCACAACCAAGCCCTCACAGTACCCCCCCCCTAAGGTGCGGACTCCCGATCGCACAAAAAAAATCCCCCCTCTCCTGACAGAAAAATTTCCAAAAAACTAGGGGGGACATGGCGGGGTACTGAGGTGGTTGCTGGTGGAGGCTCCGGTTCCGGTTCCGGGCGTGGCACAGGCTGTGAGAGTAGCTTCCCTCCTACCTCTCCGTTGCACGCCCGGTCCGGTCCCCGGCGCGATGGTTCCCCCCTCAGTACTCCCGCCTTCCACCAAGTCCTGTCTGGACCCTGGTGTGGGAGCCCTCGACCCTGGAGAGGGGCTGACAACCGGCCCCGGACTGGGCACCGGTGGAGCGGACTGCTCCGGCACTGGAGCGACGCAGACGACCGGCCCCGGACTGGGCACCGGTGGAGCGGACTGCTCCGCCACTGGAGCGACGTAGACGACCGGCCCCGGACTGGGCACCGGTGGAGCGGACTGCTCCGGCACTGGAGCGACGCAGACGACCGGCCCCGGACTGGGCACCGGTGGAGCGGACTGCTCCGCCACTGGAGCGACGTAGACGACCGGCCCCGGACTGGGCACCGGTGGAGCGGACTGCTCCGCCACTGGAGCGACGTAGACGACCGGCCCCGGACTGGGCACCGGTGGAGCGGACTGCTCCGCCACTGGAGCGACGCAGACGACCGGCCCCGGACTGGGCACCGGTGGAGCGGACTGCTCCGTCACTGGAGCAGAGCAAACTGCTGGACCCGGATGTGGCTGCGGTGGAGGTTCAGGGCTGCTCACCTTTACCTGAGGTCCCGGGCTGCTGACCTTCCCCGGAGGTCTCGGGCTGCTGACCTTCCCCGGAGGTCTCGGGCTGCTGACCTTCTCCGGAGGTCTCGGGCTGCTGACCTTCTCCGGAGGTCTCGGGCTGCTGACCTTCTCCGGAGGTCTCGGGCTGCTGACCTTCTCCGGAGGTCTCGGGCTGCTGACCTTCTCCGGAGGTCTCGGGCTGCTGACCTTTACAGGAGGCCTCGGGCTGCTGACCTTTACAGGAGGCCTCGGGCTGCTGACCTTTACAGGAGGCCTCGGGCTGCTGACCTTTACAGGAGGCCTCGGGCTGCTGACCTTTACAGGAGGCCTCGGGCTGCTGACCTTTACAGGAGGCCTCGGGCTGCTGACCTTCTCCGGAGACCTCGGGCTGCTGACCTTCTCCGGAGGTCTCGGGCTGCTGACCTTCTCCGGAGGTCTCGGGCTGCTGACCTTCTCCGGAGGTCTCGGGCTGCTGACCTTCTCCGGAGGTCTCGGGCTGCTGACCTTCTCCGGAGGTCTCGGGCTGCTGACCTTTACAGGAGGCTTCGGGCTGCTGACCTTTACAGGAGGCCTCGGGCTGCTGACCTTTACAGGAGGCCTCGGGCTGCTGACCTTTACAGGAGGCCTCGGGCTGCTGACCTTTACAGGAGGCCTCGGGCTGCTGACCTTTACAGGAGGCCTCGGGCTGCTGACCTTCTCCGGAGACCTCGGGCTGCTGACCTTCTCCGGAGACCTCGGACAGCTGACCTTCACCGGAGGCCTCGGGCTGCTGACCTTCACCGGAGGCCTCGGGCTGCTGACCTTCACCGGAGACCTCGGGTTGGATGCCGTGCCCACCCTGGGCACCGACGGAGAGGTGGTTTTCAGCCCTGCCGTAGGTCTGGCTATCTGTCCCATACTGGGCGCCGACACGCTATGGAGCTCCTGCTCCACAGCGGGACTGAACGTCGTGCCCACCCTGGGCACCGACGCAGAGGTGGTTTCCAGCCCTGTGGTTGGGCTGGCTGTCGGCCCCAGACTGGGCACCGACACGCTATGGAGCTCCTGCTCCACAGCGGGACTGAACGTCGTGCCCACCCTGGGCACCGACGCGGAGATGGTTTCCAGCCCTGTGGTTGGGCTGGCTGTCGGCCCCAGACTGGGCACCGACGCGCTATGGAGCTCCTGCTCCACAGCGGGACTGAACGTCGTGCCCACCCTGGGCACCGACGCAGAGATGGTATCCAGCCCTGTGGTTGGGCTGGCTGTCGGCCCCAGACTGGGCACCGACACGCTATGGAGCTCCTGCTCCACAGCGGGGCTGAACGTCGTGCCCACCCTGGGCACCGACGCAGAGATGGTTTCCAGCCCTGTGGTTGGGCTGGCTGTCGGCCCCAGACTGGGCACCGACACGCTATGGAGCTCCTGCTCCACAGCGGGGCTGAACGTCGTGCCCACCCTGGGCACCGACGCAGAGATGGTTTCCAGCCCTGTGGTTGGGCTGGCTGTCGGCCCCAGACTGGGCACCGACGCGCTATGGAGCTCCTGCTCCACAGCGGGACTGAACGTCGTGCCCACCCTGGGCACCGACGCAGAGATGGTCTCCAACCACAGAGCTGCGCTGTCGACCCTCGCTGTAGGCTCCGTGTGAGGAATGGTCATAGGGCATACTGGACTGGGTGAGCGCACCACTGGTCTGCTGCGAGGCGCAGGCACGGGCCGTACCGGGCTGGGGAAACGCACCGTTGGGTTGGTGCGTTTAGCTGGCACGGGTCGCACCGGGCTGGAGACACGCACCGTCGGGCTGGTGCGCGAAGCAGGCGCGGGCCATACCGGGCTGGGGAAACGCACCGTTGGGCTGGTGCGTCTAGCTGGCACGGGTCGCACCGGGCTGGAGACACGCACCATAGGGCTGGTGCGTGGAGCATGCGCGGGCCGTACCGGGCTGGGGAAACGCACCGTTGGGTTGGTGCGTTTAGCTGGTACGGGTCGCACCGGGCTAGTGTTGCGCACCGATGGTTTGGTGCGCAGAGTCGGTCTCCTCTTCCTCCGACTCTGGACCGGCGCTGGAGGCACCGGACTGGGAACTGGCGCTGGAGCACGACTGTCCCTGTCGTCCCTACTCCACCGCCAATCCCCATCCTGTGAGGGCTCCTCCGGGAACCCCCACGAGTGAGGGAACAGAAGCACATCGTCGTCGTCTTCCTCCGACTCCTCTCTGTACTCCTGCTCCCACGGCTGTAGGGGCTCCTCCTGGAACCCCCACGAGTGCAGTGGTCGGGGCTCTTCTCCCTCGATCCCCGACCACCCCCATAGCCCCCCCCCAAAATCAGTTTGAGGGGTTTTCTGGGCTCCAGGCTGGTCCTCAACTTTAGCCCGGTGACGTGTCCTCCGTCTCCGGCGCCTCTGCTGCTCCGGACCCCAGCCTTCCTCCACCGAACGATAATAAGAGTGTTCCTCCTCGGTAATTTTTCCCATACCGAGGAGGATATCTCCTAAAGTAATACTCCTTTGCGTCCCAGGGTGGTGGATCATTCTGTCACGGTGCGCATTATATAAGGGACGGTAAACAGAGCGCTGGTGAAGTGTCATCCTTTTATTTGAAAATGAGATGTACTCACGAAGCATTTACAAAAAAAAGGAGAGTGAAAAACAAAAACACGATTCAAACAAAACACGGTGACTTACTTGCTGTGAGCAGAAAAGCAGACAAGCAGGAACAATGATCCACACACAGGTGGAAATGTGAGGAGCCTAAATACTATCCCCAATCAGAGACAACGCTAGACAGCTGTCTCTGATTGGGGATGATAATCTCCCTAATAGGTGTGTGAGGACTTGGTTGTGTGCCTCTCTCCTCCCCTAGGTGGGAGTAAGAGGCCTTACCACAACCAAGCCCTCACAGAATGATCTTTGTGTCTCTGTAACATTCTCATTCATCATCATTCACGATTCATTCATGATTATTCATAACCATGGTAGCATCCACATGAATATAGAAGTGTTCAGAAACATCTTCTATTCTTACTGAAAATACAAGTGAAGTGACTACAAAATGACAGGACATTATTCACCATTCAGTTACTATTGGGAAAAACATTATCCAAAACACAACCAAATCATACTGCAAATGCATTCAACAAGTTTGTAGAATCACAAGCTTCATGTTATCACTGCAGGGAAGGAATATTGATCCAAATACTAAACTTTTGACTAAAATTATTTGTTGAAATAATCATTATATTTTCAAATGGGAGACCTACATAAATAAAGTGATACAGATATTTATGAATACACTGAAATAAAAGTTGACATTCTGTACTGTCACCTAACATGAAACATTTTTTCTCAAATCCAAAATGCTGGAGTATAGCGCCAAATTTAAAACCGTATGCTTCACTGTTATCACTTGTTGACCAACTACAGGAATACTGACCTCAGAGTCTCCAGTTTACAGTGGGGATTCTCCAGTCCAGCAGAGAGCAGCTTCACTCCTGAATCCTTCAGGACATTGTTACTCAGATCCAGCTTTCTCAGGTGTGAGGGGTTTGACTTCAGAGCTGAGACTAGAGAAGCACAGCCTTTCTCTGTGACTAGACAGCCTGACAGCCTGCAAAGATTAAAATAATTTTAAAACCACACTGCTATTCTTTGGTGGAAAACGGTGGTAGTAATTTTTTTCAACATACTCAGATATATCAGTGTCCTGAAACCTGACATATCTATTCATAAATTAATGTATTATTATTAGAAATGACAAAGTATTGCTTGTAGAGAAAAAATGTTGTGGTTTTAATGCAAATTCAGGAAGTTGGGGGCCCTCTAGCAGCTGGGGCTAAGCGACCCCTTACATCACTTAAACCCAGATCCGGCCCTGACCACACGCTTGATGTTACCACTGAGGGCAAGGAATATGGGACCAAATACTAAACATATGATTACTTAAATACAATACAAGTGAATAAGTGACTTTTTCAAAATGGTAGAAATAGACAAATACAGTGCTATCATATCTAAACAGTAACACAGATATGTATGAATACCCTGAAATAAAAGTTGACATTCTGTACTGTCAATTAATATGAAACATTTTTCCTCAAATCCAAAATGCTGGAGTATAGCGCCAAATTTAAAACTGTATCCTTCACTGTCCATATGATGTGGACTATGTGTTCCTGGTAAACACATGTGGATCTGGTGAACAGTTATCACTTGTTGACCAATGTAGTAGAAAAAACTCTTCCCTCTTACTAAAAATAAAAGCACTTCTGGAGTTTGTAGAAGAAAGATAGACTTTATTGCAAAAAGACAATGAAGCAGAGTGACCTGCAGTAAACCACTCCTGGGTGATTGTAGCTCAGATCCAGCTCTCTCAGGTGTGAGGGGTTTGACTTCAGAGCTGAGACCAGAGAAGCACAGCCTTCCTCTGTGACTCCACAGCCTGACAGCCTGGCAAAGAGATCATCAGGATTTCACAAACACTCTGTTAATTTAACACCAGTAGTGTAGAAGTACAATGGCAGATGCAATTGGTTTACTCTGTCAAGCAACATATAGATTCATCTTCCGTCTCCTTGAATGTTATGGTCATATTGTTATACTAATGTGAACATCAAGGCATTGATTCATTATGTTTTTAATAATACATATTATACTCTAAACTGAATATTTCTTCCTGATGATTAGTACTTAAATATAATTTTATGTACTCACAGAGCAGCTCTGGAGGTTTTGACCACTGGCATCAGCCTCAGAAGACCTTCCTCTGATCTGGAGAATTTCTTCAGGTCAAACACATCCAGCTCCTTTTCTGAAGTCAGCAATACAAAGACCAGAGCTGACCATTGTGCAGGTGACAGTTCTTTACTGGAGACACTTCCTGATCTCAGGTATCCTTGGATCTCCTTCACTAGAGAATGGTCATTCAGTTCATTCAGACAGTGGAACAGATTGATGCACCTCTCTGAAGAGGGATTCTCCCTGATCTTCTCCTTGATGTACTTGACTGTTTCTTCATGGCTCTGTGAGCTGCTTCTTGTCTTTGTCAGTAGACCTCGTAAGTGCTTCTGATTGGACTCCAGTGAGAGGCCCAGAAGGAAGCGGAGGAAAAGGTCCAGGTTTCCTGTTTCACTTTGTAAGGCTTTATCCACAGCACTCTTGTAGAGAGTAACTTCAGGCTTGTTTATGATCAGCCGAAAAAAGTTGCTGAACGTTGATTGAGGTTCATCCATTAGATTCTCATTGTTGTTGATGAATGAGAGGAACACATATACAGCAGCCAGAAACTCCTGAATGCTCAGATGCACGAAGCAGTACACCTTGTCCTGGTACAGCCCACATTCCTCTTTAAAGAGCTGTGTACACAATCCTGAGTACACTGAGGCTTCATTGACATCAATGCCAGCTTCTTTCAGGTCTTCTTCATAGAAAATCAGATTGCCATTCAGAAGCTGTTGAAAAGCCAGTTTTCCCAATGACAGAATGCTCTCTTTATTCCAGTGTGGACCTGTCTCTTCTTTCCCAAGATACTTTGCATTCTTATGTTTGGTATGAAACACCACAAGGTGTGTGTACATCTCAGTCAGAGTCTTGGGCATCTCTTCTCTCTTGTCTGTACTCAACATGTGTTCAAGGACTGTTGCAGAAATCCAACAGAAGACTGGAATGTGGCACATGATGTGGAGGCTCCTTGATGTCTTTATGTGAGAGATGATTCTGCTGGCCAGGTCCTCATCACTGAATATTTTCCTGAAGTACTCCTCCTTCTGTGGGTCATTGAACCCTCGTACCTCTGTCACCTGGTCAACACATCCTGAAGGGATCTTATTGGCTGCTGCAGGTCGGGTAGTTATCCAGAGGAGAGGGAAGCAGATTTCCCTTGATGAGATTTGTCAGCAGAACATCTACTGAGGTTGACTCAGTGACGTCACAACACATCTTGTTCTTCTGGAAGTCTAGGGGTAGTCGGCACTCATCCAGACCATCAAAGATGAACAGAACTTTGTACTTGTCGTAGTTGGAGATTCTTGATTCTTTGGTTTCCATTGAGAAGTGATTGAGAAGTTCAATCAAAGTGTGTTTTTCCCCTTTCATCAAATTCAGCTCCCGAAAAGGGAATGAAAATACAAAATGGACATCCTGATTTGCTTTTCCTTCAGCCCAGTCCAGAATGAACTTCTGCACAGAGGCTGTTTTTCTAATGCCAGCGACTCCCTTTGTCAGCACAGTTCTGATAAGTTTGTCTTGTCCAGTTAAGGGTTTGAAGATGTCGTTACATTTGATTGCAGTCTCTGGTCTGGCTTGTTTCCTGGTTGTTGTCTCAATCTGTCTCAACTCATGTTCATTATTGACCTCTCCTGTTCCACCCTCTGTGATGTAGAGCTCTGTGTAGATCTTATTGAGAAGTGTTGGGTTTCCTTGTTTAGCGATCCCCTCAAATACACATTGAAACTTCTTCTTTAGATTAGATTTGAGTTCACGTTGGCAAATCACAGCAAGCTGATCTGAATGAAGAAATAACACAGAGGATATTAATATTACATCTGATTTAATGCCTACAATATTGTAGGACTGTGTTATAAAGTTTAAATTGTAATAATGTATTATCTTCACTGTCAGCTCTTACTTTTCTCCAGTGTGTCAGCAAGCTCCCTCTGTTCCACATACACTGGACCACATACACTGAATACAGGGGCCAGGTCTGTTTGATGACTCTGGGAAGACTGACCACTGAGGATCTCTGACTCTGATCTCTCCTGTTTGTTTCTGTGGACAAAACATCCAAGGAGTGCACACACACACACACACACACACACACACACACACACACACACACACACACACACACACACACACACACACACACACACACACACACACTCACACTCACACTCACACTCACACTCACACACACACACACACACACACACACACACACACACAGGGAGGGAATGTTGGGTTTGTTAAATACTGTTGTAGGACTATGAAAATTTAAAAAAGGATTAGCCTATGGATTATGAAAACAACCAAAATAAATGGTAAAATGGGAGGAGAAATGACTAGAGACAGTGTTGTTTAACTCACTGACCATGACCCATGAGTTCTTCTTACCTTTGTTCAGTAGAAAAGTCTCCCTCTCTAAACACTATAGGACGACTCATAGACCAGTCACTCTTCATGGACACACAGCTGGGTACAGGGGAGGCTGGTCTCTCCTGCTTGATTGGACTTCAACACAACAGAGACAAACATTACGTCTCTCATCTACTCTGAGCTCAGATGGGGAAACCTAAGAAGAGTTTCATTCCAAAACACTATATATCCATTTTCAGAAATGTTAGTAAATTATCTTTTAATGTTAAAAGAAATTATGAAAGTGATAGGTGTTTTTTCACTATCTAATCATGGCATGGGATTGTTCAATGACAGACATGTCTTTATTTGGTTTCATTTCAGAAAATAGACAAATAATCATGTTTTTTAGCAAAATGCAAAATATATCTGCCTCAATCTCAGAGCAATAAGTAGTACTGTTAGGTTTTACACAGTAATAATATATATCTGCCTCACTCTCAGAGAAATAAGTAGTACTGTTAGGTTTTACACAGTAATAATATATATCTGCCTCACTCTCAGAACAATAAGTAGTACTGTTAGGTTTTACACAGTAATAATATATATCTACCTCACTCTCAGAGCAATAAGTAGTACTGCTAGGTTTTACATAGTAATAATATATATCTACCTCACTCTCAGAGGAATAAGTAGTACTGTTAGGTTTTACACAGTAATAATATATATCTGCCTCACTCTCAGAGCAATAAGTAGTACTGTTAGGTTTTACATAGTAATAATATATATCTACCTCACTCTCAGAACAATAAGTAGTACTGCTAGGTTTTACACAGTAATAATATATATCTGCCTCACTCTCAGAGCAATAAGTAGTACTGTTAGGTTTTACACAGTAATAATATATATCTACCTCACTCTCAGAGGAATAAGTAGTACTGTTAGGTTTTACACAGTAATAATATATATCTGCCTCACTCTCAGATTAATAAGTATTACTGTTAGGTTTTACACAGTAATAATATATATCTGCCTCACTCTCAGATTAATAAGTAGTACTGTTAGGTTTTACACAGTAATACTATATATCTGCCTCACTCTCAGATTAATAAGTAGTACTGTTAGGTTTTACACAGTAATAATATATATCTGCCTCACTCTCAGAGCAATAAGTAGTACTGTTAGGTTTTACACTGTAATAATATATATCTGCCTCACTCTCAGAGCAATAAGTAGTACTGTTAGGTTTTACACAGTAATAATATATATCTGCCTCACTCTCAGAGCAATAAGTAGTACTGTTAGGTTTTACACAGTAATAATATATATCTGCCTCACTCTCAGATTAATAAGTATTACTGTTAGGTTTTACACAGTAATAATATATATCTGCCTCACTCTCAGATTAATAAGTAGTACTGTTAGGTTTTACACAGTAATACTATATATCTGCCTCACTCTCAGATTAATAAGTAGTACTGTTAGGTTTTACACAGTAATAATATATATCTGCCTCACTCTCAGAGCAATAAGTAGTACTGTTAGGTTTTACACTGTAATAATATATATCTGCCTCACTCTCAGAGCAATAAGTAGTACTGTTAGGGTTTACATAGTAATAATATATATCTACCTCACTCTCAGAGCAATAAGTAGTACTGTTAGGTTTTACACTGTAATAATATATATCTACCTCACTCTCAGAGCAATAAGTAGTACTGTTAGGGTTTACATAGTAATAATATATATCTACCTCACTCTCAGAGCAATAAGTAGTACTGTTAGGTTTTACACAGTAATAATATATATATGCCACACTCTCAGAGCAATAAGTAGTACTGTTAGGATTTACTCAGTAATAATATATATATCTGCCTCACGCTCAGATAAGTAAGTATCAGACGATTAGTTTAGTTTTCTCCCACAGGCAGGCTGGAAGATGCAGCCGTCTTTTCTATTCCGAGGCTGTTTACTGGCAATATGAAATATTAATAAAATGTTTAATACTGCATTTCTACTAGAGTTGAGGTTAGCGTGTCTGACTAGTGATAATTTGTCCGGGGATCAATACCTGCTATGGTCCCAGCTTTCTGCTCTCCCCAAAGCAACACAGGCCTAATACGATATATATAGCTAACTAAAGTAATGAGTGACCATTTTAGAAAATCATGGGACATATAGTCTTTGGTTGCATGTTATTTTATGTCAATCATATTGCTGCTTGTAGCCTATAACTGATGCTTCACGTACAGACTGAGAATGTATTTTTCTTGTTAAATCCTGATATCAGTATCAAATCATCTATCCCAGCCAATTGCTGGACTTTCACATAGAGGTTACTACTGTAGGTCACCCAGTTCAACTGGACTTTCACATAGAGGTTACTACTGTAGGTCACCCAGTTCAACTTGACTTTCACATAGAGGTTACTACTGTAGGTCACCCAGTTCAACTGGACTTTCACATAGAGGTTACTACTGTAGGTCACCCAGTTCAAACCACATAAAACAAATGTGGTTTGTTCATCAAGTGTTCTGATTGCAATAATAAATATAAACCAATTATTAACAAGGTTAAAGGTTTTAATTAACAAAATAATATAAATGCTATTTAGTACTATAATGGTATTTACTGACATAATATTATTACTAAAATAGTTTCTAAAAGTGTTCTAGGCTACCCTACCCTAGAATTAGGGTTAAGGGTTAAGGGTTAGGGTTAAGTCTAAAATAGGTTATACGTAGGGTTAGAGTTTCTGTATAGTACTTTGTGATATCTGCTGATGTAAAAAGGCCTTTATAAATACATTTGATTGATTGATTGTAAGATTTAGGGTTTTTAAGACAAAGAACAGTATGGGTGTATAGCTCTGTTGCTCCTCCCTGTGGCCTTCTGTGGTACTACATACCTCATTCACGACACCTGCTAATATAAAGTAGCAACTGTGTCAGATCGACAAATCAATGAGCTATAACTATCCATCTGGTTTATAACTCAGTGAACCTGCGCAGCATTCGCTCAATTTGATGCCTATGAACTAAGTTGTCGATGCATTTCAAATTACCCAGCAGCCATTTAGAAACAAAAAGACGTCCACATTTTCTTTTTTTCCTGTTTAAATCGGCGACCAAAATATGTATCCAGGCGAACAGTGAGCTCTGTAAATAAATGTGACATTGTTTATAATAAGTTGAACAATAGTAAAGCTGACATTGTGATGAAAACTTATATTGTTGTAGGCAACATTATTGGCAAGTGACTTAATGCCTACTATGCCAAAGCTATTTAGAGTTGTTTAACGTGAGTGAAGGGTGTGTTGATATTAAGGCAATATTGTCTAAATTCCTCTTGTAACATCCATCAGAATTGGTCAAACAAAAATATGCTTCCCAACATTTAAGGCAATAATTAAGAGAAGGCAAAGTGGTCGTGTCTTGTGACCATTCTATCAAATGTCTTACATTGTAATGAGTATAGTCAGGGTGCTGCAGAACCCCTGCAGTACCTCAGTGGAACCCGGATTGAGAACCCCTGCAGTACCTCAGTGGACCCCGGATTGAGAACCCCTGCAGTACCTCAGTGGACCCCGGATTGAGAACCCCTGCAGTACCTCAGTGGACCCCGGATTGAGAACCCCTGCAGTACCTCAGTGGACCCCGGATTGAGAACCCCTGCAGTACCTCAGTGGACCCCGGATTGAGAACCCCTGCAGTACCTCAGTGGAACCCGGATTGAGAACCCCTGATTTAGCAGATGATCTTATCCATAGTGATTTAAAGTAAGTTCATTCATCTTAAGATAGCTAGGTGAGACAACCACATATCCAGTCAAATATACAGGATACAAACATTCCATTCCAGCTAAACAATGGATATATAGCATTTAGCTAAAATACATTTAAAATCAATTAATAAAAAAGCTGAGAACAGTAATATTGAAGTTACCCATAAGCAATCATTTCTGATTATTTTTTGGGATATAGCATTTTGGAAATAAACAAGAATTCTTAAACAAAATTGTCCGCTCACCTTTTAGCTTTGGTGTCATGTTCCCTCATTTTAGAGGCAGGGCCTCCCTCCTCTCTCTCCCCAGAGAGACTCATTTTAGAGGCAGGGCCCCCCTCCTCTCTCTCCCCAGAGAGACTCATTTTAGAGGCAGGGCCTCCCTCCTCTCTCTCCCCAGAGAGACTCATTTTAGAGGCAGGGCCCCCCTCTTCTCTCTCCACAGAGAGACTCATTTTAGAGCAATGACACCTAAACAGAGATCCAGAATGTTAGTTGTGTTTAACACAGTGACAACTAATTATTGAATGTCAATTGTTCTCTTTATTCATTATCTCTTAGAAATAAAACATTTACTAACAGACACATCCAAACATTCAGCTGATTTAATCCAATTACATGAACAGTAGTTGTGACATCTCTTCATGTTAACTGTCATTAATAATAATACATCACTGTTAAGGTAGTTCTAGACAGTGCAGCAACACAATGCCATGTCTCACACTGATTTTTATTCATTAAAAGTAGGATATTTATTGTCTTTCAATCTGTTATTTTCTAAACGTTTCTGAGAATGTAGACTGAAGGGCTAAAATGGGCTTTATTGATCTGAGGGGGAAATCATTGATACAGTCAGAAAGGTTTTTGCAACAAGTAAGAGATTTTATATGATGTAAAGTAGGCTAGGTTATAATGTATAATAGTGGTTTGTTAGTGATATGCAGATCGAGGTCTATACCTCGGTTATAACCTACATATCCTAGACATAGATGACCAGCCTAAAACAGTTCAGATCAGTTCACATAATGTTACAGTCCTACCAGTAGCAGGACAGAGAATACAGCCTAGGCCTGATATTTTTCAAAACTTTTCCAACGGAGGCCATCAGGTCGGTAGGCATAATAAGCAGTGGTGTATTTTTGTTAGGTGAAGGAGCCAAGAAATATGTCAACGACGTCAACGTTTCCTCAATCAAAGTTTGTACCGACAGATGTAGCCTATTGAATAGCCAGCCTATAATTACAGGGTTCTCCAACCCTGTTTCTGGAGCGCTGACCTCCTGTAGGGTTTCACTACAACACCAAATGTAACTAACCGGATTCATCTTATAAACCAACTCATTATTTGAATCAGGTGCGCTAGTTTTGAGTTGCAATAAAAACCTATAGGATGGTAACTCTCCAGGAACAGGATTGGAGAGCCCTGTTATAGAATATGCATAAAATGCATCCTCCAATTGCCTATCACCACAATAACCTTTCTCAATCTGTTTTTATATTTGTAATACCCTCAGAAACCAAGTTAGGCATAACACATTTCAAGGCCATCATCACTGTCAATCCTGAATGATAACTCTTCAGGTTTTACCGGTGAAATTATTTGATGAATATGATGATCTCAATCAGTTACAGTATAATAGAATATGATCTCAATCAGTTGCATTATAATAGAATATGATCTCAATCAGTTACATTATAATAGACTAAGATGATCTCAATCAGTTACATTGGAATAGAATATGATGATCTCAATCAGTTACATTATAATAGACTAAGATGATCTCAATCAGTTACATTGGAATAGAATATGATGATCTCAATCAGTTACATTATAATAGCCTATGATGATCTCAATCAGTTTTATTATAATAGACTATGATGATCTCAATCAGTAACATTATAATAGACTATGATGATATAAATCAGTTACATTATAATAGAATATGATGATCTCAATCAGTTACATGAGAATAGACTATGATGATCTCAATCAGTTACATGATAATAGACTATGATAATCTCAATCAGTTACATGACAATAAACTATGATGATCTCAATCAGTTACTTGATAATAGACGATGATGATCTCAATCAGTTACTTGATAATAGACTATGATGATCTCAATCAGTTACATGATAATAGACTATGATGATCTCAACCAGTTACATTATAATAGACTATGATGATCTCAACCAGTTACATTATAATATAATATGATGATCTCAATCAGTTACATTATAATAGACTATGATGATCTCAATCAGTTACATTATAATAGACTATGATGATCTCAATCAGTTACATTATAATAGACTATGATGATCTCAATCAGTTACATTATAATATAATATGATCTCAATCACTTACATTATAATAGACTAAGATGATCTCAATCAGTTACATTGGAATATAATATGATGATCTCAATCAGTTACATTATAATAGAATATGATAATCTCAATCAGTTACATTATAATAGCCTATGATGATCTCAATCAGTTTTATTATATTAAACGATGATGATCTCAACCAGTTACATTATAATAGACTATGATGATATACATCAGTTACATTATAATAGAATATGATGATCTCAATCAGTTACATTATATTAGACTATGATGATCTCAATCAGTTACATGATAATAGATTATGATAATCTCAATCAGTTACATTATAATAGAATAAGATCTCAATCAGTTACATTATAATAGAATATGATCTCAATCAGTTACATTATAATAGAGTAAGATGATCTCAATCAGTTACATTGGAATAGAATATGATGATATAAATCAGTTTCATGATAATAGAATATGATAATCTCAATCAGTTACATTATATTAGACTATGATGATCTCAATCAGTTACATGATAATAGACTATGATCATCTCAATCAGTTACATTATAATAGAATAAGATCTCAATCAGTTTCATGATAATAGAATATGATAATCTCAATCAGTTACATTATAATAGACTATGATGATATAAATCAGTTTCATGATAATAGAATATGATAATCTCAATCAGTTACATTATAATAGCCTAAAATGATCTCAATCAGTTTTATTATAATAGACTATGATGATTTCAATCAGTTACATTATAATAGAATATGATGATCTCAATCAGTTACATTATAATAGACTATGATGATATAAATCAGTTACATTATAATAGAATATGATGATCTCAATCAGTTACATTATAATAGACTATGATGATCTCAATCAGTTACATTATAATAGACTATGATGATCTCAATCAGTTACATTATAATAGACTAAGATGATCTCAATCAGTTACATTATAATAGACTAAGATGATCTCAATCAGTTACATTATAATATAATATGATGATCTCAATCAGTTACATTATAATAGACTATGATAATCTCAATCAGTTACATTAGAATAGACTATGGTGATCTTAATCAGTTACATTAGAATAGACTATGCATTTCTTGAATTACTGTTTCGAGAGAGAATTAGAGCAGATGGTGTTAAGAAACTATAAGAGCAGATGGTGATAACTAACTATTAGAGCAGATGGTGTTAACTAACTATTAGAGCAGATGGTGTTAACAATTTATTAGAGCAGATGGTGTTAACTAACTATTAGACCAGATGGTGTTAACTAACTATTAGAGCAGATGGTGTTAACTAACTATTAGAGCAGATGGTGTTAACTAACTATTAGAGCAGATGGTGCTAACTAACTATGAGAGCAGATGGTGTTAACAATTTATTAGAGCAGATGGTTTTAACTAACTATTAGACCAGGTGGTGTTAACTAACTATTAGAGCAGATGGTGTTAACTAACTATTAGAGCAGATGGTGTTAACAATTTATTAGAGCAGATGGTGTTAACTAACTATTAGACCAGATGGTGTTAACTAACTATTAGAGCAGATGGTGTTAACTAACTATTAGAGCAGATGGTGTTAACTAACTATTAGAGCAGATGGTGTTAACTAACTATGAGAGCAGATGGTGTTAACAATTTATTAGAGCAGATGGTTTTAACTAACTATTAGACCAGGTGGTGTTAACTAACTATTAGAGCAGATGGTGTTAACTAACTATTAGAGCAGATGGTGTTAACTAACTATTAGAGCAGATGGTGTTAACTAACTATTAGAGTAGATGGTGTTAACTAACTATTAGAGCAGATGGTGTTAACAATTTATTAGAGCAGATGGTATTAACTAACTATTAGAGCAGATGGTGTTAACTAACTATTAGAGCAGATGGTGTTAACTAACTATTAGAGCAGATGGTGTTAACTAACTATTAGAGTAGATGGTGTTAACTAACTATTAGAGCAGATGGTGTTAACAATTTATTAGAGCAGATGGTATTAACTAACTATTAGACCAGATGGTGTTAACTAACTATTAGAGCAGATGGTGTTAACTAACTATTAGAACAGATGGTGTTAACAAACTATTAGAGCAGATGGTGTTAACAATTTATTAGAGCAGATGGTGTTAAACTATTAGAGCAGATGGTGTTAACTAACTATTAGAACAGATGGTATTAACTAACTATTAGACCAGATGGTGTTAACTAACTATTAGAGCAGATGGTGTTAACTAACTATTAGAGCAGATGGTGTTAACTAACTATTAGAGCAGATGGTGTTAACTAACTATTAGAGCAGATGGTGTTAACAAACTATTAGAACAGATGGTGTTAACAAACTATTAGAGAAGATGGTGTTAACTAACTATTAGAGCAGATGGTGTTAACAAACTATTAGAGCAGATGGTGTTAACTAACTATTAGAGCAGATGGTGTTAACTAACTATTAGAGCAGATGGTGTTAACTAACTATTAGAGCAGATGGTGTTAACTAACTATTAGAGCAGATGGTGTTAACAAACTATTAGAGCAGATGGTGTTAACTAACTATTAGAGTAGATGGTGTTAACAAACTATTAGAGCAGATGGTGTTAACTAACTATTAGAGCAGATGGTGTTAACAAACTATTAGAGCAGATGGTGTTATCTAACTATTAGAGCAGATGGTATTAAACTATTAGAGCAGATGGTGTTAACAAACTATTAGAGCAGATGGTGTTAACTAACTATTAGCCTTGTGTCTCTGTTGAGCTTTGATGCACAATATATTTTTTGTTGTTGATTATTCAGCTTCAGCTAACCATCCTAAAATCTCATTAGAAATTAGGTGTTTGTTTATTAACAGTGACGTTATAGGTCTGCTATGATATTATTATAGTTGGTTATGGTACGTAAAATACTAATTCATCGTTATGTGATCTTGAAAAGACATTGATTCAGCTTTGATCTAACTTTACTAAACGAGCACCATTGTGAGAAGAAATAATCTTCTATTTGTAATAATAATAAGTGATCAGTAGGACTATTAGGCAACAGATCTTGATCAGTAGGACTATTAGGCAACAGATATTGATCAGTAGGACTATTAGGCAACAGATCTTGATCAGTAGGACTATTAGTCAACAGATCTGGATCAGTAGGACTATTAGACAACATATCTTGATCAGTAGGACTATTAGTCAACAGATCTGACATACCAAGGTAGAACGGTCCCTGCGTCTCAACCAATAGCCAATATAGGTCTAATATCCCACAAGTAGCCTACAGTCTGCATCTCTCTCTCTACCACCAGAGATAAGACAGGGAGGAAACCACCATTTACCTCTAGGCTGCTGTAGCTACATATTCATTTGATTCATCATTCTATTGTTTTTCATGGAATATTTGTGGTAGCCTAATTAAATATAATTTAGAATTGATCACAATTCATTGTCTGTGTATTCTCTAATTGAAAAAAGTCAGGCTCGAGCTCACACAGCGATACACACCTAGTTACATCTTCAGACATTGTAGTTAAGATGCATCTTTAAAACGCTAAGCCTAATGCTGCATAAAAACCCTCATACCAGTCAGTCGGCATAGTGGGACAAGAAAGCAAGAAAGATGGTGACGGCATAAACAAGCCAGCATAAAAGTATGTATTGCTATGGTGATTTTATGAAGTAAACAAACAACAACCGGTAGAAAACCACTCTATCGGTCTAAGTCACTGCATCTCAGTGCTGGAGACGTCACTACAGACCCTGGTTTGATCCCGGGCTGTAACACTTTACATGTTGTGTTTATATATTTTTGTTCAGAATAGATAAAAACACAAATCTTCCAGCAGAGGTCAGTGCTCTACTGAAACCTGTCAGATGGTAGTGTGATGTCTGATGCTTCGAACGTCGTCATCACTTAGTATTGTTACTTTGATACAAGCATTGTTACGTTGTGTCGAATCAGTAGTGCTTTGAAAACTGCAACGGCGCATCGGAGCTCCGGTATCAATAGTCACATCACTAGTGTTCACTGAATGTTGACTAGTAACAAGAAAGTGGTGCCTAAAAGACACCCACCATGAGTGCCATTGAAGTCGCCCCAGACGAGGAGAACTAAAATAAAAACCCTCCAACTTACAATATGGAGTAAAAATAACAAGTGGAGCAAACCAAACCAAACCCTGGGAGATACAAGACAGAAAGACTTTGTTCATCAACTTAAAGAAGCAGAGCTACAAAGAGGTGCCACTCTTCCAACATCTGAGATGACAAGTGTGATGTCTGAAGCTTAATTTAACAGGCTGCTTGACCGGGCGGTTTTGACAAACAATTTGTTGGCATATTTGTTCATTTCAACCAATGTCATTTAGTAAAATTATCATCTGTTTTTCATCCACTGACTCTTGTATTTTTTTTAAACAGGCATTCAAAGATGGTTGAAAACCAGGAAGTGAACGAGAGCCAAACTCATTTACCAAACATGTTTTTGTAATAATTGTGTATAAAATAGGAAATTACAAGTTTAAAAAAAAAAACCTGTTGACATCTAAAACATCATTTAAGAATTATTATATTACTAATATGTTGTTTTTTAAATTTTAGGAACTCTGGGAAAATATCTTCTACCCATTAAAGGAACGTTATTAAGTCAAAGATAGAGAAAATGGAGAAAAATTGTTATGGGATATCATTCAGTACATGTAATTGTACTGGTATTCAAAGTATATAAACTGTAAAAGCATTCATTGACATGCATTTGAATATTCATACTTTGACACACAAATGTTTCATATTGTATTAATCAACCTCATATAACTAGGCCTAGTTTGTGAGGCATCTGTTTGAGAAACAGACGCCTCACAAGTCCTCAACTGGCAGCTTCATTAAATAGTATCCGCAAAACACCAGTTTCAACATCAACAGTGATGGGGCGACTCCAGGATGCTGGCCTTCTAGGCAGAGTTGCAAAGAAAAAGCCAATCCAATAGGGGAGTGATTGTTAGTTAGTGAGTTATTAACCCATATATAGATCATTAGTATTCAGTAATAGGGGAGTGATTACTAGTTAGTGAGTTATTAACCCAGTTATAGATCATTAGTCAGTAATAGGGGAGTGATTGCTAGTTAGTGAGATATTAACCCATATATAGATCATTAGTATTCAGTAATAGGGGAGTGATTACTAGTTAGTGAGTTATTAACCCAGTTATAGATCATTAGTAGTCAGTAATAGGGGAGTGATTGCTAGTTAGTGAGTTATTAACCCAGTTATATATCATTAGTAGTCAGTAATAGGGGAGTGATTGCTAGTTAGTGAGTTATTAACCCAGTTATAGATCATTAGTCAGTAATAGGGGAGTGATTGCTAGTTAGTGAGTTATTAACCCAGTTATAGATCATTAGTCAGTAATAGGGGAGTGATTGCTAGTTAGTGAGTTATTAACCCAGTTATAGATCATTAGTCAGTAACAGGGGAGTGATTGCTAGTTAGTGAGTTATTAACCCAGTTATAGATCATTAGTCAGTAACAGGGGAGTGATTGCTAGTTAGTGAGTTATTAACCCAGTTATAGATCATTAGTCAGTAATAGGGGAGTGATTGCTAGTTAGTGAGTTATTAACCCAGTTATAGATCATTAGTCAGTAATAAGGGGAGTGATTGCTAGTTAGTGAGTTATTAACCCAGTTATAGATCACTAGTCAGTAATAGGGAAGTGATTGCTAGTTAGTGAGTTATTAACCCAGTTATAGATCATTAGTCAGTAATAGGGGAGTGATTGCTAGTTAGTGAGTTATTAACCCAGTTATAGATCATTAGTCAGTAATAGGGGAGTGATTGCTAGTTAGTGAGTTATTAACCCAGTTATAGATCATTAGTCAGTAATAGGGGAGTGATTGCTAGTTAGTGAGTTATTAACCCAGTTATAGATCATTAGTCAGTAACAGGGGAGTGATTGCTAGATAGTGAGTTATTAACCCAGTTATAGATCATTAGTCAGTAATAGGGGAGTGATTGCTAGTTAGTGAGTTATTAACCCAGTTATAGATCATTAGTCAGTAATAGGGGAGTGATTGCTAGTTAGTGAGTTATTAACCCAGTTATAGATCATTAGTCAGTAATAGGGGAGTGATTGCTAGTTAGTGAGTTATTAACCCAGTTATAGATCATTAGTCAGTAACGGGAGTGATTGCTAGTTAGTGAGTTATTACCAATCAGTGCTCCCAACGTGCTAACGCCAATGCTAATGCCTCAGATCTGTCCAGACCTGTCCAGCCAAGTGCGTCGTTAGATTAGTTTTTTCACTACTGCGTCTCTTTCTGCACTGAAGACCTCGGTCTTCCTTGGTCTCTCCACTAAACATAAAACCAATATGTTTTATCATCAACTATTAATACACATAACAATATCATCAACAATATTAATACACATAACAATATCATCAACTATATTAATACACATAACAATATCATCAACTATATTAATACACATAACAATATCATCAACTATATTAATATACATAACAATATCATCAACTATATTAATACACATAACAATATCATCAACTATATTAATACAAGAACATATATATGTCAATGTAGACCAGCATAAAGAACAAGAACTGATCTATGTCAATGTAGACCAGCATCAAGTACAGATCTATGTCAACGTAGACCAGCATAAAGTACAAGAACAGATCTATGTCAATGTAGACCAGCATAAAGTACAAGAACAGATCAATGTCAATTTAGACCAGCATAAAGTACAAGAACAGATCTATGTCAATGTAGACAGCATAAAGTACAAGAACAGATCTATGTCAATGTAGAAGAGCATAAAGAACAGATCTATGTCAATGTAGACCAGCATAAAGTACAAGAACAGATCTATGTCAATGTAGACCAGCATAAAGTACAAGAACAGATGGATTGCAGTGATGAGGGAAATACACCTATTAATACACATAACAATATCATCAACTAAATTAATACACATAACAATATCATCAACTATATTAATACACATAACAATATCATCAACTATATTAATACACATAAAAATATCATCAACTATATTAATATACATAACAATGGTTGTCTTACCTTTTATCTCTCTCTCAACAGAAGCAGAGTCTGGAATAATAATTCTGTTGTACAAAGTTACTTTCATTTCCTCTAACAGCCACTCCCCCTCCCACTCCCTCTCTAACTTTCATTTAAGGTCCCGTGTAGCTCAGTTGGTAGATCATGGGTCTTGCAGCACCAGGAAAAAAAAACTTTAAAAAAATGTATGCAAATGAAATGTATGAAAATCTATGCATAAAGTACAAGAACAGATCTATGTCAATGTAGACCAGCATAAAGTACAAGAACAGATCTATGTCAATGTAGACCAGCATATAGCACAAGAACAGATCTATGTCATTGTAGATCAACATAAAGTACAAGAACAGATCTATGTCAATGTAGACCAGCATAAAGTACAAGAACAGATCTATGTCAATGTAGACCAGCATAAAGTACAGATCTATGTCAATGGTGATGACATAAAGTACAAGAACAGATCTATGTCAATGTAGACCATCATAATGTACAAGAACATATATATGTCAATGTAGACCAGCATAAAGAACAAGAACTGATCTAAGTCAATGTAGACCAGCATCAAGTACAGATCTATGTCAACGTAGACCAGCATAAAGTACAAGAACAGATCTATGTCAATGTAGACCAGCATAAAGTACAAGAACAGATCAATGTCAATGTAGACCAGCATAAAGTACAAGAACAGATCTATGTCAATGTAGACAGCATAAAGTACAAGAACAGATCTATGTCAATGTAGAACAGCATAAAGAACAGATCTATGTCAATGTAGACCAGCATAAAGTACAAGAACAGATCTATGTCAATGTAGACCAGCATAAAGTACAAGAACAGATCTATGTCAATGTAGACCAGCATAAAGTACAAGAACAGATCTATGTCAATGTAGACCAGCATAAAGTACAAGAACAGATGGATTGCAGTGATGAGGGAAATACACCTATTAATACACATAACAATATCATCAACTAAATTAATACACATAACAATATCATCAACTATATTAATACACATAACAATATCATCAACTATATTAATACACATAAAAATATCATCAACTATATTAATATACATAACAATGGTTGTCTTACCTTTTATCTCTCTCTCAACAGAAGCAGAGTCTGGAATAATAATTCTGTTGTACAAAGTTACTTTCATTTCCTCTAACAGCCACTCCCCCTCCCACTCCCTCTCTAACTTTCATTTAAGGTCCCGTGTAGCTCAGTTGGTAGATCATGGGTCTTGCAGCACCAGGAAAAAAAAACTTTAAAAAAATGTATGCAAATGAAATGTATGAAAATCTATGCATAAAGTACAAGAACAGATCTATGTCAATGTAGACCAGCATAAAGTACAAGAACAGATCTATGTCAATGTAGACCAGCATATAGCACAAGAACAGATCTATGTCATTGTAGATCAACATAAAGTACAAGAACAGATCTATGTCAATGTAGACCAGCATAAAGTACAAGAACAGATCTATGTCAATGTAGACCAGCATAAAGTACAGATCTATGTCAATGGTGATGACATAAAGTACAAGAACAGATCTATGTCAATGTAGACCATCATAATGTACAAGAACATATATATGTCAATGTAGACCAGCATAAAGAACAAGAACTGATCTAAGTCAATGTAGACCAGCATCAAGTACAGATCTATGTCAACGTAGACCAGCATAAAGTACAAGAACAGATCTATGTCAATGTAGACCAGCATAAAGTACAAGAACAGATCAATGTCAATGTAGACCAGCATAAAGTACAAGAACAGATCTATGTCAATGTAGACAGCATAAAGTACAAGAACAGATCTATGTCAATGTAGAACAGCATAAAGAACAGATCTATGTCAATGTAGACCAGCATAAAGTACAAGAACAGATCTATGTCAATGTAGACCAGCATAAAGTACAAGAACAGATCTATGTCAATGTAGACCAGCATATAGCACAATAACAGATCTATGTCATTGTAGACCAGCATAAAGTACAAGAACAGATCTCTGTCAATGTAGACCAGCATAAAGTACAAGAACAGATCAATGTCAATGTAGACCAGCATAAAGTACAAGAACAGATCTATGTCAATGTAGACAGCATAAAGTACAAGAACAGATCTATGTCAATGTAGACCAGCATCAAGTACAGATCTATGTCAATGTAGACCAGCATAAAGTACAAGAACAGATCAATGTCAATGTAGACCAGCATAAAGTACAAGAACAGATCTATGTCAATGTAGACAGCATAAAGTACAAGAACAGCTCTATGTCAATGTAGAACAGCATAAAGAACAGATCTATGTCAATGTAGACCAGCATAAAGTACAAGAACAGATCTATGTCAATGTAGACCAGCATAAAGTACAGATCTATGTCAATGGTGATGACATAAAGTACAAGAACAGATCTATGTCAATGTAGACCATCATAATGTACAAGAACATATATATGTCAATGTAGACCAGCATCAAGTACAGATCTATGTCAACGTAGACCAGCAGTGATGAGGGACATACACCTACAGGTAACTGCCAAAATAAAGGAAACACAAACATAGAGTCTTAATAGGGTGTTTTGCACCACGAGCCTCCAGAACAATGAGCCTTGATATACATTCTACAAGTGTCTGGAACTCTATGGGAGGGATGTGACATCATTCCTCCACAAGAAATTCCATCATTTGGTGTTTTGTTGATGGCGGTTGAAAACACTGTCTCAGGAGCTGCTCCAGAATCTCCCATAAGTGTTCAATTGGGTTGAGATCTGGTGACTGAGACGGCCATGGCATGTTGTGAAACATCAGTCTTCATCACTGAAGATCCAGCCAAACAATAGCAGCTCCTCTCTCCCCAGGTGTAGCAACTCCTCTCTCCCCAGGGGTAGCAATTCCTCTCTCCCCAGGGGTACCAACTCCTCTCTTCCCAGGGGTAGCAGCTCCTCTCTCCCCAGGGGTAGCAGCTCCTCTCTCTCCATTGGTAGAAACTCCTCTCTCCCCATGGGTAGCAACTCCTCTCTCCCCAGGGGTAACAACTCCTCTCTTCCCAGGGGTAGAAACTCCTCTCTCCCCAGGGGTAGCAACTCCTCTCGCCCCAGGGGTAACAACTCCTCTCTCCCCAGGGGTAGAAACTCCTCTCTCCCCAGGGGTAGCAACTCCTCTCGCCCCAGGGGTAACAACTCCTCTCTTCCCAGGGGTAGCAACTCCTCTCTCCCCAGGGGTAGAGGTTCCTCTCTCCCAGAGGTTGCAGTAGTGGTAGTCGGTGGCGGCGGTTGTAGCTGTGACTGGAGTGAGGCCTGTCCAGGGGATTTTCTAGGATTTGAATACATTGGGAGCTTAGACCAAAGCCAGTATGGGGGTCCAGGGCATTTAAACCTATAAATGCATGAATTTGGATCACTTTAAGATGAACATTTAGAGACTAGAACATTGAGAGTCTAGATATTTTTCAGGTAACTTGCACCTTCCCACAAAACCCAGCCAGCATAAGTGGGAAAGTAGTGACATGACATGGAATGGACCATTTACCTTTTTATTCACAACATGGGTGCGGCCCTGAAAGCCACCCCAAGGCTTCCTACCAAGAGGTAGATGACAAGATAGCAGACATTCTCAAACATGCACCAGCTCGCCTCATGAGTAAGAGCTGCAAAAAGAGAACTTGAATATTTGGTCAGTGGACACCTACCGACAGGATACTGTGTATATGTTCAGGGTAGATTACATTACGTGTCTTATAATGTCTTTAGATATTCAGGGGTCCCCCTCATTTCAACGTCCTGAAGTGACTTGGGACGTAACTTGTGTCAACTGATGCCACAGGTACATCAAGGAGACGTTTAATGAAAACATTATTTTTATGTCAACCTCATAACGTTGCTATACGTCAGAAAGTACATTGAGAGCCCCACAAAATGCAGTTTCTGGAAGCCACTGGGAACGTAACTTCCATCAGTGGGTTCCTGTAGTAGCAATAAGGTACGTAACAGTGTGAACGTTCATGAAAGATTCAAGGACATCTCTTATAACGTTACTGAATAATGTTATTTAGCTGTTTAAAATCCCCCACATTTCTACGTCCTGAAAAGACTTGGGACGTGACTTACGTCAGCTGACGCCAGAGGTACATACAGGAGACGTTTCATGATAACATTATTTTTAGGTTTGGATACTTAAGTGATAAAAATGAATACAAAACACCTTCCCAGTCATGCAAAATAGGATATTCCCTTAAAACAGCTGCAGGAGTACTAGTGGGGGAAAGTCTGATGAAAGAGTTCAAAGACACAGAGAAGAGTCACAAAAATTAATTGAGTTACTGGAGACAAGCTGGAACACGTATGTATCAAGAGGTAAACGTAATACTCTTAAACGAGCTAAGTGGAACAAAGATGACTTCATCACAGAAGATGTGAAGAAACTTCATACTCATCTCAGGGGTGAGGAAGATGATGTAATACAACAACTATAAAAACACTATCCTAAAGAGTGGATAAGGCTGAATCATAGCCTGCTCACAGACATTATGCTGTTCAATAGGAGGAGGGAGAAGCATCAAGGCTACTGATACAAACGTACACATCAAGGAACAGAGCTCCCACGCACCCAGACGTCTACGTTAGCCTGTCAAAGATAGAGCAGTGCACCCAGACGTCTACGCTAGCCTGTCAAAGATAGAGCAGTGCACCCAGACGTCTACACTAGCCTGTCAAAGATAGAGCAGTGCACCCAGACGTCTATGCTAGCCTGTCAAAGATAGAGCAGTGCACCCAGATGTCTATGCTAGCCTGAAAAACCCAGCAGCGTTGCAGTTCTTGACACAAACCAGTGTGCCTGGCACCTACGACCAAACCCCGTTCAAAGGCACTTCAAATCTTCTGTCAGTGAGGGATGTTCTTAACTCACTCAGTGTGGTTAGTTGGTAAGGAACAGAGCTCCCACACATCTATCCATATATAGTTCCACAGGGATGCTGGCTCATGTTGACACCAATGCTTCCCACAATTGTCCTTTGGGTGGTGGAACATGAAGGTGAAAAACCCAGCAGCGTTGCAGTTCTTGACACAAACCAGTGTTGGCACCTACGACATATCCCCGTTCAAAAGCACTTAAATATTTTGTCTTGCCCAGTCAGCCTCTGAATTGCACACATACACAATCCATGTCTCAATTGTCTCCAGGCTTAAAAATCCTTCTTTAACCTGTTCCGCCCCCTTCATCTACAAGTGACGTCAATAAGGGATCATAGCTTTCACCTGGATTCACCTGGTCAGTCTGTCATGGAAAGAGCAGCTGTTCTTAATGTTTTCTACACTTAGTGTAAATTGCACAATAATGCTACATTGATGTATTGTTTTATGTAGCCTATTATTTAGTCTTTATTCAACCTGCCATCTACCCTCCTGTGGACTGTGGGTTATGAGACAACCCCCGCATCACTAGCTTGATGTTCTGCAGCATTGTAAAGATAAGGAGGGGATGACTGGGAGGCAGGTTTGAATTTATTGTCATGAATCTTGTTCTGGAGGCAGTTCTGCAAAGTGGTCACTAGCTGGCACAGGCACAAAGTAATACAATCAGATTTTAATCACAACTTTAACCTTAACCACACTGATAATCCTAACCTTCATTTAACACCATAAAACACTATTATTTTACACTAATGTTTACCATGTAGACAATGTTGACTTTGCAGCTGGCATATCTAGAGGAAATTGCACAATTCTGCCTCCTAGGCAAGATTCATGACAAACGTAACATCAATAACACAATAGTTTTCACTATTAACATTTTATTCTGGTTTCAAGTATGTTTTATTATGAAAAGTACAATATATTCATGTACAATTGTGCAATGATGGAGCATATGTCCAACCATGGAAACCACGTGTTTGATGTATTTGATACCATTCCACTTATTCTTCTCCAGCCATTACAAGCCTGTCCTCCCCAATTAAGGTCCCACCAACCTCCTGTGGTACATACACATAAACAGTCAAATATATCATAAGAACATCAATACAAAATGCAAAGTGGTAAGATCCTAAAATAAAAAAAGGTTGAGTCATGTTGTAAAAGTATGATGAAAACAGTTTAGGTTGCTTGATTTAACAGGCAGATAGAACTGGGATAGAAGCTGTTCTAGACCATGTGATCCATAAACTGCCTAGCAACCACTGGTCCTCACTAGACTGGTGCCCTGCATGTCTATTTTTTCATTGGAGGTTTGAAGTGACATCTGTGTTTGTGGGACCACTTAGTGCTGGAATGAGGTGTCTGTTTGTTCCCAATTCTATCAGAAATGATGGTCCTCATTTGAAGGTCCTGTGTCAAAGTCCTCACTATTACAGGAAGATGCGCAGTGTGTGTGTCTGTGTGTGTTTGTGTGTGTGTCTAGTGTGTGTGTATGTGTGTGTGTCCAGTGTGATTGTGTGTGTGTGTTTTTGAAAGTCCAGTGTGGGTGTGTGTGTGTCCAGTGTGTATCTCCAGTGTGTGTGTGTGTGTGTACAGTGTGTGTGAATGTCAAGTGTGTGTGTCTGTGGTTAAGTGTGTGTGTGTGTACAGTGTGTGTGAATGTCAAGTGTGTGTGTGTGTGTGTGAATATCCAGTGTGTGTGTCCAGTGTGTCCAGTGTGTGTATCCGTGTCCAGTGTGTATGTGTGTGTTCAGTGTCTGTGTCGGTGTGTGTGTGTATCCGTGTCCAGTGTGTGTGTCCAGTGTGTGTGTGTGTGTGTGTGTCCAGTTTGAGTGTTTGTGTGTGTCCACTGTGTGTTTGTGTGTGTGTCCAGTGTGTGTGTGTCAAGTGTGTGTGTCCAGTGTGTGTGTGTGTGTGTGTGTACTAACATTTACGTCGGTGTGGGTTCCCATCGGTGGGAGCACATCCACCTAAGGAGGTCCAAAATCGGAGTGGGGCCCAAAATGGTGGGCCCCAATCCGATTTCAATTAAAATAAGCTCAGCAGCTTCCCCTGATGCTACCATTGCTTTTTTTTCCATCTCTAAAAAGTGGCCCGTAAGGTAGCAAAAAGTGGGTAAGTGTGTGAAGGTGTGTATCGTCGAGCCTTTTTGTACCGGAAGTCAGGATATACACTCCCCGCGAAATCGAATACACACCGCGGGAATCTGAAACCTTTGACCAATGAAATTACTGCACTGTACAATCAGCCGCGAATGTAAGGAAAACTGCGGAAATTGATAGAAGATTGAAGACAGAAGAAGACGGAGTGGTTGGAAATCTGAATATTTTTACAAATACCGACCTCTGCATGCAAAAGGTAAGCATGGTTTTCATGATGAGTTTATTTTGGCGTTACAGTATATCGTGATTTTTGCTACCTCTTTTGGCTGCAATGTAGCTAACGTTAGCGACATAATATTACTATTAGCAGTTGTCTTAACCTAATAACGTCACCACGGACATGACAGCGGGGCAGAGACGGGGTGCAGTGAAGTCGTGTCGTTAAAAGTGGAGTTGGTTGTGAATTGTGAGGTTTTTATGGTGAGTTCATATTTTGGCGTTATATCGTGATGTTTGCTACCTCGTTTAGCTGCCATGTAGCTAACGTTAGCGACATAATATTACTATTAGCAGTTGGCATAACCTATGCTAATATACCAATAGTAGCCCATACCTCCGTGTGCATCTGGTGATTTTTTTTTTGGTGGAGGGGGAACCAGACACCCATGTGTGCCCCCCCCCATTTTTGCCTGAAAAAATGCAGTCGGACAGAAAATGTAGGCGTCACGTCATTGACCCATATATATATATATATATATAACACATTTTTAACAAATAAAAACACATTCTTAAATTTCAGAGCATCACTGTGACTGATCAACTGATCAACAAATGTAGCAAGATTTGAAACCTTTGCTTGTTTAGACTCAGTACTTCTAAGGGACGTTTTCACCAAGCTTTTTGTCTGGGTGGTACCGGCCTACCCTGGACCCCCCCATAACCATCCATGCGCGTATGTATGAGGAAGGATGTGATGCTGCATATGTCAGTCAATGGTCATGTGGCAACGCCGCCATGCTGCTGTACCAGAAGTTAAGTTTGACAGCCCTAGTTTAAATTGATTACTGAGTGTCTGTGCAGCACAACATGGTTGTCATCTAACAAGTTAACTTCTCGGCTTCAACAGGCTCGGTCAGCTTTCAGTGTGCACATTTCAGAATTTGCATATTTCATTAGCCCGTGTTTGATGTTAAACAATGTGCATCCTGCAATAGCAAAGCTCAGTACACAGCTGTTGCAGCGTCTATGTGTTTGTATGAATGTCTGTTTATTTATTTATTTTACATAATAGATTTTTTTTGTGACTTGCTATTTTTCAAAAACCTTTTTGTGAGATTTGCCTTGACTAAGTACGAATTACAATTATTTTCACAGAGCCATTATGTCCACAAGGAGGAGGAGGAAAAAGACGATGCAAAGACATACATTCTGTCTTGCACTGACAAGGATGGGTTTATGCCGAGATTCATTGACCGTTACAAAGGTAAGTTGCAGAAGATTCCTTGACACAACTTGTGCATTTCAAAAGCAAAAAAGTATTATTGTTGATGTAATGGCAGGGTACAGTTTTTGTGTGTTTTCAGGTTATATATTCCTATTTTATTTTTTATTTTTTTGCCTTTGTCAAAGACAGACAGTGATCGAAGTGAGTGTGATACTTTACAGCCCAGGCAAGATTGTCAGAGTGCTTTGTCAGAATATTCTACTGAAGTGTCCAGAGAAGTAGAGCCTATTGCTGTGGTAGACTAGCTGCAGTTTAGAGTTTAAGGCAAATTTTCATCTTGATTGATCACAAATAAGTGACATGGAAAGGAAAGGGCGAAGTTAATAGGGATAAAACATCTGCATTATAAAACATTAAAAGTAGATGTCATCATTCACATGTATGAATTTCAGTTATTTTCTTTTGTTGTTTCCCTTGGCCTGTTGGGTCTTATTTTTCATTTACTGAGCTCCTAAGGTTTTTAAAAAGCATTCGTTTTGATTTTTAAAATGATGCAGGAACCATGAAGTAGCACTTTCTTCTTCTCTGTTTCTGCTTCAGCATACAGTTTTTTCCTCACAGTCTCTGGGTGTCAAACCCCAATTATTACAAATTTGTAATTAATAAAGTTATTGCACTTGAGAATCCGAATTTCAATGCACCTTTCGTTCACTGCAACTTAAAGTCCCACTCCGATCATCTTTTGAGCAATTTTAAAGCGTTCTCAGTGGTCTTTAAATTATGATTATGCAGTTTTTAGCCCAAATCAAAAAACATGTGCTCTTTTCCAGGACTTTGCTTCTGCAGAGCGGCAGTAGCTCATTAGCAATTCGCCTCTGCGTTGTGGGCGGAGCCAGCGCTGCGGTAAATTATGAAAGCTAATACCAATATCTCTCTTCTTAGCACTGCAACCCACTACAGCACACAGGTGTTGATCCGCCATCGTCTTCTCTACTCCTCAGAACCTGAGCGGAGTGGGGCAGGAGCTTGTGGCCCCCCCAGAGTTATTACATCACAAGTCCAGTCTGTTTTAGGCTGCCTTTTAGTGACTGCCATTGGTTCACAGCCATTTGAATGCAGAAATACTCAAAAATGCAATTTTGAGCTTAATTTTCTAAAGATATGTCCTCTAGCTTTCGAAAAATGCCACAAGAACATGTTAACAACACGAAAAACATGATTTTCATCGGAGTGGGTCTTTAAAGCTCATTTGCACAATACATTATTTAACTAGTCTCTCTATTTGTTGTATATACGTTTGTTATATTGCTTTTTTGTGTCCTATATTTATTTTGTAAATCAGGAATACTTTCTGTTTTTTATATTGCTATTTAATATTTAGTTTCATGCCTTGCTGCGGCTACAATATAATTTTCCAGTTTTGGATCAATATAGTACATCTGTCTGTCTGTTTATGTCAAAAGTCTGAGTTGCATGATGTTCTTACGCTTCACTGGTGTTACCTGCACTAAATGGTACACGGCACTCTCAGTTTAAAGGAGTCATAACCTAGTATTACCTTGGATACTCACGCTCTATTATAGTCTTTCAGGCCCTTCTAAAAAAGAAAAGTGGAAAAAAAATAAACACAGAGCTCCTCTGACCCTTATTTCTGAAGGCATTATTGTCTCGCGAGATCTGATGCGATATTTTGGCTGTCGTGGACGGTCATTTTAATAATGCAAATGAGGGGCGCGTTGATTGGTGGCAGGAAGGAGGGGGGTTGACACCGCAGGTAACTTCAGCATATCATTCCAAAATGACATCATGGCGCAAGTTGTGAATGAACCCGACCTGGCCGCGACCTACGGAATTCAACCGTATATGCACGAGCCAGACTCTGAACCTGAGCTGGAAAGGGAAGATGTAGAGGCGATGGAAGGACGTCTACATCAAGATGTCTCTGAATGGTAAAGACAATCATTTTGACTGAGACATACATTATACATTTTATTTAATGTTGATTACATTAACGGAGATGTAGTCTACTTTTTTTTATCAGCTTACAGTGGTTATTGAGATCAACGTTTGCTATCATGTGGTGTTTTTGCCTTGTTTCACGTTGTGGTTTTTTAGACATTTAAATTTGTGAACGATTCCGGCGTAAAATGATTAGCACAGACACCTAACGTTAAGCCAGTGGGAAGGGTTGTAGGAACCACGTCATTAAAAATGAATTTAATCCACTGGTCCCTGACAGCTTGGTCCGTTCTTGGGAGAGAAAACACATTTGAGTTACATGTTGATTCTGGCAGTCAACAACAGAGCAACTCACGTGTGCACTACGTTTCTGCATCTTTCGCGACTGAATATGAGGGGGAGAGGGGCAGGGCGGGCTTCCTGCAGCATAGGTCTGCGGTGTCCATATATGGTATATCCTGCCCCGTCTTGACGTTAAGTCGGGGCAGAAATTAAAATCTCGTATTTGAGTGCGCGTGCACGTGGGCTGGTTTACAAACCCAGGGGTAAACAAACGCTTCACTTTTAAATATCGGCTTCCCGGCCAGTGTATAATCGTTAGGCAATCATAACATACATTGATTCTCGTGGAAAAGTGAAAATTACAGGTCATGACTCCATTAAGGGAACCGAACAGAGCATAGACAGGACCTCAGTGATGCATTGATGTGGATGGGTCTGCATCAAAAACAAAATGTGGCCACATAAAGTCTGATCAAAAAAGCACTTTACCTGTAGAGTGTGTATCACAACTGGGAGAGTGCTGAGCATTGTCTGCAGGTAATACACTGACTAGACGCAAGAACCTCAACCTCACTTTGAAAATACTGTAGTATCTCTTTTTAAGTCCCAGAATGAAATGTTTAATTATTATATATTATTGTAGGAAGAGGAGTGTTTGCCACACACCCCATTGAACCCGGGGACTTCGTGTTGGAGTACAGGGGTAAACTCCTCACACAGGAGGAATGCAAGTCAAGAAAATACTCAGAGATTGAAAGCACATTTCTCTTTGACTTTCAGTGGCAGAATCATCACTTATGGTAAACATTGAAAGATGGATGTTTTGTATTGATTTAGAGAAATTACGAGTTAACCCTGAAACAAGGGTTTAATACTTGATGAATGAATTAAGCACAAATACTCTTAAATTCTTTTGAAAATAACTCTTTCAATAAAACTTTTAAAAAGATGTAAAACTATTACAATTTTTCTGATACTTTTCAGCCTGGATGCATCTAAAGAAGATGGATCTCTCGGAAGATTGGTCAATGACAACCACAAAAATCCAAATTGCGTTATGAAAAAAATCATAGTTGACAGCAAACCACATTTGTGCCTTTTTTCTCTGAAGAAAATAGAAATAGGAGATGAAATTGATTACAACTATGGTGATTCAAAATGGCCTTGGCGCAGTAAGGTGAGTTGGTTAGATTAAGTATAGAGATTTTTTGTTGCAAAAGCAAATTTTGTATTTCTCCAATATTAACCATGTTTCCAATATTTCTCTTGACTGTCTATGGAAATGCATTTAATCTTTGATCTGTGATGTGTGTTAAAATGAGTTCTTCTTTATCTGCAATCCAGTTGAAAAAAACCCAAGCTCCTGCCGCAGCAGAAGAGAATGAGACCAGCCCTGTTCCTAAGACGCTTAATGATGGACCAAACCCAGATCAGACCTGCACACAGGTAAAAGTACATTCAAACACATTCATCTATGCTGACATGTATGTGGTGGTGTTCTATTACTAAAGTGGACCAATGCTTATGTGGCTTTATATTGGCTGTTAAAGGCCAGGTAATGTCACACACACCGGCATGTTTCCAGTCATGTTCTTATGGGGTCCTTCCATCTTCCAAATACATTTGTTTCTCTAGTCTCTCCTTTACACACTCATATGTCTGTAGTCTGACCCATGTGGGGCCCTTCCGTCCAGTTCTTACTGTAAATGCTTTTAATGCACTATGGCAACACCTGACATGACCTCAACTATGATTTTAACATTCGTAATTGTATACTGTGTCTGAGCTGTTAGATGTTTTAAAGCATCTTTTTGATTTGAATTTTGATTTTAAATATTTTGATTTGATGCACTGAAAACCCCTGTAATGGTCAATTGGACCATGGACCAATGCTCATGGGGCTTTAAAGTAGTCAGGTGACCTTATTGGGTTGTAAAGGCCAGGTAATGTATCACACACTGGCATCTTTCCAGTCCCATTCTTGTGGGGCACCTTTTAATGCATTATGGTAACATCTGGGTAGAAAAAAGAAGAAAATCTGCATACTGGGTTAAAGCTCACAGTTACCTTTTTTATTGACTAAAAAACAAACGTTTCGATCCAAATGGTTTTCCTCAGGCAACTATATGATAGTATTGTAATACTATAGTATAGCTGTACTCTGATTTTAACATTTATAATTGTACACTGTCTAAAAGGGCTGATGTTCACATTTCTGGATTTAGATTTTTAGTCAGACCATGCCATGTTTCTTTGGCCAACCTTTCTAACTCCATACTTAATGAATTTTTGTTTATTTTTAGGTATTTACTGTCCAAGGATTTTCACTGGTTGATTATCCAGATAGTGATGACACTGATGAGGATGGTATGGAAAACGAACCTCCCACCCCACACCTGGATGTTATTATAGGGCAGAATGATATTGGCCCAGATGTTTCAGATCATTTGTACGATTCAGATGAAACTGTTGTGAAAGAAACTTGTGATGAGGCTTCTCCAAGCAACCATTCCAACAATCAATCGGATGATGAACTTGTTCCACCACTGAGACGCACAAAAAGCATTCTGGTAAGCCCCAAAACACATTTTAACAATATAATTAACTTGCTTATGTGATACATTTTGTGCCACTAGTAAGCGAATTTGAATTATTTTATATTTGAATGGGAATCATTCACTTTGAACCTGAATTGATTGTTTTGAACAATTGCTTTTAAAATCTGAATCTAAATGGACTCATTTGAAATTGAATCTATTGGATTGGCATAAACACCTGCAGGAGTGATGTCCAGTGATCAGCGCTCAGGTGTGTGCTTAAAAAAAAAAAAAAAGATACAACGTGCCCAGTGGTGTAGGCTACTGGTCAGCCAGCATACCGGGACAAACCCCGGTAGGCCGACGCTATCACTCCCAGACGCCGCGGCCGGTCTCTGTTGCCAAAATCCGGTCGAGTCCTCCTCCTCGCCTGGTGCATTAATTATCAATTAAATAGAGATCACCAACAATCAATCAGTAAACATTTATTAGAGAAGCTCGACTCTTCTTTTCTGACTGATTGCTGATTTTTAATTGATAGGGAGACAATTGTGAGGTGAGGAAGACACTTCGGAAAATTATTGACTAATCTCTCCCTCTCTCTTGAGTAGTTCCATGTCTACAGGAATGACACTATATCATTATGATGAATCATTTGCTGTGAAGTCATTAAATTTAACAATCAAATGCATGAAAACTGAAACTTTACTCTTTTTTAATAATTTTGTCAACGTTTACTTCACCTGGAAGGCAGTTTGGACATGGGCCTCAGCAGGTGGATGGAGGGGTAATATTGGTCAATAATTTTCATAGGTGTCTAGCTCACCTGACAACCTCTGAATGGTCTCCCTATCAATTAAAAATACAGCAATCATACAGCAAAATATCTCCATGTCTCCCTTTTTGCAGATGGATAGAGTACAAGATTTTACCCACAGTCTCTATGATTCAAGTAGTGACAGCGCAGAGGGGACTCCTTTTTTTAAGCCTGAAAGGGATTCACAGAAGCTGAGAAGAAGGTCTTGCCGTCCCGTAAGTCTTTTTTTTGGGGGGGGGGGGGGGTATGGTTCTTTTGTGTTTTCATGATTGTGAAAATGTCTGTTGCTCTTGCTAGTGAGTCTGATGGGGATTCTTCTAATTTGTCAATTTACTTGTACTGAAAATGGTCCATACAGATTTTTCTTCATTTAGTATCCTGAGCCTGTTCAATCAGTATACTCAGGTTTTTTATATTTAATGTTGCAAAAATAGTTATTAACAGATGTGTGTTTGTTTTTAAAGATTCAGATGAATCTCATGGAATCGGATGACTCAAACTTAGGTAGCGAAGAGGAGTATATTCCAAATCCCATAGATGAAAGCACAGAAAGTGATAGCAGTATGGAATTAACCCTGGGAAAGGAAAAAAAGAACAAAGGTGCATCATCCAGTCAGAGCAAGTTTAAGCCCAGAGAGAGAAGAAGTAGATCCTCCCGAGAGAGTGGAAGCGAGTCCTCCAGACAGAGCAAGTCTAAGCCCAGGGAGAGTGGAAGTAGATCCTCCAGAGAGAGTGGAAGCGAGTCCTCCAGACAGAGCAAGTCTAAGCCCAGGGAGAGTGGAAGTAGATCCTCCCGAGAGCGGAAGCGAGTCCTCCAGACAGAGCAAGTCTAAGTCCAGGGAGAGTGGAAGTAGATCCTCCAGAGAGAGTGGAAGCGAGTCCTCCAGACAGAGCAAGTCTAAGCCCAGGGAGATTGGAAGTAGATCCTCCAGAGAGAGTGGAAGCGAGTCCTCCAGACAGAGCAAGTCTAAGCCCAGGGAGATTGGAAGTAGATCCTCCAGAAAGAGTGGAAGCGAGTCCTCCAGACAGAGCAAGTCTAAGCCCAGGGAGAGTGGAAGTAGATCCTCCAGAAAGAGTGGAAGCGAGTCCTCCAGACAGAGCAAGTCTAAGCCCAGGGAGAGTGGAAGTAGATCCTCCAGAGAGAGTGGAAGCGAGTCCTCCAGACAGAGCAAGTCTAAGCCCAGGGAAAGTGGAAGTGAATCCTCTAGTCATAGCCAATTTGACTTTAGCCAGAGAAGATTTTTGGAAAGATGTCATGATCCCACACAAAGATTTCCAAATAGCAGAGTTGATGGGAATGAAAAGGAAATCGCAACAATGTGAAAACAATGTTTCAGTGCCCCTGAAAGAAGAGCAGTATATCATTGTCAGTCCAACTTTAAAGAAAGATGATGGATCCAGAAGCTATAACAAGAAACATTTCTGCTTTTATTGCAGGAAGTTTGTCCAGAAAATGTCAAGACACTTGTGGCGTAAACACCAAGATGAATTGGATGTTGCGAAAGCATTCAGTTTTCCAAAAAACTCAAAGGAAAGAGAACTACAATTGGACTACATACGAAATAAGGGAAACTTCGAGCACAACAGTCATGGGTTGTTCTCAAGAAGAGCGATGTGGCGGCATTTCAAGGTCTGCAGCTTCAAACCCGAAAGTACTAAACCAGGTAAAAATAGAGTTCAGGCATTGTGTGCTTTCGCTGAACCTTCTCCATCGGAATATACAGACGCGTATTGGAAGTTCTTGAGTGTAATGATTCAGGACAAGATTGCAGTTGCAATTAAAGGAGACAACTGCATCCTCAATTATGGGTTCAGGTTGTTCAAAAAGAATGAGAAGATAGTCAGTCAACACCAGTATATACGCCAAAAACTGAGAGAACTTGGCAGGCTTTTATTGGAAGCTAAAAAAATCACACATGTGAAGACCATTCAAGAACTCATCAAACCTGAACAGTACTCCCAGGTTGTCAGAGCTGCAAAGAACCTATCTGGATTCAGTGAGGAAACTGGCATATACCAATGTCCCTCCCTCTTGATGTTTATCAAGTCCGAAGGACTGAAAAAGAAAGATAAAGAAACCATTAAAGATGCTGAGGAGTTCGCACAGTTGTATTTAGAGAGTTGGAGGTTTGATATTGCAGGCCAGGCATTAACCCAGCTTAACCGGGCCAAATGGAATGCACCGCAACTTTTACCTCTTACACAAGATATCCAAAGGCTACATTGCTATCTAGAAGAAAAACAGCAGCAACATCTCAAAGATTTAAAAGAACATCGTTCATCCACAAATTGGAAGGAACTTGCAAAAGTAACGCTGACTCAAGTTATGCTTTTTAATCGGCGGAGAGCAGGTGAAGTGTCCCGAATGCGCATGTCTGCATACTTATCGAAGGACACATCAGAGGAACAGGGAGATGTAAATTTGGCCCTCACAGCGCTTGAGCAGAAGCTCTGCAGGCATTTTGTGCGAATAGCAATTGTTGGAAAAAGAGGAAGGAAGGTTCCTGTTCTTCTAACCCCATTAATGAGAGAATCACTTGATGCTCTTACAGAGAGCAGAGAAGAATGTGGGGTGCTGAAGGACAATGAATATCTGTTTGCATTGCCAAAATCTGCCCATTACCTCAGGGCTTGTGACTGCATGAGGCAATTTGTCAGTGAATGTGCTGACATAAAAAATCCTCAAGCGCTAACATCAATTCAACTGAGGAAACATATTGCTACCCTGTCTACTGTTTTGAACCTCAAAACCACCGAGCTCGACCAGTTGGCAGACTTCCTTGGTCATAATATCGCTGTTCACAGGAAACACTACAGGCTCCCAGAAAGCACCCTCCAATTAGCCAAAGTAAGTAAAGTCCTCCTGGCAATGGAACAAGGACGCCTAGGAGATTACAAAGGAAAGAGCCTCGATGAAATACAAGTCGATGTGAATGGTAATTAACTTTATATTCTTGAGGGCACAATATATGACATTTAGTCTTCCGCATTCAGAAAACAACTATTTACCATGTAAAACATAGGGCAGTAATGGTGACGGGATGAGCGATAATACTACTGTTGTATACTCTTGCAGATTGCCCATAGTTTCAGCTTTCCAAACTCAATTTTTTTATCAATTATCATTTTAGAGACCATTGACATGGAGGGACCTTTAGCAGAGGACATTGAAGGTATGTGTATACGATGTTCCTAAATTGATTCTAAATGATCCGTTTTAGATATTTTGTGTATTGTATTCTTAAGTTATTTCCCTCTCCAGATGTCAGTATGATAGGAGATGATGGGTCAGACGATGAGGTCAGCATGTCATCCACGCAAGAATGTACCTCCACATCACAAAGTCAAAACCAGGGAGTGTCTGCAACCGGTGAGCTTGAACGCAATTCTTACCTTTCGTGCATTTCACACAGCACGTGGCAAAAATTTGAACATCAACAACTCCACCTCCCTCCTTTGTCCCACCCACCTCTTTCTCCTGCAACTCTGTCAGGAGACCTGTCTGATGCAGAGGCTGCACAATCAGTCAAACACAACCCCAGTTTTAAAACTGAACACTGCGTCAGTACTGCCTGAAATTACAAGTTGCATTAACTTTGAGGTTAGCGTGAACCCACCTATTGCTTATAGGTTGCTCTAATCTCTCGGCACGGACTTCATACAGGGATAGCACAGCTACTCCAACACGTCCCTGTCACTACAGAACATCTGGAATGTGCACGATAAGGTGATGCAGGACAATTCCCTGAGCACATTATCCAAGTCTGCTTCATGGCAGCAAACAGACTCCACGGTTGTCCGCATTGCTGAGCAGTGACCGCACTTGCACTGCAAAGGGTTGCCGACCCTCTCCTCACTGTCATCTCCGTCCGGAGCCGCTGCAGCTCCCTCAACTTCCTCAAAAATGGGTCTCTCAACCCTCCTCCTCATCACTAGCTCAAACGCATATGCCATCGGGTTAGATGACATCAAATAAACTCGTACAGCCTTGTCGTCTTGACATGTTTCCTCATCTGTATACTCATACTCGACTCGCTATAACTGTGTACTCGTCTCGCTGTAACTGTGTACTCGTACACAGTTGAGGAGGAAAAATGTTTGAGTAGCCGTGCAATCCCTGCGTGAAGTCTGCGCCGTGAGATTGGAGCAACCTATAAACAGTAGGTGAGGGCACACTAACCTAAACGTTGATGCTACTTGTAATGTCAGTAACAACAGTCGCTTTCTGTCTGATGAAATCAGTTCATCTTATATTGTCCAACATACAATCTTTTCGGCGCACAGCTACTTCAGCACTAGTGGACTGCGTGGGAGGCTCTGTTGTCCGTACACTATATGAGGAAATATACTGCTTGAGGGCCACTATCCTTTAGGTCTTAGATGTTTCCCTGCTGCAACACACCTGATTCATTGTGCAGAGCTTGGCAACAAGCTGTTTGATCTATTTTGAATCAGGTGTGTTGAATCAGGTCTATTTTGAACAAGCTGTTTGATCTATTTTGAATCAGGTGTGTTGAAGCAGGGAAACATCTCATACCTGCAGAATAGTGGCCCTTGAGGACCGGAGTTGCCCATCCCTGGGCTAACATGACGACTAATATTTTCACGTCACTAGTCACTTGAAAATAATTTAGGACGATAGGAGACGGGATGAAATAAACTGTGTCTCTCTTTAAGAGACACAAATCCCATATACTGACTTCTTGTTAAGTGCCTTGAGACGACATCTGTTGTGAATCGGCACTATATAAATAAACTGAATTGAAAATTGAATTGAATATACTAAATTATTTTATAAAATAACACAACCACTGTACTGACGGCTATTACATATTTCATGTAGTGTATACTACAATAAAGTTATTTCTTTGTCCAGATGTCAGTATGCCAAGAGAAGAGGGGTCAGAAGATGAGGTCAGCATGTCATCCCTGCAAGAATGTCCCTCCACATCACAAGTCCAAAACCGGAGTGTGTCTGCAAAAAAGAGAGGTAAGCTTTGGGGCTTGCACTCTCTTTTGGGCCAGAGCTGCTCATTTATTTTTAAGGGCTTTTACTTTGCTTCCTTGACTCAACACTTGAAATATGTCTGTCCCTCCTTACTGTCCGGTGCCACAAGCCTGACAGTGGCTTGAAAGAAGCTGTTGCAGGAACAGACCTTGTGAGCCTGCATTGTCGCAAGTTGTAGGGTTGGTGAAAGACTGGCATTATCACCTTTACATCTCAAATACCAGTCTGATTTATCACAAACAAGGTAAATGGCACAAATAGATCATTACCGTAATGAGAGAGGAAGCCAGCTGTGCTTGGAACTTTCTCATGTTCAGTATCTCCTTCTTTGGCATCCTGAGAGCATAGGATGTGCTGCTTGTAGAGGAGCCAGGGTTGACCACAGCAAGGGTGATTGTGTGCCAGAAGATGTACATGTACCACCGCCAGGATTTCAGTGCATACTTGTGTTTTGCTGTAAATGAGTCCAACAAATCCACACCTCCCATGTATTTATTGTAGATGCCCACAATGGAAGCCTTTCTAACGTCAATGTAGGTTTTGGCGGCTTTGTCCCAGTGTTGAATCTCCTGAACAGGTTCTGGTCCAGCGAAGGATGACACAAGTGTCACCGCCCTGTTGTCGTACCATTTGACAGCACAGATGTTGTTTCCCCTCCACTCTGTGGTCAAAGCTTCCTCTGCCCTTCTTCTTCAAGCTCTTCACATGTAAAGATTACAGTTGGGTAGATGCACTTGCCTGGCTGTTCCAACATAATGGATTCCTTGCTCATTTAGCTTCACTACCAGTGGAACAGAGGTGAAGTAGTTGTCTGCCTAGATCTTGTTGTGTTGACCCTTTGGAAATGTGGAGGCAAGCTTCATTACAACATCACCTGACAATCCAAGTTCAGATTTGACTCGTACTTCATTGTTGCTCCCTTGGTAAACATCAAAGTCAAGCATCATGCTAGAGATTCCAGCTTTCACCCATACTTTAAAGCCCCATGAGCGTAGATTACCTTGCATCTACTTCTTGATGCTGCTGAACTTCCCGTTGAAGGGTATCATCATCTTGTCCATGGAATGTGCTCTTTTGGTACCACCTGCAGGCAGTTTTCTCTGAGTGAATCATGTCGTGGTCTGAGTTTCCAGAGTTTGTCCCTCTTTTCAGTCTCTGGCACGGTTAAATTGTTTACAAAATGTAATGTTCCATCCTCAGGTACATGCCCAATGCTGCCTGTATTTCTTTTGTATTAGTGTTGACTGATCTTTCGTCATTTTGAATGCTGTACTCATTCGTATTTGTTGCCAGAGCTTGAACCAAATCTTCTGACACAAACTTTTGGAAGTATTGCAGTGGTGTGTGGAGGGAGGTGACATCATCTGTGACGTCTGTCATGTGGCATGATGTATTTCTTTGATTGCCCGGGCTCAATATTCACATTAGCTGGACAATCGGTAGGTTCTTGGTTTTCTTTGTCCACAGAGACATCAATATGTGATTCTTCATCACTTGCATCAGTGTCGTCAAAATCTATGTCCACATCACTTTCTCCTTTTTGGATGATGGCAATTACATTGTGCACATTGTACCGAGGATTTCTCCTTGCTGGTGGCATTCTGAAATGAAAAAGATAAAATTGAAACAAATGTACATTGTATATACAAATAGCACACATGCCTCATTATGACGTGTTCACACTTTGGACTGAAGCAGCCTATTCACACATCTCACCGGTCACACTATACCTAATGGCTCACCTATAGTAGACTGTGATTGTAATCCTTACAGGAATGCATTCAGCGTCCAGTTTACAACAAAATCTAACTGTGATGAACATTTACACCTGTGCCAGAACAAAGCACCAGGAGCATCCCGCACAACTTGGAGGATTGGCCAGGTGTGGCCAGGTGTCTCTTGCAAAAGAGATCTTGGATCTCAATGGGACAGACCTGGTTAAATGAAGGTTATAGGCCTAATGATAATAAGCACTTTGACTATAAATTGATAAGAACATTTTGTTTATCAGTAGACTAAGAAAGGGCAGATTTGCACAAACAGAATTTCTTTGTTAGAAAGTCCTGCAGAATGTGATAGCAAATTATAATGTTTAGATATGGCAATATATCTTTCAACTTTAGTCTCTAATACAGTATAGAATATGTAATCCGATATAAAGCTAAAGGCTATAATGTTTAAATCATGTATAATTTGTTGTGAACATTTTCATTTAAGTTCCCTCAAGATGTTCCTCTTAAATACAGGGCAATTATGACTGCCACTCTCATCCAACATTGTAATATTGCAACATTTATAAAACAAGCTCTAAACAAAATGTAGGGCATATTTTCAACATTTACTGTATATGTCCTTGTTCTAGACACTGTAATAAACACAGAAAAACATATTCCAAGCATTTTACTTACTTGAAGATGAATCCAGTCCAGTAAATCAAAGGGATGTTGCTTGATCAGAAAGTTGTAGGATGTGTCACTTCTTGACTTAAGGGTGGGCTTTGTATACAAATCCTGGATCCAATTACATGGTGGGAATAAAATGTAGGACCCACAGATCATATTGATGTGGTTGTATAAACAAACAAACAATAAAAAAAATACAAAAGGGGTTTTGGGGAATAACCACAATTGTTGTAATTCTGAAACAGTGGGTCTTACAGGGTTAAGTAAGATTAAAATGTCTTTATAAAAGAAAACCTACAATGTTTTGTGTTTTTGCCTACATAGGAAAACAAACGGCCGTCAAAAGAAGCTGGACCCCAGACGAGTGTGCTGCAGTGGACACACATTTGAGGAGATTTATTGTAATGAATCAAGTTCCTGGTAAAGAAGAGTGTCAGCGCTGTATTACTGCAGAACCTCAAGCTCTCAGAAACAGAGACTGGAAAGCAGTTAAATATTATGTTAAAAATCGCATTACAGCCCTGAGAAGAAAAGTCTAGTGTGAAAGCACCTAATGGAACTGAGGTAAAACCAAAACATTAGAGGTAGGATCTTAAAATGTTTTGTCTTTGGTTGTGTTCTGTTGTAACCTTTTTGTTGTTGTTGTTGTTGTTGTTGTAGGGGTTTGCTCAGGTTTTATGGCTGTCCAGTGGCCTACAAATATACACATTTCACAGTTCTTATTTAATTTTTAATTTGATGGATGTAGGATGGATGTTGGATGTGTGGATGTTGGATGGATATTGAATAGATGTTTGATAGATGGATGGATGGATGTTCGAGAGATGGATGGATGTAGGATAGATGATGGATGTTTGATGGATGTAGGGTAGATGTTTGATGGATGAATGTTGGATGGATGTAGGGTAGATGATGGCTGGATGGATGTTGGATGGATGTAGGGTAGATGTTTGATGGATGAATGTTGGATGGATGTAGGGTAGATGATGGATGTTGGATGGATGTAGGGTAGATGTTGGATGGATGGATGTAGGGTAGGTGTTGGATGGATGGATGTTGGATGGATGTAGGGTATATGTTGGATGAATGGATGTTGGATGGATGTAGGGTAGATGTTGGATGGATGGATGTTGGATGGATGTAGGGTAGATGATGGATGGATGGATGTTGGATGGATGTAGGGTAGATGTTGGATGGATGGATGTTGGATGGATGTAGGGTAGATGATGGCTGGATGGATGGATGTTGACCAGATGTTGGATATATGGATGGATGGATGGATCTTGAATAGATGTTGGATATATGGATGGATGGATCTTGAATAGATGTTGGATATATGGATGGATGGATGTTGAACAGATGTTGGATGGATGGATGGATGTTGACCAGATGTTGGATATATGGATGGATGGATGTGGAACAGATGTTGGATATATGGATGGATGTTGGATGGATGTAGGGTAGATGTTGGATGGATGGATGTTGGATGGATGTAGGGTAGATGATGGCTGGATGGATGGATGTTGACCAGATGTTGGATATATGGATGGATGGATGGATCTTGAATAGATGTTGGATATATGGATGGATGGATCTTGAATAGATGATGGATGGATGTTGAACAGATGTTGGATGGATGGATGTTGACCAGATGTTGGATATATGGATGGATGGATGTTGAACAGATGTTGGATATATGGATGGATGTTGGATGTGTGGATGTTGGATGGATATTGATATATTCTTATTTATTTTAATATTTTTTTAAATTTATTTTAGGGCCTGAACACTGAAAGTGTGTGGGGCATATGTTAAATATTTCAAAGGATTTTTCATTTCTTTAAATATCTCTGTATCATGATTTCAAAATTTGAGGCTTCACTGGAAAGAACAACTTGTGTTAACATGACATTATGGATGCAGTCCAATGAAACATATAATTTCAATGCCTATATAAGAGAAACTGCTGGGTTTACATAAAACTTCAGGCTGAGTGCAGATTGTACAGACCTCTAGACATTAAATTAATAATTTGTTTTAATCATTTCATAAAAAGTTTATTTACTGACAACTGTGTGGCATAAACTGTGTCATTACAATAAAATTGGTCATTTCAGTTTTGTCATAAAACTGTCTTTGAAGCCGTATGTCTTGTAATCTGTAAAGGCAGATGGAAAGTTTCACATATATACATAATTACTCATTACAAAAATAACTATTTTAGTCCAAAATAAGGAAACTGGGAGTAATAATAAAGGCTGGTGTCAGCAGCTGCAGATAGTGACCTTGGGCCCATTAACATATAAAAACTTGGTGTGTATGTGGGCGGACCCCACAAGTCAGCAATCCTAGAAACGGTCCCCACAAGGGGCCAAATACCTTTTTCGACAAAACTTTAGAAATGTGTCAAATTTAAGTGATATTAATGATTGAGATTTTTTTTTAGATCTAATGTTGTTTTTTACAGCAGTGTAGGACCACTGGAAAGGGTGGATCCCACAACGCATAAAAAAACTGGTAGGCACCATGAGGGAGCCTGCGCAAGAATGTGTGTGTGTGTGTGTGTATCCAGTGTATGTGTGTGTGTCCAGTGTGTGTGTGTATCCAGTGTGTGTGTGTGTGTGTGTGTGTGTGTGTGTGTGTGTGTGTGTTTCCAGTGTGTGTGTGTGTGTGTGTGTGTGTGTGTGTTTCCAGTGTGTGTGTGTGTGTGTGTGTGTGTGTGTGTGTGTATCCAGTGTGTGTGTGTGTGTGTATGCAGTGTATGTGTGTGTGTGTGTGTGTGTGTGTGTGTGTGTATCCAGTGTATGTGTGTGTGTCCAGTGTGTGTGTGTGTGTGTGTGTGGGTGTGTATCCAGTGTGTGTGTGTGTGTGTTTCCAGTGTGTGTGTGTGTGTGTGTTTCCAGTGTGTGTGTGTGTGTGTGTGTGTGTGTGTGTGTGTGTGTGTTTCCAGTGTGTGTGTGTGTGTGTGTGTGTGTGTTTCCAGTGTGTGTGTGTGTGTGTGTGTGTGTGTGTTTCCAGTGTGTGTGTGTGTGTGTGTTTCCAGTGTGTGTGTTTCCAGTGTGTGTGTGTGTGTGTGTTTCCAGTGTGTGTGTGTGTGTGTGTGTGTGTTTCCAGTGTGTGTCCAGTGTGTGTGTGTGTGTGTGTGTGTGTGTGTTTCCTGTGTGTGTGTGTGTGTGTGTGTGTGTATTCTTGGTGTGTGTGTGTATTCAGTGTGTTAGTGTGAGAATGTGTGTGTGTGTATCCAGTGTGTGTGTGTGTGTGTGTTTCCAGTGTGTGTGTGTGTGTGTGTGTATCCAGTGTGTGTGTGTGTGTGTGTGTGTGTGTTTGCAGTGTGTGTGTGTGTGTATCCAGTGTGTGTGTGTGTGTGTGTGTGTATCCAGTGTGTGTGTGTGTGTGTGTGTGTGTGTGTGTGTATCCAGTGTGTGTGTGTGTGTGTGTATCCAGTGTGTGTGTGTGTGTGTGTGTATCCAGTGTGTGTGTGTGTGTGTGTGTGTGTGTGTGTGTGTGTGTGTGTGTGTGTGTGTGTGTGTGTGTGTGTGTGTGTGTGTGTGTGTGTGTGTATCCAGTGTGTGTGTGTGTTTCCAGTGTGTACTTGTTTTTATATCCTGGTGTGGACTTGGACCTGACTGCACACCAAACCCGTGGAGACCCTGTGAGCGGTGAGGACCTGAGCCTTGGTCCTCACAGGCACAACCATTGCAAATGATAGAAAACGCCATTTTAGCATGTTTGGCAGGGTACCCCCTGAAAATGCCCTAGGTCCTCACGGGGGAGGTTTCACCAGACAAAAAGTGTGTGTGTGTATAAAGTGTGTTTCAGAGTGCGCCCTCTATGGTCAATACTGGAACTACTGTGTGTGTTTTTTTAAAGGGATAGTTCACCCAAAAATGAAACTTCTGTCATCATTTACTCATCCTTAAGTTGTTCCAAACCTGTATACATTTCTTTGTTCTGCTGAACACAAAGGGAAATATTTGGAAGAATGTTTGTAACCCCCCCCCCCCCCCCATTTTATTTTATTTTTAACTATTGTTCACTTGATTAATTCCACCAGTCACATATTTTAGTGTGGTTTTGTAAAGCAACTCTTATTACGAAGCACATGTTCTGTCTGTCTGTCTGTCTGTCTGTCTGTCTGTCTGTCTGTCTGTCTGTCTGTCTGTCTGTCTGTCTAGCTGTCTATCTGCATGTCTAGCTGTCTATCTGTATGTCTGTCTGTCTAGCTGTCTATCTGCATGTCTGTCTGTCTAGCTGTCTGTCTGTCTGTATATCTGTCTGTCTGTCTGCATGTCTAGCTGTCTATCTGTATGTCTGTCTATCTGTATGTCTGTCTATCTGTATGTCTGTCTATCTGTCTGTGTATATCTGTTTGTCTGTCTATCTATCTGTCTGTGTATATCTGTTTGTCTGTCTGTCTAGTTGTCTGTCTATCTATTTGTCTGTATATCTGTCCTATTTATTTTGGTGTTGTGCTATTTATTTCAGTTTATAATTAAGTGTATAATAATTACCTTCCAATTTCCTATAACTTTTGTTATAGGAAGACAGACAGACAGACAGACAGACAGACAGACAGACAGACAGAATCATTGCTGGACTGCCTGGATCTCATCGCCTCTGTTTTGCATCAGACATAAAGCATAATCAGCTTGCTCATGTAAGGGTCTAAACAAAACACAGCTGACAACAGACTGTCGGAAGACCCAATGAGCCCAATGGAAATTTCAAGAACTGTGTGTTCACCTGACATATCAAGTCCCCACCACAACCAGGGAGTTGTCAGGTGAACACACAGTTCTTGAAATTTCCATTGGGCTCATTGGGTCTTCCGACAGTCTGTTGTCAGCTGTGTTTTGTTTAGACCCTTACATGAGCAAGCTGATTATGTTGTTTTAGACTAGGCTAAACTGCTTCTAATATACATACAGTGGGGAGAACAAGTATTTGATACACTGCGGATTTTGCAGGTTTTCCCACTTACAAAGCATGTAGAAGTCTGTAATTTTTATCATAGGTACTCTTCAACTGTGAGTGGCGGAATCTAAAACAAAAATCCAGAAAATCACATTGTATGATTTTTAAGTAATTAATTAGCATTTTATTGCATGACATAAGTATTTGATACATCAGAAAAGCAGAACTTAATATTTGGTACAGAAACCTTTGTTTGCAATTACAGAGATCATACGTTTCCTGTAGTTCTTGACCAGGTTTGCACACACTGCAGCAGGGATTTTGGCCCACTCCTCCATACAGACCTTCTCCAGATCCTTCAGGTTTCGGGGCTGTTGCTGGGCAATACGGACTTTCAGCTCCCTCCAAAGATTTTCTATTGGGTTCAGGTCTGGAGACTGGGTAGGCCACTCCAGGACCTTGAGATGCTTCTTACGGAGCCACTCCTTAGTTGCCCTGGCTGTGTGTTTCGGGTCGTTGTCATGCTGGAAGACCCAGGAACGACCCATCTTCAATGCTCTTACTGAGGGAAGGAGGTTGTTGGCCAAGATCTCGCGATACATGGCCCCATCCATCCTCCCCTCAATACGGTGCAGTCGTCCTGTCCCCTTTGCAAAAAAGCATCCCCAAAGAATGATGTTTCCACCTCCATGCTTCACGGTTGGGATGGTGTTCTTGGGGTTGTACTCATCCTTCTTCTTCCTCCAAACACGGTGAGTGGAGTTTAGACCAAAAAGCTCTATTTTTGTCTCATCAGACCACATGACCTTCTCCCATTCCTCCTCTGGATCATCCAGATGGTCATTGGCAAACTTCAGACGGGCCTGGACATGCGCTGGCTTGAGCAGGGGGACCTTGCGTGCGCTGCAGGATTTTAATCCATGACGGCGTAGTGTATTACTAATGGTTTTCTTTGAGACTGTGGTCCCAGCTCTCTTCAGGTCATTGACCAGGTCCTGCCATGTAGTTCTGGGCTGATCCCTCAACTTCCTCATGATCATTGATGCCCCACGAGGTGAGATCTTGCATGGTGCCCCAGACCGAGGGAGAATGACCGTCATCTTGAACTTCTTCCATTTTCTAATAATTGCGCCAACAGTTGTTGCCTTCTCACCAAGCTGCTTGCCTATTGTCCTGTAGCCCATCCCAGCCTTGTGCAGGTCTACAATTTTATCCCTGATGTCCTTACACAGCTCTCTGGTCTTGGCCATTGTGGAGAGGTTGGAGTCTGTTTTATTGAGTGTGTGGACAGGTGTCTTTTATACAGGTAACGAGTTCAAACAGTTGCAGTTAATACAGGTAATGAGTGGAGAACAGGAGGGCTTCTTAAAGAAAAACTAACAGGTCTGTGAGAGCCGGAATTCTTACTGGTTGGTAGGTGATCAAATACTTATGTCATGCAGTAAAATGCAAATTAATTATTTAAAAATCATACATTGTGATTTTCTGGATTTTTGTTTTAGATTCCGTCACTCACAGTTGAAGTGTACCTATGATAAAATTTACAGACCTCTACATGCTTTGTAAGTAGGAAAACCTGCAATATCGGCAGTGTATCAAATACTTGTTCTCCCCACTGTATACATCATGTGAAACAAGTTATTTTTATTTATTTATTTATTTTTTATAATAACAGATCATATCATGATAGTCTAGTAGTTTATTCAAATGAAAATGAATTTGCCTCATTTGATGGATTAATTTTTTTTATTCAGTACACCATGTATTCCTACAAAATATAGTAGTAGTACAGATAATTAATTTTATTAAATGGCATATATTTCGGAATTATTAAGATTAACATCGCGCAACTGCGGCCGCAATTTTAGTTTGTAAAAAGTTTGGTCCGATCTGGAGACTATTTGGAGAGCAGATGCAGAAGTCACTTACAACCATTCTGAGATTACAACGACACGTGACGACATCTCTGAAATGTCCCATTCTAATGGACAGATCATGGACGAAATAAGGTAAGACTGTAGATCATCAATTAAACCGATTAAGCGCGTTGCTTCTAATTACAGTTTTTTACAATCGTTATGACAGTTTTTTCAATACATTTAACAAGTTTCCTAAACTCTTAACACGGTTAGCACAACATCAGTCTTTGTAGGCTATACAATTAACACATTTCTTGTTGCTTTGACACAAAATGCATACAGTTAACACAAATTTAAAATGCTTGAACTTCTTTTACACACAAGCTCAACCAATACCAAAACAATGTAATTTTACAGCCAAATTTACAAATGCTTTCACACTGTATGTCAGAACAGATAACATCATGTTCTAAACATAACTTATATAGGCTAAAGTCAAAGTGAACAGCTGGTCATATTGTGAATTGAAACAAAAATATATTCCCTGTATTTTATTCCATTGCTAATGAGAAACAGCTTATTGAAGTTTTGCAAATATATACATCACAGCTGATTCCCATCTAGAAAGCACACTCAGGTGTTGAGGTTCTTTCAATCGCATGACCATATGTTACAGTATAAAAGAGGTCTCTTTGGGCTGATCCTGTGTGGAAAAGGAACAATATAGAGCAACACAAAGAAAGAAAGAAAGAAAGAAAGAAAGAAAGAAAGAAAGAAAGAAAGAAAGAAAGAAAGAAAGAAAGAAAGAGAAAGAAAGAAAATGCCTGCACGAGGGAGAGGAAGACGAGTACCAGGACAAGGGAGAGGAGTGGGGCAAGGGCAAGAGAGAGGATTGGGGCAAGGGCAAGGGAGAGGAGTTGGGCAAGGGAGAGGAGTGGGGCAAGGTAGAGGGAGAGGAGTGGGGCAAGGTAGAGGGAGAGGAGTGGGGCAAGGTAGAGGGAGAGGAGTGGGGCAAGGTAGAGGGAGAGGAGTTCGAATGCGTGGTGGCGCTCAAAGAAGGACCAGAGCTAGGGTAACTGATCAAATAAGAGCTACTATCATTGACCATGTCATAAACCACGGGCTATCATACAGAGAGGCTGGTGAACGAGTACAGCCAAATATCAGCCGGGACACAGTCGCATCCATTGTCCGTATTTTCAGAGAAACCAACAGGTAGGATATTGCTTCTCCTAGCAAAGTGATAATACTGTAATTTGACCATTTACGTAGTAGAGTGACTGTATGCCTCCAGTCTCTAATATATATAACTGTATTTTGTCCCTCTAAGGATTCAACGTCTACCTCCCTCAGGGGGCAGAGGAAAGCTCCTAAATGAAGAACAGGAACTTGCTATTGTCAACATGGTGATTGCTGACAATGAAATAAAACTGAAGGACATTCAGTCCAGAGTTGTAGAGGACAACCTTGTCTTTGGGAACATTGCAGCAATCAGCATAACATCCATTTCTCGGACTCTAGCTAAACACAGAGTCCGAATGAAGCAACTATACAAAGTTCCATTTGAAAGGAACAGTGAGCGCATCAAAGAACTCCGTCACCAATATGTCCAGGTAAGGTTATGCAATACAGTCATTACTGTACTATACATTGTGTGTTTTGCAGTAAACTACTCTATAAACCTGGAGAACATTAGGACATACAGTAGATATACAGCACAGTATTTACATACACTGTGTAATTACTTTCAGAGAGTCATGGAGTTGGAGGCCAATCAAGTCCCACATGAAATGATCTGTGTTGACGAGGCTGGCTTCAACTTGGCGAAAAGGCGTCGCCGTGGGAGAAACATAATTGGCAAAAGGGCCACAGTCACCGTGCCGGGCCAGAGAGGAGCTAACATCACCATGTGCGCCGCAATCTCCAACAACGGTGCACTCCTGCATAAATGTGAGATTGGCCCCTACAACACCGACCGCCTTCTCCTGTTTTTAGAAGACCTGCACGAAAGACTGGTGCCAGAGGTAGAAAGGGGACAGGTGGGAGACCACTTGTCAATATATGTGATCACATGGGACAATGTGGCATTCCACCATTCCCGTGCAGTCACAGCCTGGTTTGATGCCCATCCAAGGATGATGTCCCATTTCCTTGCTCCTTACTCCCCTTTCCTCAACCCCATTGAGGAGTTTTTCTCAGCCTGGAGATGGAAGGTTTTTGACCATCGTCCACATGACCAAATGTCCCTCCTGGATGCAATGGATGCTGCATGCCAAGACATCACAGCTGAACACTGCCAGGGGTGGATAAGGCATGCCAAAAGATTCTTCCCAAGATGCCTTGCCAGAGAAGATATCAGGTGTGATGTGGACGAGAACATGTGGCCAAATGCAGAAGACCGAGCAGATTAGAAGATTACTTTTTTTATTATTATTATTATTATTCCGGTGCTTTTTCTGTTTGTATATCTTGCAGTAACTGTGCATTCTATAAAGCTACGCTGAGATGGTCATTCATTTTTTTATAAAATTTCTGCAGCAAAAGAAACAAAATGCATACATTTACTAAACCCAACAAAACAAAAATGTAGAGAGGCTTCAAAAGAAACTACAGTGCAAAACACAATCTATGATCAATACAATATACTGTCTATTGTATAAGGGCCGACCTGACACATAACATAATGCAGTTTCTGTAATTTCAGATGATGTTAGTGTTATTTTTGTCATTGTGTTATGATTGACTAAATGTTCCTGTTGGAAGAGAACATGTGTTAGTGTTTTGCATAATTAGTTGATTTTGAAACATGTTTGCAGTGTTTTGTTAGACATAGTGTATTGTGTTAGTGAATTATTGTATTTTGAAAAGTAGTTTTGGAGTTTAGTTTACAATGTGTGATTTTGAGCATGAAATTAACCGTTTTGCCAATTGTGTGTTTTAGGTGTGTTGGTGCGTTAAGAGTTTAGGAAAATTGTTAAATGTATTGAAAAAACTGTCATAACGATTGTAAAAAACTGTAACAGACACTGCATGGTTTATCTGATCAACTCCAAAGTAGTCCCTTACTTTTCCTGTTAAATATGGCATGTTTATTACTTCTGACCACCCTATTTTCACTGGTAAAAATAGGGTGGTCGGAACTGTTTACATTCTGACAGCATTCAAACATTTGGTTATGCTTAATCAAGGACTTACAGACATTTTTGAAAATTAAAAAAACAAACAATGTTTGGATTCGAATCTCGCACATGTGACGTAGCATTGGTCCCAACAGTTTAATCTGGGATGGAATATGAATCAAGTAATGATGTTTAGGTGTAATGTTGTTCTCTGAGAAAAGGTCCTTAAAATGTTTAAGATGCTGTTCAATAAGTACTTTCAACTTGTAAATAGTCTCAAGGCAAATAACAGGTGAAAACAACATTTGAACAATCTCCAGAAGCTCAAGAATGAATGAAAAATAAGCAGTACCTCTAATCACATCCAACAGAAATGGCAATATTTTGAGTAAAACAAGCATTTGACCTGATGACTGTTTCAGTTTGTTGTCATTGGAAGCTAATGTACTGTAGGCAATAGGGCTAGGCCTATCTCTAGTATCTTGTGGAGAGTATGGGAAACCAATGATATCAGCATTGAAAACATCTAGGTCCAGTTGTCCCAAAAGAACCAATTGTTTCAACATACACTTAATTTCAAAGGAGCAATGCCCTCAAGTATGACATGCATTATATCTTGAGGTGTTTGTTGGATTAAATTGAAGGCAGGGAAATCCATTACTTTATTCCGTATTTAGTTTTAAGGCTGTTCCTGAGATACTCAGTGCTGGCTTTCTCAATGTCACTGCACTGTCGAATATGTATTTCTAGTGTCCTTTGCTCAAAGTCATCTTCATTAAAAAACATTTGCATGTCCTCAAAAGAACATTCACAATGTCTGCATTTACTGTACGCAAAGGCCACGCCCTCTTTAAATCCACACAACTCATGTTGAGCTAAAGTATCTCCACAAATGGAAACCACTGCTCCATATATTTCATGTTCACCATTTGCAAGAAAAAACATAAGATGAGTATATATACACACACAGTAAAAGTTTGGAAACATTCATTTTTATTCAAAATAGAAATCTTTGCAATGAGTCTTTACTATCACTTTTTTTATTATCAATTTAACACATCCATGCTGAATAAAAGTATTACTTTCTTTCAAAAAGAGAGAAAAAAAACTGACCCCAAACTTTTGAACAGTACTGTATATTGTTACAAACGATTTTGATTTTAATAAATGTTGTTCTTTAACTTTTTAAAAAATACAAAAAAAAAGTATCACAGGTTAAAAAAAAATAATTAAGCAGCACAAAGTGTCCAACATTGATGATAAATCAGCATATTAGATCCTGGAGGATCATGTGACACTGAAGACTGGAGCAGGTTGTCACGGTTGGGTGTAGTTAAGGGACGGTACACTGAGCGCTGGTGAAGTGTCATCCTTTTTATTTTGGAGAAGGTCTCACGAGGCACAAAATAACAAAGGAGAGTTTAAACAAAATATGAAACACAGTGACTTACTTGCTGTGAGCAAAAAGCAGACAAGCAGGAACAATGATCCACACACAGGTGGATGTGTATGGAGCTTAAATCCTATCCCCAATCAGAGACAACACTAGACAGCTGTCTCTGATTGGGGATCATTAACTTCCCCTAACTGATGTGAGGACTGGATTGTGGCTCTTCTACTCCCCCTGGTGGGAGTTAGCGGCCTAACCACAACCCAGCCCTTACACAGGTGGGCCACAGTATGGGCAATATTCAACCACTTGAAAACATAGAACTCTAGATAAACTTAATCCATTTTAAAAATCTATCTCGTAAATATGTTAATAATTTATTTATGAGTTTCTAGACTATTTTAAGTCATAAAGTGAGATGGCTATGTTTAAATTTAATGAATGGCTTGGGTTGACAGGTTGGCTATATTAATGATTGCAGTCATTGCACTAAGTGGGGCAGTGGGTCTCTGAGCCCTCCCAAGCTCAACAGCGCCCTGCATTTTTCCAATGTAAATCCATGGTGAAAAATGGAAATGCAGCACGCTGTAATTGAGAGCCATATGGGCAGATATGAGACTGCCCCACCTGTTTTTATGCTACGTGAACATAGTTCCGGACAATGCTATATCATTCCGCGTCAGCAAAACTTATGAGTCTGTGTCAGTTAAGCAAACGCATCAGGAAACCTCCAACAATCCTGGTGTTTTTAGAGGTCTTGTGGATCTTGTTGCTTCCCTTGACACTATTATGCGCCAAATCATTGTTTCCGGTGAAATTAAAGCAAGCTTTGAACCTCAGATAAAACCGAAGAGTTGAGTCTAAAATCGTATTTTAAATGTATCTTTCCACCGCAACCAACGTGCCAAACTAAACACATTCAACACAGGAGGAGGAAGAGAACCGCGCGCGCTTTGATCTTGTGATGAATCACGTTTTGTAATACGCATGCGCAATCAACGCGCCAACAACGCGCAGCGAATGAGGATCAAGGAAACGAAGTCAGTCAGTGGCGCTTCCGCCCGCCAATTTCTCACCATGGATGGACTCGACGATGTTGCGATTTCCACTCTAAAAGGTAAGTCATTTGTAAAAAATGTGTTGCAAATGTCCTCTATTGGTCATTCTGTGTATTTGAACTTGAATTGTTATCGAAAATGCTTCCTACTGGACACAACCTGTAACCGAATGAAGTTATCTGACAGGGCTGCCAACTGTCACTCATTCAGCACGCTCTCGCGCCACATCCATGTTCTCACACAGAGAAAAACCGCGAAGAAGAAACTGACACAGACAGACAAGACAGAGCAGGTTACTGTTGCTATGAAACAAATCATCAGCTCTCACATTATGGACATTTTATTACCAAATTCAAACTATTAAAACTGTTTTGGCGCTTGTTAATGTGACGTGACAGACTGCTGTTGTAGTAGCGCCTCAGTTCAAACCCAATAATAATATATCTCTTACTCTTGTTTACTAGTTAATAGTAAATAAACACGAATGAACAATAGGTGTGTTGAAAGATACACAACTTACCGAAATGTGTATGTCTCCTACATAATATCTATCAATCAGTGTTTTTCAACCGTGGAAAGAGGTCAATAAAACAGCTGGAGAACAATATGTCACATAACATTTAACATAAGTTAACGTTACCTCAGGAAAGCACGTTAGTTGGCTTGAAAAATTACCTATAGAGAGGAGTATTTTGCTAAATATGTGCACTATATTACATATTTATTATATATATTTTTTTACCTATATCGTTAAAATATTATAACATTGTTATTGTAATAAAAACCGCATTATATGTATATATTATATTATATAGTTGTTATTTTTAACCTTTAATAATAATACCATCTGACAGGGCTCTGTATGTTTACAGAATTAGGCCTAGGTGAGATATTGTTTTCTTGAGAATAATTAACATGTATCTACTGTGCCTAATATTTATCCAAATTAATCGATATTGAATCAAGATCGAAAATCAAATCACAAGAATTAAATTGAAATCTTTAAATGTGTGTCATCAATAATAAGAAAACAGTAGCCTACCAGTTATTGTACCATGTAAACATTGTAACGTGTCGTCACTAAACTTATTACAATTCTGTTTAGTTACCAAATGTTTTGACATCACAATCACTTCATTGTGATGCCAGTTTTTTTTTAATAAGCAGTTTATAAAAACAGATATAGGCTAAATGCTTTATTATTGATTTATAAGCATATCTATAATGTGTTTAATAATTGTATTTTCATACTTTATTAATTATCAATTTATCATTTCTAAATTACTACATTATTTACAAACCAGTTATTTAGGAGTTGTCAGTGGTTCATAAGATCAGTTAGAATGTGTAAGTAAATGATTAATAAACTATTTAAAGGTACATTTCATATTATTTGGACATATAGGCCTAGTAACAGTTACTCAGTGTGTTAATAAATGCTTTAAGAAACTATTTAAATTCGTATTATTTAGACATTTGTGTTAATGAATGCTTTATTAACATAAGAGATTTAAAGGCTCATTTATCTTCTAAACAGTAAAAGGAAACAAACACAACAGGAGTGATACAGAACATAGACGTGTATTACTCTGTGTTGTGTTTGTTTCCTTCTCAATCCTGGTCCTTGGGACCCACTGCTCTGCACATGTTATATTTCTCCTTTATCTGACCCGGTTCAGTTCATAGAGCTCTTTCCTAACCAGCTGATGATCTGAGTCAGGTGTGTTAAACGAGGGAGAGTACAAACTGTGCAGAGCTGTGAGTCTCCAGGACAGGACCAGGATTGAGAACATCAACTAGAAGATAACTGAGCCTTTAAATGTCTTGTGGAAAAGCTTTAAGAGGCATAAATAGTCCTCACTTTAGATGAGCTCACAAAAATAGTTAAGTGACCACTACTAAATGTTTTATAACTACCTGAATTAACCATGAATTACAGTAGGAATTCAAAGCATTTATTAACACATATGTCTAAATAATAATATGTACAAATGTACCTTTTTATTAATAATTTACTTACAATTTCTAACTGATCTTATGAACCACCGACAACTCTTAAATAACTGGTTTGTAAATAATGTAGTAATTTAGAAATTATAAATTGATAATTAATAAAGTATGAAAATACAATTATTAAACATAATAGATATGCTTATAAATCAAGAATAAAGCATTTATAGCTGTATTTATAAATGTCTTATTAATGTCTATTAATGCTTTATAAATGATGAATTAGCCTAACTATTTACTAATGCTTAACTGATGATTCATAGCATGCAGTTATTATAAAGCATTACCTACATTTTTTATTTAAATGTGTTTACACTAACATTGGGTATTTCATAACAAACATAAAATGAACATTTGTTCTACTATTAACCAATGTTGTTAAATGCTCTACAACTGTTTATTGATTTTTCATTATACTTAATGAATTTACTGATGCTAACAAAAATAACCTTATTGTCAAGTGTTAAGAAACTGTTATCATTATTGCCTGTTTTTTTTTTCACTCACAAATCATTTCATAGATGTAATATTTCTGCCCTGTTAGGTCCATGTTACAAAACAGACATGTCTCTATTTGATATTTCATAGATGTAATATTTCTGCCCTGTTAGGTCCATGTTACAAAACAGACATGTCTCTATTTGATATTTCATAGATGTAATATTTCTGCCCTGTTAGGTCCATGTTACAAAACAGACAAGTATCTATTTGATATTTCATAGATGTAATATTTCTGCCCTGTTAGGTCCATGTTACAAAACAGACATGTCTCTATTTGATATTTCATAGATGTAATATTTCTGCCCTGTTAGGTCCATGTTACAAAACAGACATGTCTCTATTTGATATTTCATAGATGTAATATTTCTGCCCTGTTAGGTCCATGTTACAAAACAGACATGTCTCTATTTGATATTTCATAGATGTAATATTTCTGCCCTGTTAGGTCCATGTTACAAAACAGACATGTCTCTATTTGATATTTCATAGATGTAATATTTCTGCCCTGTTAGGTCCATGTTACAAAACAGACATGTCTCTATTTGATATTTCATAGATGTAATATTTCTGCCCTGTTAGGTCCATGTTACAAAACAGACATGTCTCTATTTGATATTTCATAGATGTAATATTTCTGCCCTGTTAGGTCCATGTTACAAAACAGACATGTCTCTGTTTGATATTTCATAGCCTCAGTGCCAGAGCAGTCCGCTCTACCGGTGCCCGTTCCGGGTCCAGCCGCCTGCTCCGCCTCAGTGCCAGAGCAGTCCGCTCCACCGGTGCCCGTTCCGGGTCCAGCCGTCTGCTCCGCCTCTGTGCCAGAGCAGTCCGCTCCACCGGTGCCCAATCCGGGTCCAGCCGCCTGCTCCGCCTCAGTGCCAGAGCAGTCCGCTCCACCGGTACCCAATCCGGGTCCAGCCGCCTGCTCCGCCTCAGTGCCAGAGCAGTCCGCTCCACCGGTACCCAATCCGGGTCCAGCCGCCTGCTCCGCCTCAGTGCCAGAGCAGTCCGCTCCACCGGTACCCAATCCGGGTCCAGCCGCCTGCTCCGCCTCAGTGCCAGAGCAGTCCGCTCCACCGGTACCCAATCCGGGTCCAGCCGCCTGCTCCGCCTCAGTGCCAGAGCAGTCCGCTCCACCGGTACCCAATCCGGGTCCAGCCGCCTGCTCCGCCTCTGTACCAGAGCAGTCCGCTCCACCGGTACCCAGTCCGGGTCCAGCCGCCTGCTCCGCCTCAGTGCCAGAGCAGTCCGCTCCACCGGTACCCAATCCGGGTCCAGCCGTCTGCTCCACTTCAGAGCCAGAGCAGTCCGCTCCACCGGTACCCAATCCGGGTCCAGCCGCCTGCTCCGCCTCAGTGCCAGAGCAGTCCGCTCCACCGGTACCCAATCCGGGTCCAGCCGCCTGCTCCGCCTCAGTGCCAGAGCAGTCCGCTCCACCGGTACCCAATCCGGGTCCAGCCGCCTGCTCCGCCTCAGTGCCAGAGCAGTCCGCTCCACCGGTACCCAATCCGGGTCCAGCCGCCTGCTCCGCCTCTGTACCAGAGCAGTCCGCCCCACCGGTGCCCAGTCCGGGCCCGGCTGTTTTCCCAGCTCCAGGGCCGGAGCAGTTTACCCCACCGGTGCCCAGTCCGGGCCCGGCTGTTTTCCCAGCTCCAGGGCCGGAGCAGTTTACCCCACCGGTGCCCAGTCCGGGCCCGGTTTATTGCCCAGCTCCATGGCCGGAGTCGTTTGTCCCACCGGGGCCCAGTCCGGGCCCGGTTTTTTTCCCCGCTCCATGGCCGGAGCCGTTTACCCCACCGGGGCCCAGTCCGGGCCCGGTTGTTTTTCCCGCTCCATGGCCGGAGCCGTTTACCCCACCGGTGCCCAGTCCGGGCCCGGTTGCTTACCCCGCTCCATGGCCGGAGCCGTTTGCCCCACCGGTGCCCAGTCCGGGCCCGGTCAAATCTCGCGCTCCTGGGCCGGAGCCGTTTGCCCCACCGGTACCCAGCCCGGGACCGGTGATAAGAAAAGGGCATGGGACAAAACTTGAGAGCCTCCAGCGACGGCCCACAGCCCAGAGCCTCCAGCGACGGCCCACAGCCCAGAGCCTCCAGCGACGGCCCACAGCCCAGAGCCTCCAGCGACGGCCCACAGCCCAGAGCCTCCAGCGACAGCCCAGAGCCTCCAGCGACGGCCCACAGCCCAGAGCCTCCAGCGACGGTCCACAGCCCGGAGACTCCACCAGTGACGATCTGCAGCCCAGAACCTTAGTAAGAATGGGGTCCAGCAGACATGCAGTAGGATGGCCACAAGTCAGTGAGCGAATGGTGGAAGTAATGCGCAGTTGATGGGGAAGACGGGTTGTTTCCAAGTGGCTCTGAAAAAAGTGCCAGCCATTAGTAACCAATTCTCTGTCAAGAAAGCAGCAAATAGATCAACTGAGAGGTTAGTGGCTTTGGTACATCATTGTAGAAAACCATTTTAGCCACACTAATGCTGGATAAGAAGGAACATAGGAGTGAAGGGTAAAAACCCCTTGAGATTAGTTGGTTACTAGAACTCTGACATCTCTCAGCAGCTCTGAGATCAGTATGCAGATTATAGAGTCAGCCATGGGTGAGGCAGGTTTGAGCGAGCAGGTTTGGTGGATAGAGGACACAGCCTGTCCAGACATGAGCTTAGTGTAGAGCAGAGATACTCTGTGGCACCATTGACCTCCAAGTGAGGAAAATGTGTCGATGTAGAGTTGAGGCGACCAATGAGAAGTGGGTGGGAGACAGGTTGCAGTAGAAATAAACCAGTAGTGGTGGAACAGAGAATGAAATTAACCGAAGGAAACAGTGGTCAGAGATGTGCAGAGGCGTGACCAGTAGGCATTCTGGGGCATGAGATCAAGTTCCTTACCTGCTTTGTGAGTCAGAGGGCTGCAAACCTGTTTTCTCAGAGACAGCCATACAGATTTTTATAATACAAATAGCAAAATATAAATCTTCATCAATGATAAATAATTATTTATCCCCCCAGGAATTCACATCAGATCACAGCTGACCGTACCTGTAGATGATGAAGAGGACTGACGTCGCTTTTTTGGCTGTGGCATCTCACTCTCTTCATCCTCACTTTCAGACAAATCACTTCCTACATTGACTTTCTCTGTGTTGTGTGAACGGTTCCCTTTATTCCTCAAAAGATCCAGATTAATCCTTCTTTCTTTAGAACCCTTTGGAAAAGAAAGAGCCTTTGCTACTTCCACCTCATTCTTATGAACTTGGGCCAAGTGTCTTGCCATTTTGTAGAATGGTTTGGAGCAGTAAAAGCAATACTGCTTTTTGTTGAACATTCTTTGGCCTTTTGCAGTCTTTTGCAGTTTCATCACTGAAACCTCTTCACTGCAGTCATTGTCTTCAAGTGGGGAACATTCATTGTCTGCATTCATGGAAGATGAGGAAGAATCAACATTCCCATCTAATGTCACACTGGGAGATGAGGGACTAGACAAAAGCTGTGAAAGGCTCTCTTCAGATTCTTCTGAACAGCTCTCAGAGTCAGGCACATATTCATCTTCGCTGTTATCAATGCTGCTAACTGGGTCATCTGAAGTGGAACTGTTCAAGGATTCTTTGGTAAGCTGTAAATAAAAAAACATAGCTTTAGTTTAAAACCGTTGCGAGCAGGACGAGGCTGAGGGCCGTGGGAGGACGGCACGAGGCCGGTGGCGAGATGGATAATGAGCCACAGCTGGCAAGCCCACCGGTCTAGTATCTTCTACGGCCCTCAGCCTCGTCCTGCTCGCCACAAAAACCATAATCAAAGTGGATATCTGTATGCAGGGTTCAATGGGAGTGCAGAGTATATCTAAGATTCAAATAAAAGAAGCCTATAAAATGTACAATAAAACACTTTGTACCACCTTCACTTTTACAAACCAAACCTTAATTAGTAGTAATTTACTACTAAAGTCTGAAGAAACAGATTCTAATTATTAAAAACCTCCGCACCTAATAACCTAGAATTCTGTCTGATGCCGGTTTCACACTGGATGCACAAGCAGTGCAGAGACCGGCGCAGAAGCTGTGTGTATGGAGAGCAGGAGCAGCTCACGCCCATTGTGCTTTCACACTGGCAGCATTTGCGACGCACAGCTGAACTGTGGTCCATTCTGTCACCTCCTCCGACCACTGTCTGCCATGTGCTTTGATTTATGATGGGCACTTGGTCAGCATACACTGCTGCGATGCGACCGTGTTCCCCCCGTCCCACACACTTAACATGCTGTATGTAGGTAGTTTACATGATAAAAGTAGTCTTAATATTACGATATACGTCTAGTTGTAATTGTTTAAACATGCCTTTTGAAGTTTGGGCAAAGACTCCTGGCAATATTGTGTGTATTTTATTTATTTATTTCAACGCGCTGAATGTCATTGTGAAAAACCTTACTAACATGATTTTATGGTGAAATGTATTTATGTGAATCAGGTAAATGTTGATCAAGAACACTGTGGCTTTAATTCAACATGAGCGGCGCAGCATAAAATAGACTCTGCGACGCACTGCCTCTGTGTGAGGTGTGAATGCTCTAACGCAGTGGTTCCAACACCACATTCCTGGAGGCCCCGCCCCCCCCAACAGTCTCCTCACTCAAACACACCTGATTCAGGTTATCAACTCATTAGTAGGGACCTCAAGACCTGAAGTGGGTGTGTCAAACAATGGAGATATGCAAAATGTGCACTGTTGGGGGGGCGGGGCCTTCAGGAATGTGGTTGGGAACCACTGCTCCATTTTGTTAACATGGGCGCCGGAAAAAATACGTGCTGTTTACGCTCTGCTAACGCATCCCGTGTGAAACCCGCTCAACCCGCTCTGTTAAGTCTTCATCGTCAGTTAGGAACCTGGGTGTGTTCTTTGATAACAATCTCTCATTTGAAAGCCACGTTTCTAGCATCTGTAAATCTGCATTCTTACATCTTAAAAATATATCTAAAATTCAAAATATGCTCTCAATGGCAAATGCAGAACAGTTAGTTCATGTGTTCATGACCTCAAGGCTAGTGTAAGAGCCAACGAGGAACTAGTTGATCTATAATATCTTTGTTAAAAACAGTTAATTGTCATGTATATTTCATTATCATTTACAAGGTTTATGTTAGTTTAAATGCATGGGTTATTATGAATGTTTAAATGATATAAATATACAATACATTTTCTGATTTCCTAAAATGTAAATATGACGCACCTGCGTAGTAATAGCTTGTAATTGACGTAACTTGGTTAGTTTGGAGTTAGACACTATTGAAGCAACACAGTTTTTTGACCGTGCATTGAACATTGTAATTTTTGTATTTGGCTATTAAACTTTTGAAAGACAATTATTTTGTTTTGTCGTTCGCGTTGCGAATACTGTCTGCTAGACTAACTCCAACAAGTGGTACAATTATGGTGGTAAAGAAGAACGAAGTGCCATTACATTCGTCAAAAAACTAGCTAAACCTAGCTACTCTTGAACTCGTCTGGGCAATGTGGAGTAAGTGGTTAGTACTCCGGGGAAAGGAACGAGAGCTTACCGAAAGAGAATGACACCGAGACGGATAATCTTTTGAAGTATACTCCGAGACAAGGTACGAAAAAATTCATCCTATTATCCATGTGCATTACGACGACAAGACGTAACAAGGATGTATGAAGATAATCACCTGAATAAAAGCGGACTGGAATTGCTCCACGCGCAGTGTGCATAATGCAACCTGTAGATTTCCCTGTGTGCAAAAATAATGATAATGCAAGCTTTGATTCAACCAATGTGTAGTTTGGCATGATTAGAGGAGTTGTTTTGCAATTGCTTTATTAAGAAAAGTGATTTTGAAGTAAAGGGCTTTTAAACTCAACATTTTTTAAGATGGCTGATGAAAAGGAATGCATTGAGAAGACGATGGAACAGAGAAGGTCACGCAAACTGACAGAGAAAGCATATGATGAGAAATTGCAAAGGTGTATTACATTGAGGAGACAAAGATTAGGAGCTCTGACAAGTAAAATAAGAGAAGTAGAGACAATGATGAATAATGCTCAAAATGTGTTAAGCGTGCAAGATGTAATGGAAAATTATTTTGCACTTACTCTAAATGAGTTTAGTCATTTCAACAAAGAAGTAGCAGGGCTTCTGTCTGAAGATGAAAAAATATTTGATCAAGAGAACTGGTTTGGGCCCAAAATGGCACCCATCAGAGAGTTTGTGAAAACAACTAAAAGTTGGATTGCAGCTGTGCACGAATCCGTGTCGCCAGAGTTGAAAACACTGCAAAAGGGCTATGATGTGGTAGTTGGCTCGCAAGATACTATTCAACCAAATGACAGCGTTTCACAGGTTGGCTTCAACGATATTGGACACGTCTGCTCAGGTGGATCTCAAGTAAGTTGCAGATCGGCTTCATCACAAGTTTCGTCAACACGTGTTATACAAGAGGCGGAACATGCAGCGCTGCTTGAACGTGCTGCGGCACTGAAGAAAAGGCAACAGCTTGAAATTGAAGAAGCAGAAATAAAACAACGGCAGAGTGTAGAATTAGCCAGAATCAAAGTTCAAAAGGAAGAACTTGAGCTGGAGACTGCATTAGCTGAAAGCAGTGCAAAATTAAAAGCGCTCAGAGAATACGAAAGATCAGAAGATGGTTTGAGTAGCCATGTGCCAGCACAAAGGCTACGCTGTAGGAACTCAAAGCAAAAAGGAACCAGTGTTTTGCTTTCTCAACCAGTCGATGCGAACTTTCACACACAACCACAAACACTGCATGCCCAAGTGCCACAAGTGGCTCAGCAAGACTTCAATTATAACGCTCAAGTTAACAGAAGTGACGATATACTAAAGGTCATGCAAAAACAGAACGTAATCACAGAGTTACTTGTAAAACAACAGAAGCAAGCTCAGCTACCAACAAAGGATATTCCTGTGTTCAAAGGCGACGCACTGCAATACAAATCCTTCACCAGAGCATTCGAGCACTCAATAGAACAGAAGACAGACAATGAGCAAGATAAATTGTACTTCCTGGAGCAATTTACAGCTGGTGAACCCCAGGAGTTAGTACGCAGCTGTGCTCACATGCCACCTAGCAGAGGCTACAACGAAGCGAAGCGACTGCTTCAAGAGCAATACGGGGATGAACTACAGATTGCCAGTGCATACATTGATAAAGCACTCAAATGGCCGCAGATTAAACCTGAAGATGGGAAAGCTTTAAGTGCTTACGCAATGTTTTTGGTTGGATGTCGCAACACTATGGAAGACATAGAATTTTTAGAAGAAATGGACAACCCTACCAACCTACGGACGGTGGTGTCCAAATTACCCTACAAAATGAAAGAGCGTTGGCGTGCTGAAGCTTACAATATCAAAGAGCGAAGTGGCAGAAGAGCGAAGTTTGACGATTTGGTCAGCTACATAAACCGCCAGGCTAAAATAGCGATGGATCCTCTCTTTGGTAGTATACCTGACAGCCGCCCTACCACAGTTGGAAAGAATGATCAAAAGGAAAGGCATCTTGTGAAGAGAGAGATCCATGGTAGCAGTTTCGCAACCAACGTTTCTGCTGAAAATGAAAGACCTCAAGGAACTTATGTGAAGTCAGCGGACTCAAGCAAAACAGAGAGTGCCTTTGAGAAGCCATGTTTGTATTGCCAGCAATCTCATACCCTAGCTTCATGCAACAAAATCCAGAATCAGCCACACAAGGAACGTGTGGAATTCTTAAAGTCAAAGGGCTTGTGTTTCGGGTGCTTAACTGGCGGTCATCTCAGCAAGTTCTGCAAAAGAAGAATTCAGTGTAAAGAATGTGCATTGAATCATCCAGACATCCTACACATAGTAAAAGAAGAAGGTTCTGTTTCACCCGAAAATAATGATTGTGCTCACGGAAGCGATGTATCGTGCGCTCAGGTTTCTATCACGCAAGAGTCCTGCGGCCTCACGGGGGCCGGAGAACTTGAATGTGTGCTGTCAATAGTACCGGTGAAGATTAAGTCAAGAAAGAGTGACAAGTACGTGGAAACATACGCCTTTATGGACCCGGGAAGCACAGCAACGTTCTGCACGGAAGACCTACGAAAGAAACTGAACGTTAAAGGGAAACCAACTCAAATACTTCTCAGCACCATGGGTCAAGACAAACCTGGGCATCAGAAACTCATGAACAGTTATGTAATAACAGACCTGGAAGTATGTGGGCTGGAAGACACCAAGTATATTGAGCTACCCAAAGTATTCACTCACAGGAACATACCTGTCCAACCCGAGAACATACCCAAGCAATCAGATATCCAGAGGTGGCCTTATCTCAATGAAGTACGCTTGCCGGAACTAGAAGCGGACGTTGGCCTACTTATTGGAGCAAACTGCTCAGGAGCAATGGAGCCGTGGCACATCATCAACAGTCAAAATGGAGGCCCTTATGCGGTGAAGACTGCTGGGTCGTGAATGGGCCCATAAGGAGGGAACTGAACGACACAGAGAACAAACTGCCTCATTGTTCGGTGAACAAGATTTCCGTGATGGAAATTGAGAAGCTTCTGGTGCAGCAGTACAACACTGATTTTCCAGAGCGCAATTACGATGACAAAGAAGAGATGTCTCAGGAAGACAAAAAGTTCATGCAGTCTGTGCAGAAAACAGCAGTTTTTGAGAATGGACATTACAGCATTGGATTGCCCCTTAAGAATGAGAAGCTTCAAATGCCTAATAACCGTTGTGTGGCAGAACAGCGCATAGCCAGTTTGCTCAGAAAACTCAAGAAGAATCCTGGGTTCTTTGAAGATTACAAAGGCTTCATGGACACCATCATTAGCAAAGGCTACGCTGTACAAGTCCCGGCAGACCAGCTGAACCGTGATGACAACAGGGTGTTCTACTTACCGCACCATGGAGTGTATCACCCGAAGAAAAGAAAGATACGAGTGGTCTTTGACTGCACAGCCTCGTTTCAGGATCAGTCTCTGAATAGTAAGTTACTACAAGGACCCGACCTGACCAACACGCTAGTTGGTGTTCTATTAAGATTTCGTGAGGAGCCAGTAGCCATGATGGCAGACATCGAGTCAATGTTTTACCAAGTAAAGGTGCCAGAAGAAAACGCAGATCTCCTCCGTTTTCTTTGGTGGCCCAACGGCAAGCTGGACGAGCCCATGGAAGAGTTTAGAATGACAGTGCACCTCTTTGGGGCCACTTCATCACCAAGTGTAGCCTCGTATGCATTGAGAAGAACTGCTGAGGACCACACAGCCACTGCATCACCTGCTGCTATCCAAACAGTCTTGTGCAACTTCTATGTAGATGATTGCTTGAAGAGCGTAGCTACAGAAGATGATGCAGTGACCTTGGCAAATGATCTTCGCACTCTGTGTGCCAGTGGTGGTTTCACTTTAACAAAATGGATGAGCAATAGCAGGAAGGTGTTAATGTCCATCCCCGAAGTACACAGAGCCAGCGAAGCGAAAGACCTGGATCTAAACCATGACTCTTTACCGGTTGAGAGGGCTCTCGGCATACAGTGGGATACAGAAACGGATACTTTCACCTATAGCATGAAGCTGCAGGACAAGCCGATGACCAGAAGAGGCATCTTATCCGTCGTCAACGCCTTCTATGACCCCCTCGGCTTCTTAGCACCGGTTATCTTGCCCGCTAAACTTCTGCTGAAAGATCTTTGCAAAGAACAGCATGGTTGGGATGAGAACGTTGGAGAAAAACATGCTGACGTTTGGAAAGGATGGATAGAAGATGTTACTCAGCTCTCCGACTTCCGAGTGAACAGGTGTTTGAAGCCTTCGGACTTCGGACGTGCTGCCACTGCGCGTTTGCATCATTTTTCTGATGCCTCAGAGTTTGCGTATGGCACAGTGTCATATCTGCTGCTAGAGAACAAGCAAGGCGAGAAACATTGTTCTTTCCTGATGGGGAAGTCAAGAGTGGCCTCACTCAAACAGGTCACAATCCCCAGACTCAAGTTGACAGCAGCAGTCGTTGCGGTGAAGATAGACAAGATGTTACGTCAGGAACTTCAAATTCCACTGCAACAGTCTATCTTTTGGACAGACAGCACTACAGTGCTTAGGTACATTGACAGTGAAACTGCTCGTTTCAAAACCTTTGTTGCGAACAGAATCGCACTGATCCGAGAAGCCACCAATCCATCCCAATGGAAATATGTTAGAACAACGGAAAATCCTGCAGATCAATCCAGCAGGGGCCTGAAGGTCAAGAGTTTGGTGCAAGGGGGAACCTGGATTAATGGACCGAACTTCTTGCTGAACAATGAATGCGATTGGCCGCAACAACATGTTCAAATGAAAGAAAGCCTTCAAGATGATCCCGAAGTCAAGAACATAGTTACAGTAAACACAATCAAATTGGAAGCCAACATGGAACCATTGAATGAACTGATCAACTATTACTCAGACTGGCATAAACTAAAAAGGGCAGTGGCCTGGATTCTAAAACTAAAGAAAACTTTGAAGCAATTGAAAGAGAAAAGAAAGGAGTTCTCAAGAACAATTCATCCAACTGAAAAAGACCCTGAAAAGCATAGGTCAAAGCTAGAACGGCACATGGAAAAATACAGAACAACAATGGAAAAGAACCCACTTACCTTGGATGATCTGGTCACCGCAGAATCTGAAATAATTCGGTTCAGTCAAAGACAACAGTTTGGAGAAGAAATCAAAGCTCTACAGAAATGCAAACAAGTCAGTCGCAACAGTCAGCTGTTCAAACTCGATCCGATTCTTCAAAATGACACTCTGAAAGTTGGTGGAAGACTCAACAAGTCGGCCATGCCAGAGAGCGCCAAACGCCCGTCAATTCTCTCGAAGTGCAGCAGAGTTGCCACACTGGTCTTGAGAGACATACACCGAAGAACAGGACACTGCGGACGCAGTTATGTCTTGGCACAACTAAGACGCAAGTATTGGATCCCACAAGCCAATTCTGCAATACGAAAGCTAATCAACAAGTGTGCAGTGTGTCGCAGGATTAGTGGAAAGGTTGGAGAGCAAAAGATGGCGGACTTACCTGAAGATCGCCTCTTGCCCGACAAGCCTCCTTTTACAAATATTGGTGTTGACTATTTCGGGCCATTTGATGTAAAGCGGGGCCGGAGTATAGTCAAAAGGTATGGCGTGATGTTCACCTGCCTCACCCTCAGAGCCGTACACATTGAGGTTGCAGACAGCCTCGACACAGACTCCTGTATTAATGCGATTCGCCGTTTTGTAGCCAGAAGAGGCCAAGTGGCAATAATGCGTTCTGACAACGGCACAAACTTTGTGGGAGCTGAAAGGGAGTTGAGAGAAGCAATTCAGCATCTGGATAATGACAAGATTGAAAGAGCCTTGCAACCAAAGGGAATCGAGTGGATATTCAACAGTCCAGCTGCTTCTCACCAAGGCGGGATTTGGGAAAGACAAATTCGAACAGTGCGAAGAATCCTCAATTCCCTGTTGAAAGAGCAAGCTGTGAACGATGATTGTATTCAGACAATAATGTGTGAGGTTGAGAGCATTATCAACGGCAGGCCGCTCACAAGTAACTCGGATGATGCAAATGACCTTGAGCCTCTAACTCCTAATCATTTATTGCTGATGAAGTCTCAACTCAGCATGCCCCCAGGCATCTTCAACAAAGATGACATGTACACAAGAAAGCGATGGAGACAAGTCCAATATCTTGCAGACTTATTCTGGACCAGATGGACACGCGAGTATCTTCCACTTCTCCAGGAACGCCAAAAATGGGCAAGGCCAAGAAGAAACTTCACAGCTGGAGATGTTGTGCTGTTAGTGGATAGTTCTTCCCCTCGCAATTCTTGGCTCATGGGGAGAGTAGTTGAAACGTTAGCGGATTCCAGTGGATCAGTGCGAAGGGCGAAGATAAAAACCAAGACCAGTATTCTAGAAAGGCCCATAAACAAACTGTGCTTATTGGAAGAAGCAATGTTGGGAGAGAGGATTGAGTGAGAATGTTGAGAAAGAGGAATAATCACAGAAAACAAGATTAGGTTTGATAGTTCATGGACATTAATGGACATTAGAAGTAGCTTGGATCTTAATGTTTAAGTTTGTAATTGCTTAGTCCTCCTGTCTAACCAATTAGGGGCCGGTGTAAGAGCCAACGAGGAACTAGTTGATCTATAATATCTTTGTTAAAAACAGTTAATTGTCATGTATATTTCATTATCATTTACAAGGTTTATGTTAGTTTAAATGCATGGGTTATTATGAATGTTTAAATGATATAAATATACAATACATTTTCTGATTTCCTAAAATGTAAATATGACGCACCTGCATAGTAATAGCTTGTAATTGACGTAACTTGGTTAGTTTGGAGTTAGACACTATTGAAGCAACACAGTTTTTTGACCGTGCGTTGAAGATTGTAATTTTTGTATTTGGCTATTAAACTTTTGAAAGACAATTATTTTGTTTTGTCGTTCGCGTTGCGAATACTGTCTGCTAGACTAACTCCAACAAGTGGTACAATTATGGTGGTAAAGAAGAACGAAGTGCCATTACAGCTAGATTATTGTAGTGCTCTACTGGGTGGTTGCTCTGCACGCTTAATAAACAAACTCCAGCTGGTCCAAAACACTGCAGCAAGAGTTCTGACTACAACCAGGAAGTAGGGGGTGTAAATTGGACGGTTCTTCACGGTTCAATACGATATCGATTCTCAGTCAGCGGAACGATATTTTCTGATACTTCAAAAAAGTTCTGCGAAACGATATGTGTTATCGCGAGACTTCGTGCTAGTATCGCAAGATTTCACGCAGAGCTCACGTCATTTTCCTTTAAATATGGCCGCGCGCTGTTGGTTGGTGTGTGTGTGTGTGTATGGGAGCCGGTGTTTGAGCTGCTGCAGGTAGGCATTTAACCCTGTAAACTCGTTTTTGAGAAATTGAGGGAGCAAAAGTTTGTGGGAGCGCCGAATGATACAAACAATGACACTCGCCAGTTCCCGTATCAAGTCACTCAACAGCACACTCAGTAAATGGTGGAGGCATCTAAAAAGGTTGTCGGGCATAACAGTCAAACCGGCAGTTTAGAGAATTAAATGATACTGCATATGAATTCTGAAACCACTTGGATTGGCTCATTAATAGTGTTACTTTCGTCAACGAAAATTATGACAAAATATCTTGGTCAACGAACCTTTATCACCTGACGAAAACGACACGCGACGCAACGTAAATGCTGGTCATGTGACGATGACTAAAATGAAATGTATAATGCAATATTTTTGACGAATACAAACGAGACTAAATGTGGTTTACAAAATAAAAACTATGCTAAAATGTCTCTTTATTTTCGTTGACCAAAACGAGACGAGACGAAATGTTATAACGTTATGACGAATGAGAGAGTTGTGCGTGAGCCCATAAATTTAAGCTTTGTCAGCTTTGAATTCTGGTTTGCGATCTGGTCACCCGATTATCAGCGAATTTAACAATATTATTCCATTAGTTATTCCATTAAAATGTCTCATTGATATATTTGACACATTCATAACCATGACTTTTGTCGGTTCTTTGTCACAGCTGTTATGTGCGTTATTGGCAGCGTCTCCCTCCGGTTACATAAATGCGTCACCACCGAAAACATGGAGATTTAATTTTAGAGAATAATCGCACAACCTATTCGATATTCTATAATTAAATAAACTAATCGAATATTCAAAAATCGTGACTCATCCCTGCATGGAATCTCTTTCTTTTCCCAAATCTTCACTCACGTCTCACCCATTTTCTAAGGGGATTATAAACGTTTCTTCATTGGTTCGCTTTTAATTAGGCCTATTATATTGGTATTCTTTACTGTGGTAAAGTATAAAAACGCTGTAGGACAGATAGCCTACATCCCTCTCAAAGCACAGAGTGGTGGGCTATATCAGGCGTCTTTGTGTGGTGATATAAAACCACTGCCGGTAGTTGGTCCATTAACACCCAGGTGGTAAAAAGACCTAAATATAATCAGATAACCTTGTTTGAAATACTATATTGACTGGGTTAAATAGAATTGCATTACTTAAGAGACTAAAATACCATTCTCAATGACTAAAACTAGACTAAATGTCATCAGTTTTCGTCGACTAAAACTTGACTAAAAAGAGTATGAACGTGACTAAAACTAAAATGACAGCTTGACACAAAGACTAAAACTTGACTAAAAAGAGTATGAACGTGACTAAAACTAAAATGACAGCTTGACACAGACTAAAACTCAAATTAAAACAGGCCGTTAAAACAACACTACTCATTAACAACTTTGAAGTGAATACGGTCTATGTGAACATGCTGTAAATACCTGTCATCTTATTTCACTGTAATATAACTCCTCAACTTGGTACTGCAACCTTGTGTCTGTGTTTCATAAAACCCAGCCTTTTCTTCCTTGAGTTGAACCTAGTTTATCTGATCCTGGTCTACTATTTCTACCTACCATTGCAGCACTAGCTGAACAATACATTTATAGTTTGTAAAATACACACAGATGTCTATGGAAGCAGCAATAACAATCTATTTGTTCGCGGCATCCAATAGCCACATAGAGGCTATGTAGCGGGATGGCTCGTGACTCGCTCGCACTTGGTCGTCATATCATTACCAAAATCATAGAGTGGCCATCTTGTCTTGATTTGACTTTTATTTCAGATTAACATGCAGACATGATTCAACCAACGCAATACCGTCAACAGAAAGTTGGCTCCCGCAACTCGCCCCTTCCAACACTAGCTCAAAAATCCGCCAAAGGAAATAATAAAGATAAAAGGAAGTAATCACCTGTGCCCACGTGACGGTGAATAACCAATAATAAATATCTAATAATTAATGCTCCTACACTATTCAAATAAAACTTGCTGACGCATTTTATTCATACATTATGCAAGTAACTATAAAGTTCACTCTATTCTTATCCCAGTTCACCAGCCACTTATTTTCATCTATTTCAGGAGAAACTGCTGAATTCACGCGCTGTAAATCAGACTGACAGGACTCACGTTATTATAGACCAACATGATCATTACAAGTCACCTTTATTTATACAGCGTTTTTACAATGTGTGTCAAAGCAGCTTTAGAGTGATGGAGGAAACATTATCTCCTAGTGCTGTTTCACAGCTAAAATTGTTTCATTGTCCATCTTAAATTCAGTATTGATTCATTCTGTATCAAGTGTCCCCAACTAAGCGAGCCAGAAGCAAGGCGACATTGGTTTTTAAAAGACAAAACACTCCTTTACACATATTTGAGATATTCTGAATATCTGGTAGATGATTACATAGCAAGCAAGTTTGTGAATATTTTTAATAAAAGAAAAATAAAAGCGATATCTGTCATGCAGTGTTATTGTGGCTGCGGTGTCACGTGACAAGCACGACGCGGAAACAATAGCGGGAAACGATCTTTAAAACCATTTATTACATTTTTAAATATATTAAGTCAAAAGTATTAATTTATTTATAATCCCTTTATTAAGGGATAAGTCTGAAGCACACCATAAAATAATTATATCAATTCATACAGGGCTAGTAGTATAGAGCTGTATATAAAGATACACACCCAGGTATCGTATCAGTACTCTGTATCGGCCGATACCCTGAGCCCAGGTATCAGAATCGGTATCGGGAAGGAAAAAGGGTATCGGAACATCTCTATTATTCGTCTCCGCAGTTAAAAAATACAGAGTTGACAATTCTAACTATACTTTCGTTATTTTAATTGTATTTATTTATTTAAGGCATTTTGCACACATTTGCTCTTCACCTTTGTTACTTGATGTCAGGCTCTGGCCATAGAGAATCTTTGCTTCTCTATATTTCTATGGTCAGAGTCTGGCAGATCTAGGATTTCTATGTCTGTGTGGTGTTGTGTGTGGGATCCCTAATTAGAGGCAGCTGCTATGCATTACCTCTAATTAGGGATCCTACTTATATGTATGTGTTCCACTCCCTTGGCGTGGTTCATTGTTGTATGTTGTCTCGTTATCGTGAGTAAGTGTGTTTCAGTTTCGTTATCTATTGCATTTGTTATTTTTATCCAGTTTATTCAGTTCAATAAACATGTCGCTACGCTGCGCCTTGGTCTCTCTACACACCCGAACGTGACACTTGATTGCCTTTCGTTTTATTTTATTGGAAAGGTGTTCTTATCTAATTCTGTAAATTAATTGTATTTTTTTCGGTGCGTCGAAGTTGCACTGGAGCATGCTCTCACAGGCAATTTAGTGTTGCCACCTCGCGTCGGGGGAATATGAGCTGAAAACACACCGAAAGCACTACAGCAGACTGTCAGCTAGCTTGCGCATTCTGTACCTGTGTTTAAAATAGGGCTGTAACGATATGCGATATGAAACACTCAGATCCACAAACCTGTGTCGCGGTGTGAGAAGGCAGAATCGCGACACACCCCTTCCAACTCCTAGGGCTGTTTTTTACCACTGCGGTGTTAATGGACCAACTACTGGCGATGGCGCCAGTGGATAACCAGTTTATTACATACAACTTATTGATCATTGATTAACAAGGTTATGTGCGTACATGCTGCTCAACCGCAAAACACGTAAAGCTGACAAGGAAAAGTGAAGCGAGTGTCAGAGTTATGTTTGGGACCATTTTACATTGGCTAGAGATTATAGGTTGTAAGTTTGCGTGTGGATTCCCAGCTTTCTGTTTTGTGCAAATGTAGGTAGTAATTAGGGGTATCACGACTTCTGATCGTGGACGATTAAAATGTCTTCACAATCTGCTTTTGAAGAAGTATCGTATGGAAGCATATGGGTAGCAATATTCAATTTGAAATGTAATATGCAAAATGACAATGCATTCTGTATTTCAATTTACATTTTCCATTACATTTGTGCAACATTGGTGCAAAATGAAAATGAAAATGTATTACAGAAATTATTAGATGTGTGTAACAAAAACTGTAGCAAAATGATCATTCAAATGTTATTTTTCTTAATTGCATTTACACTCACAGTTAAGACACTTGCGATTGCATTTTCATTAAATGTCCCGCAATGAATGTAGCAAAATTCAATGTGCATATTGAAAATGCATTCCGAGCCGATCACGTCTCCGCCCCCTCCCGCCCTGTCAATCACTGCATCAAGGCGGGGCTTGAGTTGCGTTGTTGGGGGTATTACGCAGAAGGTCAAGAAGGTTCAAGTGAGGGAACATGGAGAAGTCAGTTCCACAGCTTCTCCGAGAAGCTGCCCAAACAATAGAGCGACAAAGTGCAAATGCTGCCCCTTCAGAAAGGCCAGAACCTTTCTTGCATTTACACAAGCCATGAGAGCAGCAGTTTCATCCACAAGGTTTGGCTTTGGCCTTGTCTGAGTTGTTACATTTAAAATGGTTCATGAACTGATAAATGCATGTTGGGAAAACATTTATGACGCGTTTGTCATCTTCAGCATTTTTATTGTTTTCATATAAAGATATTTTTTAAATTCATGTTCTTGAAAGGAACTTTCCCAGTTTTGCATTGTTTGAAATTCTTACAAGTTAAATGAAGTTAACATAAGAACAAATTAAATACAAATGTTAATAAGAAAACATTACTCTTGTTTCCCACAAAGCCTTGCTGCAGTTCAGGCATTTCATACACAATGTTACAATAAACTTACCAAAAGAATGTCAGTTCATGGTGTCAGTCCTCAATGCTCAAAACAAGAACATCTAATATCTTCTTCTATCTATCTCTGTCAGTTGTGCCACGGTGGAATTGTAAACATCCACTGTGTCATTTAGTGGAACATCCTGGTTGGGAAGACCTGCAATCTCCTCTGCAGTGAGGCTGCGTGGCAACTGCACATCTGGGATTGAAATGCTGTTTGCATCTTCCATGGCATGTGGTCCATCCCAGTCAACACCATAGTCCTCATCAACCTTAAAAAAAATACAAGGACAGATGCTTTAATATTATGCATTTACCAAAATAACAAGCATTTATGTGCCACCAAGGCATACATTTATTGTTCTGATGTAGTTATGAGTGAGGAAATTCAATTTAATAATTTACATCAATTATGTGTTAAATAAGACTTCCCGAATGTCCCAAATTCGAGACATTCAGTGGTTTTACTGCAGTGCTTCTCAAACAAAATCCTGGGGTTTGAGATTGTGTTAGATGGAGACAATGTGCCGGGCGGGTGGTGCCTCCAGGACATGTTCTGGAAGCACAGGTTTAATGGACCAGCAGAAGAGTAAGTGTTAATTGTTCTTGAGTTTAAATGTGCAAACATACAGTCCCTAAATCATCTGCAGCATCTCTGTTTTGCAGCCAAAGTTGATATGGAGATCGACCGTTCTCCGTTCTCAGTCTGTGCAAGTTCCATGCTTCTTTAAAAGTGTTTAGCTGATGTTGCAACTGGGGGGAAAAGGTCCAATGCAGAGCAAAAAGGTGGATCTCATCATCAGGGTTCAACAGTCCAGTCACTTCCAAATGGTAAAACAATGCGTGGAACAAATCAAGGACTTGTGTGTGTATACATCTTGCCAAAGACGTTCAAGCCTAAAAAGAAGATAATAAAAACAAGTATCACACTATAGTTAGTGATGGCAATTTCAAAACACTGCTTCATGAAGCTTCGAAGCCTTTAAGAATCTTTTGTTCCGAATCAATGGTTCGGAGCGTGTATCAAACAGCCAGAGTCACGTGATTTCAGTAAACGAGGCTTCATTACGTCATTACGAAACACTTCGAAAGTTTTATGGTTCACCACTGGGGGCGATGATCTCTGTCAACCCATGATCATGAGGAGTCGGAGAACCAGTGAACAAGTAATCTCTGATCAGTTTTATACATTTGTAGACGTTTTAATTAGACATTAGTATAAATAAAATGAATAATGGTAGTTAGAGTCTTATTGGCCTGTTTAGCTGAGCCATTCAAAGATCAAACAAAACAAACCCTGACAATTGATAAGATAACATATATACACTTGATCATCTTATAAGATGATATCATTACAATTGAAAGATTTTACTTTCAATAAAAAAAATTGCAATAGATTTGTAAAGATGTGTTTTTGTTGCATTTACACTGTTCTAACCACTAGGGGTCACTGTGGAGACGGGTTTGCTTAAACTGTTTCAGTGTTTCACGAAGCCTCGATCTGCCCACCCCTAACTATAGTCACCTTTTTATAGACCTAGGCCATATCTGTGCATTTGAATTTGACAGGTGTTTGCATAGTCTTGACCACAGTTGTCCAATCCAGTACCTGGAGATCTACCTACCTTAAAAGTTCACCTCCAACCCTGGTCAAACACAACTGAACCTAATTAGGCTAAGCTAATTAAGATCTTCAGGAACACTAGATAATTACAGACAGGTGCATTTGATTAGGGTTGGAACTGAACTTGGCAAGTAGGCAGATCTCCAGGAACAGGAGACTGGACCACCTCCATGTTTGACCATGGAGATGGTGCAATGTAAAAAAAACAAAAAACAAATAGTGTTCAGATTTAAATCTCATTGAAAAGTTTTGGTGGAATTTGAAGAAAGCGGGGATAACGTGAATGCCAAAGATTATCAGTGATCTGGAAGCTTTTTCAAGCAAGGAATGGGCCCAGATTGCAATAGAGAGGTGACATGCTTCTAAGCCCTTACAGGCAGCGTTTGTAAAGAGGTTATAAAGAATAAATGATTCTGCTTTACCTTCTCAGAATCACACAAATGTGTATTAATAAACTTTCTATAATAGTTAACTGATGCCTTTGTTGATTTTCTTTCATAAAATTGTGTTCTTGGCAGCAAAATGACTTGCAGGTCATGGGGTTGAATAATTTTGATTGCAACTATATGGGATAGAAATGGTGTCCATCAAAGAAAAGCGATCTTTAGCATTAATTTTGAGTATGGCTTTTCGAGGACACGTGTTTGGTTTGTTAGGAGCAAGTGGTGGTTTGTTGTCTCACTAATTGCGTCATCAGGTTCTGCGCTACTATTGGTTTTTGATTTCACGGTTGTCGTAAGGAGAAGCCACACTACATGACTGTGCCTCAACCTCTGTCACTGCCAACATGTCGCCAGAGGTAATATTTTATTGTTATGGTAATTAATCATCTGTTGGTGAACATGTCAAGCCAACATATATATATATATATGTATATCAGAAAAGCATCATGATTTGAAACCATACAAGTAATTTTTCATTTACCTCTGATTGTGAAGCTCCTTCCTGTAATGTGAGAATTGCGGTTTTCTCCACGGTTCTGTACCATAAATTGAGCCTCAATGTTTTCTCCTCCTTTATCTGAACGAACACGAGATGGCAACCCATACTGGCTAACAGCACCAAGGAAAGCATCCAGCACAGTGGTGTCATTATTGTTAGTAGCAGCATTCAGATAGACAAGACGACTAAACCCATCAATACCGCCATGGATCACGAATCGCCAGCTGATTTTAGACAAGAAGGATGACAGACGAGAAAAGACCATCAGAGTTTGTACACATTTTGACTAGAAAATTCCCATGACTTTTTCTGTCACCATCCTTATAAATCTGTCTTGTATATCATTTAATAATGATTATAATTATAACAACAATGTAATTTAAAATATAATGCTTCATATTATTGTCTCACAGTATAAATGTGTAGTAAATTAAAATATGTAGGTCCCTCACAAGGAGATCATAATATTTGGGGGTCCTTGGCATCAAAACATTTGACAATCCCAGTTGGGTGCCATCCAAAAAATCCAATTACCATATTAATTTATGATTTCCATCTATATGCCACATGCAATTCGGAGCAGGAACTGAGTACTGTCTGCGATGAAGAGTCCGGTTAGCCAGGGCTCGAAGTTGTGTTCCCTCTGGGTCCACTCTGTAGTGATTCACGTACCCTAAAAACTTCAGATGATGAGATGATATTGTGATTTTTGTAATGTTGCGTTTGCTTAAAGTTAATGAGAGTTGGGTAAAATCACTTCTACTTGATGCAAAGTAAATACAAGAATTCCAAAAAGAGTTACTGAGATACAAAAAATGACGACTAATGGTTTTCATATCTTCCAGAATTGAACTGGACTTAATGTTGGTGTGTACACACCAAATATCTTATTAGCTATCCTGTGAGTGTAGACTGAAGGCTGGTTTATACTTCTACATTGGACCAAAGCCGTATGCTCTGTGTAGCTACGATGGTTACACCTCTCCATAATATAACTATACATTGCATTTACGCAGAATGCAAGTGCTGTGATTGGTCAGAACCAAAGACCCTCCCCATGATTATACAACATATATCTGCAGTAGTTTCTCATTCATTAGGACTAAATGTAATAAGTGCCTGATTGCTTGTAATGAAAGTGCAAAGGCTGATTACACACAAATATGTAGAAAGAAAATCTCATAAAACATGAATCCAAATAAACATTTATCCAAATAACAATTAGTCATAACGTAAACAAATATCTGCTTCTGCTGCGCTTTACTCCTGTCGACACCACTGGTTTGGCTGTATACTTGAAGAACAATACAAACACACCAAAGCAGAGCTATACATGCAAACAGCCACGTAGGGCGTCTCATAGAGGCTATGCAGGTCTGCCATACACAGAAGTATAAATAAGCCTGCAAGTACGTAAACAAAAACAAACTTGCACTGAATTAAATGTCCACTTGCTTGGAGAAAAGCTCTCATCATACGGTACCCACAACGTGGGTGCTCCCTTTGAATTTCTATCACCAAACGGTCCAGTTCTGTATTGTCAAAGCCAGAGTACAACTCTGAAACTCTGCCAAACAAGTGAATAATAGTGTGACATATTCAGCATTAAATGCATCAGATATTTATGTGATGAACAGAATTGTGTAAAACCCTATACACACGTGTCTGTGTCTTAATTATTCATGTCATATCTGAATGTCCTAGTTTAATTTCTAACTATCAGATTATACTATTCAATTGTATGTTTCTCTGTTGCTTCAAGACGTTTCACCACCACAAAGACAAAAAGCAGGTCTAAATACATCAGTCACACAGGATAAGACTTACCGGTAGTATGTATGTAAATCAATTGTTACTTCTGCATTGACATAAATCGGTTTTACCATCACTAAAGGGCCCGACAGGGGTTTTCTTTTATGCTCACACTCAAAATCCGTATGTATGTAAAACAACAACCGTGTGTAAGATGCGTGGTGAAACATATTGATTAAGTAAACAAGTTGAGTAGATAACTATTAACAGTTACTACATTAAAAAAAACAGCCTTTTTATTATAATCCCCATGACAGAATTCAGGAGTAAACACAGAGATTATGGCCTTGAAGCGTATAAAATCATTAAAATATATGTAAGTTGTTGTTTACTTCAGTCCACACTGCTGCATTCGTCGATGTACCGTCCATCGACTAACTCCATACAAGGCCGCGATATGTTGGAAATACCGTTTCTCTGTTCACGCTCCACTTCATCTGCTAATGAGTTTAACACTCGTATTAGCTCTGCCGCCGCCGTGTTTCCAACACCTCAAAACCAAAACACGTAACATAGCTATAACATGTTATGTTTACCTGTTGCCGAGCCCCGCCTTGATGCAGTGATTGACAGGGCGGGAGGGGGCGGAGACGTGATCGGCTCATTTTCAATTTGCACATTGAATTTTGCTACATTCATTGGGGGACATTTAATGAAAATGCAATCGCAAGTGTCTTGACTGTGAGTGTAAATGCAATTAAGAAAAATAACATTTGAATGATCATTTTGCCACAGTTTTTGCTTGAACATGTTACACACATCTAATCATTTCTGTAATACATTTTCATTTTAATTTTGCAACTTATAAAGCGTTAAAATATGTATTCAATTTACATATTAAAACTAGTGTATGAAATGGCAAATGTAAATTATGTAATTTAATTTTCATTTTCATTTTGCACCAAACGTTGCACAAATGTAATGGAAAATGTAAATTTAAATACAGAATGCATTGTCATTTTACATATTGCATTGTCATTTTGCATATTACATTTCAAATTGAATATTGCTACCCATAAGCTTCCATAATTTGGATTCAATAATATTGCAGGTTGCAATCTTCTCTCAAATCTGGTCACATTCAAGTGTCTCTTGATAAACTGTTAACTTATTTTTGTTAATTGCTGTTCAAATACGTGATATAGATTTCTAAATTGTACAAACAGATACATTTTAAATGGCCATCACAGTAAATGGCTTTTCTTCACCCACATACTAGAATGAGTCAAACTTACCTTCAACTTGCTGATTATACATTTAATGACCTAGTAGCCTAATGCAGGATCTTACCATTAGGGGCTGGTGGAAGCTGGGGCACTGGAAGAACTTACACTTAGTTTTTACACCCTGGTGTAGCAAAAGCTATTACTTACAACCAGGTGGTGACAGGTTTACGCCTGGCTTAGAACATATTCTACGTTGGAACTAGCCTTACGTGTAGGAGTAGGTTCAACTGATGTAACCTGCTCCAGAGACACACAACCAAGCATACATGGCAATATAAATGGTGGATGGATACAGTCAAATATTATTTTACCAGAGGATGAAAAGATTTAAATTCTCTACTTCTCCCATAATATTTAGTCAGGCCGGTCTCCTCTCTGAATCATTGTAGCGCTGGCATTTCTTGGCCAGTAGCAACACCGGACCTGCAAGATATGAGACACTGTTTAAAGTTCACTATTTATCCATCTCTTTGCTGAAAAGGGTAAACCATTTATCTGATCAACTCACCCCATCTCTCTTCTCCACCCACTGCTCTGGTACAACTTCAACAGTGTTCTCTGTTACAAAATGTACAACGTAATAACGCTGTGTGCCCTGTGCAGAAAAACACAACACCAATTCCACACAGTTCAGTCTCTTGATTTACCAGCCTGTCAAACCCTAATTCTGTTCACCTGTTCTCCCTGTGCTCCTCCTCTACCAGGTGTTTCCTATGTTCCATTATCCCTTGGGTATTTAACTGTATCTGTTCATTGGTCTGGTTGCCAGTTCATCTTGGGTGTTTCTCCAGGTCGTGCCCGCGTTCTTAGAATACCTGCTATCTGTTTAGTTCTCCCGTTACCGTACCCTTGCCTGTTTACGACCCGAATTCCTGCCTGCCGTCTCTGTACCTCTGAACTCCTGTGTGCCAAATCCTTTGCCTGCCTACGACAACGACTTAGCCTTCCGATTTTGTTCAATAAACAACTTGACATTCTACCTGGTCTCCTGCGTCTGCACTTGGTTCTCTGTCTGAGTTGTGATACCATCATGTTGTTCATCTGAAGAGACACAACAACACAGTAATTATGTATGTCTGGTCCTCCATCATGTTGTTCAGCTGTAGAGACACAACAACACAGTAATTCAGTGTGTCTGGTCCTCCATCATGTTGTTCAGCTGTAGAGACACAACAACACAGTAATTATGTATGTCTGGTCCTCCATCATGTTGTTCAGCTGTAGAGACACAACAACACAGTAATTCAGTATGTCTGGTCCTCCATTATGTTGTTCAGCTGTAGAGACACAACAACACAGTAATTCAGTATGTCTGGTCCTCCATCATGTTGTTCAGCTGTAGAGACACAACAACACAGTAATTCAGTATGTCTGGTTCTCCATAATGTTGTTCAGCTGTAGAGACACAACAACACAGTAATTCAGTATGTCTGGTCCTCCATCATGTTGTTCAGCTGTAGAGACACAACAACACAGTAATTCAGTGTGTCTGGTCCTCCATCATGTTGTTCAGCTGTAGAGACACAACAACACAGTAATTCAGTATGTCTGGTCCTCCATCATGTTGTTCAGCTGTAGAGACACAACAACACAGTAATTCAGTATGTCTGGTCCTCCATCATGTTGTTCATCTGTAGAGACACAACAACACAGTCATTCAGTATGTCTGGTCCTCCATCATGTTGTTCATCTGTAGAGACACAACAACACAGTAATTCAGTATGTCTGGTCCTCCATCATGTTGTTCAGCTGTAGAGACACAACAACACAGTAATTCAGTATGTCTGGTCCTCCATCATGTTGTTCAGCTGTAGAGACACAACAACACAGTAATTCAGTATGTCTGGTCCTCCATCATGTTGTTCAGCTGTAGAGACACAACAACACAGTAATTCAGTATGTCTGGTCCTCCATCATGTTGTTCAGCTGTAGAGACACAACAACACAGTAATTCAGTATGTCTAGTCCTCCATCATGTTGTTCAGCTGTAGAGACACAACAACACAGTAATTCAGTATATCTGGTCCTCCATCATGTTGTTCAGCTGTAGAGACACAACAACACAGTAATTCAGTATGTCTGGTCCTCCATCATGTTGTTCAGCTGTAGAGACACAACAACACAGTAATTCAGTATGTCTGGTCCTCCATCATGTTGTTCAGCTGTAGAGACACAACAACACAGTAATTCAGTATGTCTGGTCCTCCATCATGTTGTTCATCTGTAGAGACAACAACATAGTAATTCAGTATGTCTGGTCCTCCATCATTAAGACCTCACACCACCACCACCACCACCAGCAGAACACAGAGGGAGGATGAGGTTAAGACCTCACACCCCCACCACCACTGACCACCAGAGGAGGCTGGTAATGGGATGATGAAGGGCTCATAATAAGGACTGGAATTAAGTGAATGGAATTATACATATGTGTTTGATGTGTTTGATTCCATTCCTTTTATTCCAGACATTATTATGAGCCTGTACTCCCTGCCACCAGCCACCACTGCTGACCACAGACCAGAAACAGATACATTAGTCTGGTCCCAGATCTGTGTGTGATTCAGCCAACTCCTTTAGATATACATGGCATGACAATGACAGTCAGAAGAGATGGTTTGAACAGATCTGAATCAGGAAACTAAGAGATGGTTTAAACAGATCTGAATCAGGAAACTAAGAGTTGGTTTAAACAGATCTGAATCAGGAAACTAAGAGTTGGTTTAAACAGATCTGAATCAGGAAACTAAGAGCTGGTTTGAACAGATCTGAATCAGGAAACTAAGAGTTGGTTTGAACAGGTTTGAGGGTGTCAAGGGTGTTGCCTTTACTGGCCTTTGCTGACCAAAGGTCAAACTACTGTTATGATAGATAGATAGATAGATAGATAGATAGATAGATAGATAGATAGATAGGTACTTTATTGATCCCCCGGGGGGGAAATTTCATTATCAAGCAGCTACAACAAAAACACAGGGCAGGTGCAAAATGCCACAACGAAAGTACACAAAAGACAGATACACGGTACATGATACATAGAGCGGCAGTATGAAAAAGTATAGAAATACAGGATATCTGGAGTGCAAAAAAAAGCTATAAAAGGACATTGCATAGTATGAGTGGTTGGCTGAATATGTACACTATACATTGGTGGATGTTGGATGGTTAACTATACTATACAGGTTGATGGCAGAGAAATACTTCAGTAGCTAATGCGTATGATATGAGCGAGGGTAATAATAGTTTACTTAATAGACAGACTGGGTAAATGAACAGGTAAGTGAAAATTTTGCATGGTTAAATTAGCTGTACAGTTAGGTATACAGTTATATTTACAGATAAGTGAATACTTGCATGTTTACACAAACTGTACAGGTAAATGACAGGAAGAGATACTTTAATAGCTAAATGTGTGTATGATATCATTGGGGTAATAATAGTAATTCCCTTAAAATACAGTCCTTAGTGCGCAGGGTTTAATTACAGACAACTGCACTTATTGCACATTTGATATACTAAAAGCAATGAGAAAAGGTGCAACTGGCAGGATACTAATATGCATTCCTGAGTGAATGCCTAGGTCCAATAATTACTTACAATATTGCATGTGATATAATATAACAACTGTACATGGGTATGTATATACAGACCTGTATGAATAAGTAGGTCCTGAGTGGATGAGTGCTGACGGAACAGAGTTACTCACGGATGGATGCATAATTGTTAAACTAGGTCCTAGCACCCCAACAGTTCCAGATCTATGTTGCCGACGGCACGGCACCCCGGTGAGGCATTATATAGTCTCATAGCCGCCGGCAGGAAGGACCTCCTGTAGCGCTCTCTGGCACACCGTGGTGGGATCAGTCTGTGACTGAAAGAGCTCCTCTGCGTCATAACCATAGCGTGCAGAGGGTGGGTGACGTTGTCCATGATGGCCAGCAGTTTGGCCAGGATCCGTCTCTCCGCCACCTCCTCTAGAGTGTCAAGGCTCATCCCCAGGACAGAGCTAGCCTTCCTGATCAGCTTATTTACCCGAGAAGCATCACCGGCTTTGATGTTTGCTCCCCAGCACACCACTGCAAAAAAGATGGCACTGGCCACCACAGACTGGTAGAAGGTATGCAGTAGTTTACTGCACACGTTGAAGGACCTGAGCCTCCTCAGAAAGTAGAGTCGGCTCTGGCCCTTTTTGTACAGGGCCCCGGTGTTACCAGCCCATTCCAGTCTGTTGTCCATATGGACACCCAAGAACTTGTATGACTCAACCATTTCCACATCCATCCCCTTTATAGGGACTGCAGTCAGTTGTGCCTTGGTTCTCCTGAAGTCCACCACCATCTCCTTAGTTTTGCTGATGTTGAGCTGAAGGTGGTTCTGCTCACACCACAACACAAAGTCACTGATTTTGCTCCTGTACTCCTCCTCCTGCCCACCCCTGATGCACCCTACAATAGCAGAGTCATCCGAGAACTTCTGTAGGTGGCATGTTTCAGAGTTATATCTGAAGTCTGAGGTGTAGAGGGTGAAGAGGAAGGGGGACAGGACCGTACCCTGGGGGGCCCCTGTGTTGCTAACTGCCCGTTCTGACACACAGCTCTGTAGTCGCACAAATTGTGGCCTACCGGTCAGGTAGTCCGTGACCCAGGAGACTAAGGGTCCTTCCACTTTCATCCTGCTCATCTTCTCACCCAGTAGCAGGGGCTGAATGGTATTGAAGGCACTGGAGAAGTCAAAAAACATGACCCTCACAGTGCAACCTGCGTTGTCCAGGTGAGAGTAGGCCCTCTGCAGAAGGTAGATGATTGCATCATCCACCCCGATGTTGCGCTGGTATGCAAACTGCAGGGGGTCCATTGATGAACACACCAGGGGTCTGAGGTGAGCGAGGACTAACCTTTCCAGGGTCTTCATGATGTGGGATGTTAGCGCTACAGGTCTGAAGTCATTCAGGACAGTGGGGTGTGCCTTCTTGGGCACTGGGACGAGGCAGGATGTTTTCCACAGCACAGGGACCCTTTCTAGGCTCAGGCTAAGGTTGAAAAGACGCTGGAGTATTCCACACAGTTGGTCAGCACAGACCCTCAGCACCCTTGGGCTGATGCCATCAGGGCCCGCCGCTTTCCACTGGTGTAGTCTCTCCAGCTCTCTCTTCACTTGGTTGGTGGTGAAAGCCAGCCCAGGTAGGGAGGTGGGGGGAAGGGGGGTGTTGAGGATCAGTCCAGGGGGGGCAGGGGCGGAGGTGGGGTCACTGATTGTCTCAGCAGAGGTGCTGTGAGCAAAGTGGGGGTGGGATAGCCGTGAGGGTGTGTGGTCTGGGGAGCTGGAGGGGAGGTGGACAGGGCCAGTATCGAACCTGTTAAAAAATTGGTTCAGCTCATTGGCTCTGTCCTGGGTCCCCTCCGTCTGCCCACTGTTTGACTTTTTGAAGCCAGTGATATTTCTCATACCCTTCCACACCTCTCTCACCTGGCTCTGCCTCAGCTTGTCCTCCATCTTCTCCTTATACACTCTCTTCCCCTCAGCAATCCGCAACTTCAGCTCCCTCTGGACGCATTTCAATTTGTCCTTGTCCTTCTCCTTGAAGGCCCTCTTCTTCTCATTCAGCAGGGCCTTCAGGTCGCTGGTGACCCAGGGTTTATTGTTTGGGAAACAGCGTACCTTCCTGGTGGGTACAGTGTTGTCTACACAAAAATTAATATAGTCTGTTATGCAGTCAGTGAGTCCATCGATGTCCTCCCCATGAGCCTCACAGAACACATCCCAGTCTGTTGTTTCAAAGCAGTCCTGTAGGGCCTCATTCGCCTCCGGGGACCATCTCCTAATAGTCCTGGTGGTTGCAGGCTGCTGTTGGACCATAGGCCTGTAGAGTGGGGTGAGGTGGACAAGGTTGTGATCCGATCTACCGAGGGGAGGGAGTGCAGTGGAGTTGTATGCATCCTTCACATTAGCATATAACAAGTCCAGAGTTTTATTATTCCTGGTTGGGCACTTCACGAACTGTTTGAACGTGGGCAGCGTTGAAGAGAGAGATGCATGGTTAAAATCCCCCGAAACTGCAAAGAAAGCACTGGGATGCGCTGTCTGTAACCTCGCGATAACAGAGTGGATGACGTCACACGCTGCGTTTGCGTCAGCAGAGGGCGGGATGTAAACAATAACAGCAATGGCCGCCGTGAATTCCCTAGGTAGATAGTAGGGTCTCAGGCTAACGGCTAGCAGTTCAATGTCCGGGCTACAAAACTTTTCCTTAAGAGTAATATGTTTGGGATGACACCATCTGTTGTTAACTAATAAAGCCAGCCCACCACCTGTTAATTATTTACTGTGGTGTTGGATCACTAGACTTTCACCAGATATTATTGCATTCAAAGATCAACTGTACCTAGAACATAGATACAGAGACACTTGTCATCAGGAAGCTGCTCTCTCAGCAGAACGGAAAATATCTCAAAGACTTGACATTATCTGGTGGTGAATTCAGGCTACAAGGTAAGAATCTTCCCAGGGATTATTGTGAAGTGTGTAGGACATTAAATGTATGGTGTTATTATAGTACAGTGAATGACAGTAACACACTGAGATCTAATAGTCCATTTCACCTGGGACAGGTACGTGACACTTCAATCATACAAAATGGTGTTAACTGGGCGGAGCCAAGTCAAATTCATAAACATATTGTTCATATCTAGTGTTATAGGATTCATATCTGGTGGTTATTTAACAATTAGTTAAAATGTTAATGTATCATAGTTCTACATCATCTTTCAGAATATCACAACATTATATAGAGATATAAATATCAGAACTGAGATCATGAATAAAAGAGAACAATGGACATTCAATAATTAGTTGTCACTGTGTTAAACACAACTAACATTCTGGATCTCTGTTTAGGGGCCAGTGCTCTAAAATCAATAAGTCTCTCTGGGGAGAGAGAGGAGGGGGGCCCTGCCTCTAAAATGAGTCTCTCTGGGGAGAGAGAGGAGGGGGGCCCTGCCTCTAAAATGAGTCTCTCTGGGGAGAGAGAGGAGGGGGGCCCTGCCTCTAAAATGAGTCTCTCTGGGGAGAGAGAGGAGGGGGGCCCTGCCTCTAAAATGAGTCTCTCTGGGGAGAGAGAGGAGGGGGGCCCTGCCTCTAAAATGAGTCTCTCTGGGGAACATGACACCAAAGTTAAGAGGTGAGATTACAATGTTGTTTAAGAATTTATAAAGAGTTAAAACGTAATATCCACCATTTTTTCAGGTTAAAATAATAATAATTCTAAGATTTTAATTCATAGTTTTTGTTTAGCAAAACGCTATATAGCTGTAATGAAATGTTAGTATCCTGTATATTTGACTGTGGTTCAGTATGTGGTTGTTTTAACTCATTCTATATAGCTGGAATGAAATGTTAGTATCCTGTATATTTGACTGTGGTTCAGTATGTGGTTGTTTTAACTCATTCTATATAGCTGGAATGAAATGTTAGTATCCTGTATATTTGACTGTGGTTCAGTATGTGGTTGTTTGTAATATTGAATTTTGACAATATTACTTTTATATCAACACACTCATTTAAACCAAAAAGGGTTCTATTGCTTGATAATATATGGAACCACTAAACGTTCTATATAGAAACCTTTTATTGGGTTCTTTGATCAGAACTCTAGAGGTTCTTCTTCATTGAACCAAAATGGTTCCATATAGAACCCTGCATGGTACCATTTATAAATTATGGATACTACTATTAAATAGTCATATGTTTAGCTAAGAATATAACTTATAGGAAAATAGGAATGGTTGAAAAATCCCAATATTCACTTTAAATTCTCCTTAGAAATAGCAGTGGATTTGGAAAGTCATAGTCAGTCAATCAACAATAGAATAATACTCTTATGAAAGATATGTATCTTTAATTTACAGTCTGTGGATACTATGCAACTAGAAAGATTAAAAATGCATCACAGCACAGTTGAAAAATATATGTTACGTGGAAATCAACAGAGGATGGTCTACGGAGATAGGTGGGCGGGGCTGAGAGTAGCAGAGGGGTGGGATTAAAACAGCTCATGATGGGTAATAGTCATTACTGTAAACACTACAGATGTCTGAGTACTATCTATCCAAAATAGGTCCAACGTCTGCCAAAGCTCCAACTCATTAGATGATGGGTGAAAACCTGAGTTAATCTTCAGAAATAAGCAGGAGTTGATCTGACAAAATGCTATGAAGACATCATTATGATGTAGAAGAACAACTTACATGCAGTTGTCATCAGCAGCAGCCACAAGAGAAGAGCCTCTGATAGTTCTGGGTAACTGCCAGACTGAGCAAAACATAGTGTGTTAAAAGTCATGGAATGATTAACTAGGAATCACCAACATCAGTGGTGGTTCTAGCTTGTATGACTCCCTAGGTGAACCTTCCCAAGCAGTAGCCTGTCTCACTAACAAACTAGAATCAGGGCTCCCACTCCGACAAGGCTTATTGACGTGACGTGCAAATGAACGATAGAAAACCCATCACGCAAATGTCACCACTGAGTGGCTACCCATGTCGCCTATACCTAAACCCAATATTATACATCACTATTATACAGAAATCTTTCAAATGTGGTTTGAACTGGGTGACCTACAGTAGTAACCTCTATGTGAAAGTCCAGCAATCGGCTGGGATAGATGATTTGATACTGATATCAGGATTTAACAAGAAAAATACATTCTCAGCTGCCTCACCAATGTATGTATGTGAATTAATAACTTTTAATTGCTAAATATTTCCAATAGATGGCAGCATAAGACCATGAAGCATCAGTTATAGGATACAAGCAGCAATATGATTGACATAAAATAGCATGCAACCAAAGACTATGATTCCATGATTTTCTAAAATGGTCACTCATTACTTTAGTTAGCTATATATCTCATATTAGGCCTGTGTTGCTTTGGGGAGAGCAGAAAGCTGGGACCATAGCAGGTATTGATCCCCGGACAAATTATCACTAGTCAGACACGCTAACCTCAACTCTAGTAGAAATGCATTATTAAACATTTTATTAATATTTCATATTGCCAGTAAACAACCTCGGAATAGAAAAGACGGCTGCATCTTTCAGCCTGACGATAAATTACATCATGCAACCCTGGGTTAGAAAATGTACCTCAACATGCCCCTCCATGCTGGTTGATGAATTTGACAATGAATGTACTAGGAAAATACGTTTCTCTCCAACAGAGGTGACTGAATTAATGTTAAGGCTTATTGATAATCATTATAGTAATGAAGTATAATTTCAAAACATGAACATAAAAACAGGTAATAGTAAACATGAATCATCATTATATTACTTCACAGTTATCTGTTAAATACTTTTTCCGTCCTTCCTCTTGCGTTGGAAAGTGTGGAAAGGGACAGAACAAAGTAGGAGCAGGAGTTTTCCTGTGAAGGGGAAGTGGTGGTGCATCCTGGGAGAAACTAATCGTCTGAAATGTCATTCGTGGTCTTATGATGTCATCTATTGGATTTATTTAGTAACTGCAGTAGAACTGAATAAAGTGTCATTCTTTACTAAAGTAGTAATTACTCAGAATTACAAAATATAAAATGTTCTAGTTCATTTTACCACTTAGAACCATAAAATAACCATTTATAGCACAACAAACAATGAAGCTGATATAAACCAGAAACACCATACATTTAGTTAATTATAAATAAATATAAAACCGATTTATTTATCTGGGTGACATTAATTAATGTTTGTCTCTGTTGTGTTGAAGTCCAATCAAGCAGGAGAGACCAGCCTCCCCTGTACCCAGCTGTGTGTCCATGAAGAGTGACTGGTCTATGGATCCACCTATAATGTTTAGAGAGGGAGACTTTTCTACTGAACAAAGGTAAGAAGAACTCATGGGTCATGGTCAGTGAGTTAAACAACACTGTCTCTAGTAATTTCTCCTCCCATTTTACCATTTATTTTGGTTGTTTTCATAATCCATTGGCTAATCCTTTTTTCCATTTTCATAGTCCTACAACAATATTTAACAAACACAACATTCCCTCCCTGTGTGTGTGTGTGTGTGTGTGTGTGTGTGTGTGTGTGTGTGTGTGTGTTTTGTCCACAGAAACCAACAGGAGAGATCAGAGTCAGAGATTCTCAGTGGTCAGTCTTCCCAGAGTCATCAAACAGACCTGGCCTCCATATTCAGTGTATGTGGTCCTGTTATGTACATTTGTTTTTGTTTACCTCAAGTAAAGTTGATCTGTCATTCATTAATATGTTAGTGAGAAAGCATTTATTCTCTTGCTGAACTTATTTACTTGATTTATTTCAGTTGCTTGAAGAGAATATTATGATATTTGTGAAGAACGAGCTGAAGATGTTCAAGAGGATTCTTAGTCCAGAACTCCCACAAGGCTTTGAGAGTCAGAAGCAGGATAAGGAAGTGGTGGATGCTGAAGATGAGAAGCAGGAGAGCAGTGCCAGAGAGGGGGCTCTGAAGATCACACTGCACGTCCTGAGGAAAATGAACCAGAAGGAGCTTGCTGACACACTGGAGAAAAGTAAGAGCTGTCTGCCTCATGTTGAATGCTGTTTTATAAGAAACATTTAAAAGCTGTAGCTAAAGTACAGCTAAAGTAGCTGTGTAACTCAATGATATTGTAGCAGCCTTAACACAACACCTAGTGACCTCATCAAGTAGCAGCAGGGATGTGTTGTGTTGATTCATTTAGACAGAGAGAAGAGGAGAGACAGAGAGAGACAACATTAATAATAACATCAATAATACCAATAATTATATAAATCAGTCACACCAGTGTGAAAACATTTACACATATATACAGACAGTTAAGATAATACATTATTACAATTTAAACTTTATAACACAGTCCTACAATACTGTAGGCATTAAATCAGACTTAATATTATTATCCTATGTGTTATTTCTTCATTCAGATGAGCTTGCTGTGATTTGCCAACGTGAACTCAAATCTAATCTAAAGAAGAAGTTTCAATGTGTATTTGAGGGGATCGCTAAACAAGGAAACCCAACACTTCTCAATAAGATCTACACAGAGCTCTACATCACAGAGGGTGGAACAGGAGAGGTCAATAATGAACATGAGTTGAGACAGATTGAGACAACAACCAGGAAACAAGCCAGACCAGAGACTGCAATCAAATGTAACGACATCTTCAAACCCTTAACTGGACAAGACAAACTTATCAGAACTGTGCTGACAAAGGGAGTCGCTGGCATTGGAAAAACAGTCTCTGTGCAGAAGTTAATTCTGGACTGGGCTGAAGGAAAAGCAAATCAGGATGTCCAATTTGTATTTTCATTCCCTTTTCGGGAGCTGAATTTGATGAAAGGGGAAAAACACACTTTGATTGAACTTCTCAATCACTTCTCAATGGAAAACAAAGAATCAAGAATCTCCAACTATGACAAGTACAAAGTTCTGTTCATCTTTGATGGTCTGGATGAGTGCCGACTGCCCCTAGACTTCCAGAGGAACAAGATGTGTTGTGACGTCACAGAGTCAACCTCAGTGGATGTTCTGCTGACAAATCTCATCAAGGGAAATTTGCTTCCCTCTGCTCTGCTCTGGATAACTACCCGACCTGCAGCAGCCAATAAGATCCCTTCAGGGTGTGTTGACCAGGTGACAGAGGTACGAGGGTTCACTGACCCACAGAAGGAGGAGTACTTCAGGAAGAGATTCAGTGATGAGGACCTGGCCAGCAGAATCATCTCTCACATAAAGACATCAAGGAGCCTCCACATCATGTGCCACATTCCAGTCTTCTGTTGGATTTCTGCAACAGTCCTTGAACACATGTTGAGTACAGACAAGAGAGAAGAGATGCCCAAGACTCTGACTGAGATGTACACACACCTTGTGGTGTTTCATACCAAACAGAAGAATGAAAAGTATCTTGGGAAAGAAGAGGCAGGTCCACACTGGAATAAAGAGAGCATTCTGTCACTGGGAAAACTGGCTTTTCAACAGCTTGTGAATGGTAATCTGATTTTCTATGAAGAAGACCTGAAAGAGGCTGGTATTGATGTCAATGATGCCTCAGTGTACTCAGGATTGTGTACACAGCTCTTTAAAGAGGAATGTGGGCTGTACCAGGACAAGGTATACTGCTTCGTGCATCTGAGCATTCAGGAGTTTCTGGCTGCTGTATATGTGTTCCTCTCATTCATCAACAACAATGAGAATCTAATGGGCAAACCTCAACCAATTTACAGGAACCTTTCTGTGAAGATCAGAAACAAGCGTAAAGTAACCTTCTACAAGAGTGCTGTGGATAAAGCCTTACAAAGTGAGACGGGAAACCTGGACCTTTTCCTCCGCTTCCTTCTGGGCCTCTCACTGGAGTCCAATCAGAAGCACTTACGAGGTCTACTGACAAAGACAAGAAGCAGCTCACAGAGCCATGGAGAAACAGTCAAGTACATCAAGGAGAAGATCAGGGAGAATCCCTCTCCAGAGAGGTGCATCAATCTGTTCCACTGTCTGAATGAACTGAATGACCATTCTCTAGTGGAGGAGATCCAAAGATACCTGAGATCAGGAAGTGTCTCCAGTGAAGAACTGTCACCTGCACAGTGGTCAGCTCTGGTCTTTGTATTGCTGACTTCAGAAAAGGAGCTGACTGTGTTTGACCTGAAGAAATACTCCAGATCAGAGGAAGGTCTTCTGAGGCTGCTGCCAGTGGTCAAAGCCTCCAGATCTTCTCTGTGAGTATATAAAATGACATTTAAGTACTAATCATCAGGAAGAAATATTCAGTTTAGAGTAAAATATGTATTATTAAAAACATAATGAATCAATGCCTTGATGTTCACATTAGTATAACAATATGACCATAACATTCTAGGAGACGGAAGATGAATCTATATGTTGTTCGACAGAATAAACCAAATGCATCTGCCATTATCCTTCTACACTACTGGTGTTAAATTAACAGTGTGTTTGTGAAATCATGATGATCTCTTTGCAGGCTGTCAGGCTGTGGAGTCACAGAGGAAGGCTGTGCTTCTCTGGTCTCAGCTCTGAAGTCAAACCCCTCACACCTGAGAGAGCTGGACCTGAGTAACAATGTCCTGAAGGATTCAGGAGTGAAGCTGCTCTCTGCTGGACTGGAGAATCCCCACTGTAAACTGGAGACTCTGAGGTCAGTATTCCTGTAGTTGGTCAACAAGTGATAACTGTTCACCAGATCCACATGTGTTTACCAGGCACACATAGTCCATGTCATATGTGTTTGGACAGTGAAGCTTACAGTTTTGCGGTATGCTCCAGCAATTTGGATTTGAAATAAAAAGTTTCATATTAGGTGACAGTACAGAATGTCACCTTTTATTTGAGGTTAATGGTGAGAGGTTAGTATGTATTGTTGTGTCTCTGTAACTCTCACTCATTAGTAGTAATGATTCATTCATGATCTTTCTCAGTCATGGCCGTCACAGGCTTGATGTAGTCATTGCATAAAAAAAATGAAAATATTTGAACTACACATTTTTTTCTCTACAATTCAATACTTTGATAATTTGTCATTTCTAATAATGATACATTCATTTGTGAATCGATATGGCAGGTTTCAGGACACTGATATATCTGAATATGTTGAAAAAATATACTGCAACTATTTTCAACACCAAAGAATAGCAGTGTGGTTGTAATATGATTTGACTCTTTGCAGGCTGTCAGGCTGTGGAGTCAGAATGAAAGGCTGTGCTTCTCTGGTCTCAGCTCTGAAGTCAAACCCCTCACACCTGAGAGAGCTGGATCTGAGTAACAATGACCTGAAGGATTCAGGAGTGAAGCTGCTCTCTGCTGGACTGGAGAATCCCCACTGTAAACTGGAGACTCTGAGGTCAGTATTCCTGTAGTTGGTCAACAAGTGATAACTGTTCACCAGATCCACATGTGTTTACCAGGAACACATAGTCCACATCATATGGACAGTGAAGCATACAGTTTTAAATTTGGTGCTATGCTCCAGCATTTTGGATTTGAGATATAATGTTTTATATTAGGTGACAGTACAGAATGTCAGGTTATTCAAATATCTGTTTTACCGTTTAGAAATGAAAGCACTTTATTTATGTAGTTCTCCCATTTGAAAAGTCATGATTATTTCAACAAATTAATTTAGTCAAATGATTAGTATTTGGATCAATATTCCTTCCCTGCAGTGATAACATGAAGCTTGTGATTCTACAAACTTGTTGAATGCATTTGCAGTTTGTTTTGGTTGTGTTTTGGATAATGTTTTTCCCAATAGTAACTGAATGGTGAATAATGTCCTGTCATTTTGGAGTCACTTCACTTGTATTGTCAGTAAGAATAGAATATGTTTCTGAACACTTCTACATTCATGTGGATGTTACCATGGTTATGAACTGGCCCCTGAAAAGGTCCAGTGAATGGACCCACCCCAAATCATCTTTACTCATATCAACGCATGCTCTTTCTCTCTCTCTCCTACATAAAACATATACATGTAAACTGAGAGAGACTTACTCAGTGATGGAATATACATTATAGCAAAACACATCTATGTTTCTATAGATACATAAAACTTAATGATAAAGTTTAATAAATATAACTGAGAGGCCTTAACAACCTGTGTGGCGCCGGACCAGACACACACACACATAATATAACTCTTTGACACACAGAAATCTGCTACACTTACACCACACAATTCTTAGTATTAAATACAATTGACCTGGCTTCATCTTTGCCTATTATACAGTCATCTTCCTTGTCTTTCTGGATGAAAAGTCTTTTATAATGTATTTGAAGTCAATCTGTGACACAAGGCAGGCAGGTGGACCCAAATGCGGACACAGAGGCAATAAAATATATATTTAATGGGTAGACAGTCTCGTAATCGGAGGACAGGCAAAGGTTGGCAACAGGATGTCACGGCAGAGGTACACTGGGGTAGGCAGGTTCATTGGCCGGTGGACAGGCAGAAGTCGATAGTCGAGGCAGAAGGGCTAAGGTACACAGGAGTAGGCAGGCTCGTAGTCGGGTAAAACAGGCAAATATCGACAACGGGGAAAACACAGAACTGAACACGGGTAACGGGGAAAAACACTGGTAACATGGAACGCTGGAAACGACTATACAGGACAAGACGATCTGGCAACTGACAGAACAGAGAACAGGTTAAATACACAGAGGACTAACGGTGAATAGAGAACACCTGGTGTGGGGTGGAGACAAGACAACAGGTGAAACATCTCAGGGTGTGACAGGTGGAGACAAGACAACAGGTGAAACATCTCAGGGTGTGACAATTGAGTGTACAGTCCACACCATATCTAGTTTGACAGTGAAACTAACATTTTAAATGTGGCTCTGTACTCCAGCACTGTGGAATTGAGATCAAATGTTTCATATGAGGTAACAGTATATAATGTCACCTTTTATTTGAGGGTATTTTCATAAATATGTGTTTCACCATTTTGAAAAATATATTTGAAGAATATTTGAAGAAGTCATAAGTATTTTGACCAATTCACTTATAGTATATTAAAGTAGTCAAATGTTTAGTATTTGGTCCCAAACTCATTGTTTGCTTTTGCAGTTTGATTTGGTTGTGTTTTGGGTTATGTTTTGCCCAATAGTAACTGTTTAGCCGTTTCACACTCAATGGCAAGTATTGCCAGGTTATTGAGCCTCTCCTGGCTCATTGTGGAGCGCATGTCATGTTTTATGATTTAGAGTTTACTGAAGGACCTTTCTCCTCCTGCCACAGTTACAGGTAAAGTGATAAATATCCTCAGTTCAATGGAAATGTCACCATAAATGCTCTCAAGCTTCATGTCATGAATCCTGTTGAGCAACTCCATGGGTGTTGATGTTCCTGAGAACGTGGCACTGTATATTCTTTTCAGATGGAGCATTTGTTTTTCCAAATCTTCAGATAGATCTTTGGGATATTTTGTTATCACATTTCTACAAGATTACTTAATATTGTAGCGATCTGGCCGGCACACGCTAGCCACACGTTGCGTGGTAACTGAAGGGAGCAAGGGGATTGTGGGTAGCTCATGTTTTGGTTTTAAAATGGTTGTGTTATGTCTTTACGTTTTAGTTGTTAAGCTAATGTTATGTGTTTATGGTTCTTTAAGTTGTCTTAGTTCAGGTTATGGGGGTAGGGGGAATGTTAAAATGCCTACCGTGACCGAGCCTTGCATGGCCGGAGGATGTGTTCATTGTTGATAGTTGAAGGAGGTAAGAAAATAAAGGGTGACATTCCTGGAGTCGTGCGGTGTATGGGGCACAGGAACTCTCCGGTAAAATCAATCTCTGTCTCTTGCCATCTTCTTATGGCTGAGCTCGCCACAATATCCTCCTCACCCAACTGCTGGAACTTGAGTATTCCCTTGAAATCATTGCAAATGTCCCTGATCGACTGAAATCTGGATGTCAGCTGTGCAATGATACTGTCCACTACAACATAATACACAGAATTCCCAAATGTTACATCAGGAGTCTCCTGTGCATCTGACCTTTCTTCAGTGAGCTGGCGCGTTCTCTTCCTGCTATGGGTGAACTCAGGTGGGATGCCCCTTACATGGGCTATATTTTGAGCTTCAGCAAGCATTGAATCCCACTTATTTTTTCTAGATGCTCTCTCATGACAGAATCATATTTTGCAATCAGCTCAAGTAGACTTAAAAAATGTCCACCATGAACATCACCAAGCTTGTTGGTGTCCCCTCTGAAAGCTAGATTTCTAGATGCCAAAAAGAGCGTAACATCTAATAATCTCTCCAACAAAGCCCTGTTTTTTTCCACTTGCGTTTGGAGTTCCTGTTGGAACTGGGCATCAACACCTGAGCCATGTATTATGGAATGCTGTAGATTCCACCACTTCCAGTAGCAGTGTTTATGTTTGCTGCTTTTTTCATGCTCTGGTAATTTACTGTAGAGTTTCTGCCACTTCGTTGTGGAAACATTAAACCTCTCTCGCCTATTAAGTTCGATTATAGACTTCTTATCTAATTCTTCAGAAAAGAGAATGCATGGAACACAGTACAATGATTTTTTACATTCACTAAAAAACAGCCAGTCTCGTTTCACCTTCTCACGTCCGTTTGCTGCTTTAGAGTGGGACAAATATGCTGGGAAAGGCTTGTCTTCAGAATCTTTTGCGGACATACTTTTTATCAAAGTAGTGCTGTCAACATCTGCCAATGCTCTAACAATGTTCTCTCTCTCTACACTTGACATTTTTTTGGCCCATTTTCTCGGTTCATTGTAGCTCCCTGGGTCGATGACACTGTCGCAGGCTTCCCTACGTTGAAACACATTACTGCCACTATTTTCACCACCTAAGAATAGCAGTGTGGTTGTAATATGATTTGACTCTTTGCAGGTGTTGTAGAAAAAACTCTTCCTCTTACTAAAAAATAAAAGCACTTCTGGAGTTTGTAGAAGCAAGATAGACTTTATTGCAAAAAGACAACAAAGCCGAGTGTCCTGCAGGAACCACCCCCCTGCAGGAACCACCACTCCCGTACATCTCTAAGTTTTTGGCTTATGTACAAGTTGTTAAATGTTTATTCATTAGACACAGTTATCACAGCTCCACCCATTCTATTTTCCTCCAACCTGGTCTCAAAACTCCTGATGCTACTTCTCGTTTTCTCCTTATTTGGAGATAACATTGGCACAGAATACATGTCCAGTTCTAAGTCAGGAAAATGGGAGGTACACACAGGAAGCCTTTACCCCTGGGGGAGTCTCCTGACTCTGGTGACATTCCTCTGGTCAAAGGTCAACCTGCTGAGTGGTAGAGGGTTGCCTACACCCTACTCTCATCTGCTGAGGACAAAGATATCTTGTCTCTGCTTTAAAACATACAAAGCTAAGTATATTCAGGGAGCTATAAGGAATTGGAAATTATACAATAACTATAAAGAATTGGAATTTACACAATACAGGCTGTCAGGCTGTCTAGTCACAGAGGAAGGCTGTGCTTCTCTGGTCTCAGCTCTGAAGTCAAACCCCTCACACCTGAGAGAGCTGGACCTGAGCTACAATCACCCAGGAGACTCAGGAGTCAGACTGCTCTCTGCTGGACTGGAGGATCCACACTGCAGACTGGAGAAACTCAAGTATGTAGAGGGTTTATGTCAATGTTCATATCAGACATGTTGGAGTTATCAGGCTAGTTAAGACAAACATTATTACCACCACTTGGACTAACTTATATGATGACTTGTGGTGGGGGAGGGGGGTGTCTGTGTGTGTTCTGTCAACTGTATCCTCCAGTGTGTGTGTCCAGTGTGTGTGTGAGTGTGTGTGTGTGTGTCCAGTGTGTGTGTGTGTGTGTGCTGCTGCTGGACACACACTGACCACAAACACACACTGCATAGACACACTCACACACAAACTGGATACACACACACACACATACAAACTGGAAAACCACACACACACACACACACACACACACAGATGCACAGACCCATACACACATACACTGGACACACACACACTGGATATACACACACACACACACACACACACACACACACACACACACACTGGATACACACACAGACACACACTGGATACAGAAACACACACACACACACACACTGGACACACACACACACAAACAGGACACACACACACACACACACACACAGATGCGCACACACACACACACACACATTTGACAGAAACACACACACACATTTGACACACACTTGACACACACACACACACAGATGCGCACACAAACATGGACAAGACATTTATTTAGTTACACGCTCACTGTGTGTGTGTGTGTGTGTGTGTGTGTTCACGTGTATCCCTCAATGTCTGTCTGTTCTTCTACTTACCGTTACAGTGTGGAACATGGTGGAGAGAACACAATGAAACCTGGACTTAGAAAATGTGAGTGTTGACTGCTGTGAAGAATATGACTAAGAATAAGTCTTAATTCAAGTTAAGTCAAAGTCAAAGACCGCCATCATTACTTACTTGGTTATATTAAATATCAGCTGGAGTTCTACAGAAGCACAAATCAGGGACACCAAAGTTTAGAAAGAGTTGATTTGACAATGTGTGTGTCTGTGTGTGTGTGTGGTGTGTTCGTGTTACATTAGAAATGTGTGTGTGTGTGTTCATGCATGCATTCAGGTTTGTGTGTGTGTTTGTGTGTGTGTCCAGGATCTGTGTGTGTGTGTGTGTGTGTGTGTGTGTGTGTGTGTGTGTGTGTGTGTAATTAATGTGAATAAGTGTGTTTTATATCACCATACAGTATAACATATGATCATTCAACAAGTCTCAAGTTACCTTAACTTCTCCTTTTGATACCTAGAAACATCTACATTAAATGAATTAGTGAAAAGTGAGTTAACATTCTAATGTGAATGATGATGATTTCTAATATTGTGTCTGGTTTCATCCATCAGATGTCTGTGATCTCACACTGGACCCAAACACAGTAAACAGAAACCTCTCTCTGTCTGAGGAGAACAGAAAGGTGACATGGAGGAAAGAGAAGCAGCCATATCCTGATCACCCAGAGAGATTTGAGGACTGGGAACAGGTGCTGTGTAGAGAGGGTCTGACTGGGCGCTGTTACTGGGAGGTAGAGTGGAGTGGGAGATGGGCTGGTATAGGAGTGACATATAAAGGAATCAACAGGAGAGGAGTGGGTGTTGACTGTGGGATTGGATACAATGACAAGTCCTGGAGTCTGTTCTGCTCTGACAACAGTTACAGAGCCTGTCACAATAATTACTCCACTACCATAGATGTCCCCTCTTCCAACTCCCACAATAATAACTCCACTACCATAGTTGTCCCCTCCTCCAGCTCCCACAATAATAACTCCACTACCATAGACGTCCCCTCCTCCAGCTCCCACAATAATAACTTCACTACCATAGACGTCCCCTCCTCCAGCTCCCACAATAATAACTCCACTACCATAGACGTCCCCTCCTCCAGCTCCCACAATAATAACTCCACTACCATAGACGTCCCCTCCTCCAGCTCCCACAATAATAACTCCACTACCATAGACGTCCCCTCCTCCAGCTCCCACAATAATAACTCCACTACCATAGACGTCCCCTCCTCCAGCTCCCACAATAATAATTCCACTACCATAGACGTCCCCTCCTTCAGCTCCCACAATAATAACTCCACTACCATAGACGTCCCCTCCTCCAGCTCCCACAATAATAACTCCACTACCATAGACGTCCCCTCCTCCAGCTCCAACAGAGTAGGAGTGTATCTGGACTGGCCAGCCGGCACTCTGTCCTTCTACAGAGTCTCCTCTGACACACTGACCCACCTGAACACATTCTACACCACATTCACTGAGCCCCTCTATACAGGGTTTAGGGTTCATTATGGTGGTGACTCCTCAGTGACCCTAAAATAATAACCATGGTAACCACACACACACAAACATTCACTGGACACACACACACAACCACACACACACACTGGACGACACACACACACACACACACACACGCACGCACACACACACACACACACACAAATACACTGGACACACACACAAACACACTGGACACACACACACTGGACACACACTGGATATACACACACACACACATACAGACACACACACACACACACACACACACACACACAGGACACACACTGCACACACACACACACACACACACACACTGGACACACACACACAACCACACACACACTGGACACACACACACACACAAACACACACACACACACTGGACAAACATACACACACACACACACACACACACACACACACTGGACACACACTACACACACACACACACACACAAACACACACATTACACACACACACAAACACACACATTACACACACACACACACACAACCACACACACACTGGATATACACACACACACTTGACACACACACACAAAACCACACACAATGGACACACACACCCACACACACACACACACTGGATACACACAAACCACACACACACAAACACACACACACACTGGACCCACACACACAACCACACACACTGGACCCACACACACAACCACACACACACTGGACACACACACACACACACTGGACACACACACACACACTGGACACACACACACACACTGGACATACACACACACACACTGGACACACAGTACACACACACACACACACACACACACACACACACTGGACACACACACACACACACACTGGACATACACACACACACACTGGACACACACTACACACACACACACACACACTGGACCCACACACACAACCACACACACACACACACACACTGGACACACACACACTGGATACACACACACACTGGACACACACACACACCCACACAACCACACACAATGGACACACACACACACTGGATACACACACACACACACACACAATGGACACACACACTGGATACACACACATACACACTCAATGAACACAAAAACTGGACACACACACACACACACACACACACTGGACACACACACACACACACACACTGGATATACACACACTCGACACTCACACACACTGGACACACAACCACACACACACAACCACACACACACACACACTGGATATACACACCCACTGGACACACACACACACACACACACACACACATACATACATACACACACACTGGACACACACACACACAAAACCGCACACACACACTAGACACATACACACTAGAAAGATAAACACACTGGACACACACACACACACACACACACACTGGACACACACTGGACACACACACAACCACACACACAAACACACATACACACACACAATAGACACACACACAATGGACACACACACACACACTGTAACCTCACACACACTGGACACACACACACACTGGACACACACACATACACTGGACACACACACTGGACATACACAGACACACAAACACACACTGGACCCACACACAAACTCACACACACTGGACACACACACACACTGGACACACACTACACACACACACACACACACACACACACACACTGTAAACACACTTTACATACAGACACACACACACACACACACACACACACACTGGAAACACACGTCTTCCTATAATTGTGAGGACTTTGACACAGGACCTTCAAATGAGGACCATCATTTCTGATAGAATTGGGAACAAACAGACACCTCATTCCAGCACTAAGTGGTCCCACAAACACAGATGTCACTTCAAACCTCCAATGAAAAAATAGACATGCAGGGCACCAGTCTAGTGAGGACCAGTGGTTGCTAGGCAGTTTATGGATCACAGGGTCTAGAACAGCTTCTATCCCAGTTCTATCTGCTGTTAAATCAAGCAACCTAAACTGTTTTCATCATACTTTTACAACATGACTCAACCTTTTCTTATTTTAGGATCTTACCACTTTGCATTTTTATTGATGTTCTTATGATGTATTTGACTGTTTATGTGTATGTACCACAGGAGGTTGGTGGGACCTTAATTGGGGAGGACAGGCTTGTAATAAGTGGAATGGTATCAAATACATCAAACATGTGGTTTCCATGGTTTCCATGTGTTTGATGCCATTTCATTGGCTCCGTTCCAGACATTATTATGAGCCGTCCTCCCCTCAGCAGCCTCCTCTGGTATGTACTGTCCTATATATGAGAGAGCTCCAACAAGGAATTACAATGTATGTATTACTTTTAATACCTGCAAATGGTAAATAAACTACTTGAACCCTTTAAGAATGTCTGAAGACGACTAGGCTGTTGTCATCTGACAAAAGGTGAAAATATTACAGGAATATTCTGCAAATGTTGATGAAGACGTCACTCAATACACCCAAAACAACATGCAGTCTTTCCACAAGACTCCCATGAAGTTATAGTGACGTTATGAGTTGACGTTAAAGTAACATACTCAGAACATACTGCACTCTTTAATACTGTTTTAGATGTATCCTCTGTTTAAACATTTAAACTCTTACAATAACACCCTTAAAATACCAATGTGATCATTTGTTGTATGACTTTTATGTTGAAAACTAATTGTACCATTATATATGGACATATGCTCCATCATTGTACCATTATATATGGACATATGCTCCATCATTGTACAGTTATATATGGACATATGCTCCATCATTGTGCCATTATATATGGACATATGCTCCATCATTGTACATGAATATATTGTACTTTTCATAATAAAACATACTTGAAACCAGAATAAAATGTTACTAGTGAAAACTATTGTGTTATTGATGTTACGTTGCCTCTCCCAGTCGCAGGTTGACGTTTGTCATGAATCTTGCCTAGGAGGCAGAACTGTGCAATTTCCTCTAGATATGCCAGCTGCAAAGTCAACATTGTCTACATGGTAAACATTAGTGTAAAATAATAGTGTTTTATGGTGTTAAATGAAGGTAAGGATTATCAGTGTGGTTAAGGTTAAAGTTGTGATTAAAATCTGATTGTATTACTTTGTGCCTGTGCCAGCTAGTGACCACTTTGCAGAACTGCCTCCAGAACAAGATTCATGACAATAAATTCCAACCTGCCTCCCAGTCATCCCCTCCTTATCTTTACAAGGCTGCAGAACATCAAGCTAGTGATGCGGGGGTTGTCTCATAACCCACAGTCCACAGGAGGGTAGATGGCAGGTTGAATAAAGACTAAATAATAGGCTACATAAAACAATACATCAATGTAGCATTATTGTGCAATTTACACTAAGTGTACAAAACATTAAGAACAGCTGCTCTTTCCATGACAGACTGACCAGGTGAATCCAGGTGAAAGCTATGATCCCTTATTGACGTCACTTGTAGATGAAGGGGGCGGGACAGGTTAAAGAAGGATTTTTAAGCCTGGAGACAATTGAGACATGGATTGTGTATGTGTGCAATTCAGAGGGTGAATGGGCAAGACAAAAGATTTAAGTGCCTTAGAACGGGGATATGTCATAGGTGCCAGGCACACTGGTTTGGGAAGCATCAGCATCCCTGTTGAACGCTTTAAACACCAATGGAGGCTGGTCTCAATATTAGGACAAAGGTGGGGGAGTGGCCTAACTCAATATAAGGACAATTGGGGGGAGGGGCTAACTCAATATAATGACAAAGGGGGGGGGGGGGGGGGCTAACTCAATATAATGACAATGGGGGGGAGGGGCTAACTCAATATTAGGACAAAGGGGGGGAGGGGCCGGCTGCTCTATCTTTGACAGACTAGCGTAGATGTCTGGGTGCACTGCTCTATCTTTGACAGGCTAGCGTAGACGTCTGGGTGCACTGATCTATCTTTGACAGACTAGTGTAGACGTCTGGGTGCACTGCTCTATCTTTGACAGACTAGCGTAGACGTCTGGGTGCACTGCTCTAACTTTGACAGACTAGTGTAGACGTCTGGGTGCACTGCTCTATCTTTGACAGACTAGCGTAGACGTCTGGGTGCACTGCTCTAACTTTGACAGACTAGCGTAGACGTCTGCACTGCAAAAACTCAAAATCTTGCAAGTATATTTTTCTAATTTCTAGTCAGAAAATCGCATCACACTTAATATAAGAGAAAATCACCTAAAGAGCAAGATTTAAGTGAGATAAAGGAGCTTGTTTTTAGATAGTGCATCTTGAATATCTTGTTAAGTGAAACTGTCTTGAAAACATCTTCTTTTGAGTCATATCTCGGATGAAACAAGCTTTTTTGACATGTCATAATGTTTTTAAGCTGCTGTGTTATTTGTAAAAGATGAATCGTCTTGTTTCAAGAATTAGACTTAACTTGAATTGAGACAACAAATCTGCTTTATTGAAAACTGCAGGTCAACATGCCCAACTCACAATGCACAGTACAGTGTGGCTATTTTTCTTACATTTCCATCAAACCATGTCCATGTGACATGTAAAAAAGACAGAGGCAAAAGCTGGAATGATGTTTCCTTCTCTGTTCTATTTCACTCTGGACAAACTGCACCACATTATCACAAAAGTAATAAGTCCAAATAAATGCTGTCATCAATTAGCGCCCAAATACCCAAACACTCAATACAGACTCAAGAATGATGTTTGATGATGTCTGTGAGATCATACTTCAGTGGAATGTACTTGCTATTATTGAAGTTTACATAGTAGTACGGTGTATAATGAACAAGCTTTTCTACCTCATAAGCTAAATAATGATCATTCCACCCAACTGTAGAGAGAGGTTGGCATTCAAAACAATACACTGACGCATTTAAAATATAAATGTTTTTCACAAGTGCAAACTCTGGAGTATCATTGATGATATTAGAAATAACCAAAGGTTTTCCACATGTATGCTTATTTCAATGTTGCATAATCCACTTTACCCAAACTATATGTTCAACGTGCTCTATTCCTAAGAAGTCTTTCATCTTTCCTTCTACATAGTGAACATGTTTCACCTCAGAGGCCCATGTCAACTTCACTTGAACAAATTGGATGTTTCTCATGCACATTCTGACTACATTCATAAAGTTGGTTGTGCTTCACAAGAGACTTACAGATATATTTAAAACTACTTTTCAAAGCCCACTGCTTAAAAAAAATAATGCTTTGACTCAAAGCGCATACACATATGCCTCACTGTAGGACCAAGTGCCTTAATCTGAGAAGGAAGATGCAGCAAGTAATGCTGTTTAGGTATAATATTTGCATCTAGAAACAGTTGTTTGAAATGTTTTAAATGTTGCTCTATTAAAAGCTTCAGCCTTGAAAGAGTTGAGAGCAATAATAGGTGAAAACAGAATCTCTAACAACTTAAGTACATTTGTGTGTAAACATTTTCTCCAATTTTGTCAATGAGAAATGGCAGGAACTTTAACAAAACCAGCATCTGCCCAGCTGACTGTTTCAATGTATTGTCATTTGATGACAGTGTATTGACAGATATGGGGCAAGGCTTATCCCTTGCATCCACAGGAGAACAAGGGAAACCAATAACTGCACTGTTGAATACGGCGTCTAAGTCCATATGCCCTGAAAGCACAAGATGCTTTAAAACACATTTTATTTCATATGGGGCAACACCTTCAAGAATGACATGCATGATGTCCTGTGGGGTTTGATTGATTATATCAAAGTGAGGAAATTCTGTTAATTTTCTTCTCCTGTTTATGCCATATGTCATCTTTAGATTGTCTTTCAGAAAGTCAGTATTTGCCTTTTCAATGTCATTACATTGCCTGTTATGACTTGCCATTGTCCTTTTAACAAACAAATCTTCATTAAATTGCTCCTGCATGTCTTCAAAGTTGCATTCTCAGTGCCTGCATTTACTGAAGGCAAATCCCTCTCCTATCTTAAATCCAGCCACTTCATGTTGAACTAGAGTGTCTCCACACAGACATAAGTGCCCCAGAAATTGTCCTCTCACCATTTGCAGTGACAACCTGGACACCATCACACAGCTCAGTTAAGTCACGGTTAATCCTCTCAAATATCTCATCAATACCACAATGGTTCAACTGGTTCTAACAGTTCTTTGATTGTCTTATCCTGCAAACGGGTGGAAGCTATTTGACAGAAAGGGTCAACAAACTGGTCAAATATCCCCATTGCATCACTGTTCAGTTGATCAGGTCCCCAGAATGTCTCTCAGTCATGTCTCTCATTAGCTGTTTTAGATGCTCCAATAATGCGGCCTGATATTGCTGGACTCCACTCACCATTTGGTTAACAGCTCTCTGGGGAGCAGAAAACAAACAAACAACAATTATACATTATAACATTCAGATAAAAATGCAGTCAACATGCAAACTCACAGACACTTTTTAAAAAAAGTAACCCTTCAGTTACATATTGTTAGTGACATGCAATGATCAAAATAGGCTATTTCCAGCAAAACTATCATGAAGTAATATTGCCTTCTGCTGTTCTGCAGCTTTAAGACCTTGTTTACACTTGGTCTTAAAATGCGTTTTGAGCAATAGGATCACAAGTGGACAGCGCTAAATAAAAGTGGAAGTGTATTATGTTTGTCTCTATTCTTAGCTCATGCTCAACAAATATAGTGGATGGGCAGATTTTGTAAGCAAAGTATGTGTCCATTTGCATAGTGGGGAAGTGAGATCCGATCACAAGTGGTCACTGAAGAAGCATGTGGAGACACATAATGTCAGGTGTTTCTCTGACATACCTTTAGCTGTCCACCTGTGATCGGATCAACCAAGATGCCAGGTCTGAACAGTGGCTAAGTCATTCTACAGTTTAAGCTTATTGCTTTTAAGCTTGCTACTAAAAATTTAATATAATTAATTGGAAAATCAATGGCATAAATGACCTGTCAGTCGATGGGTTTCTCTGGCTTGAAGAAGAAATGCAGTTGCATGTTTAGAAAGGTCAACATTCATGCGACCTTCTCCATCTTCTTGAAATCCACTCTGAAGGAGATTAACAACAACATATTAAAACAGGGAAAATATTGGCAAAGGTAAGCTAGCTAGCTAGATTTCTTCCTCTAAAAAGGTACAAGATGGGTGTATTTTTACTGATTGGTGTCTTTATTTTGAGTATGTAAAATAACAACAAAAACAACAACTAATAAAAACAAAACAGTACTACAAAAAAACAATGACTTTGACAGCATCAGAAAAAATCTGTACTTCATGAGTGTTAAGATTGACACACATACTAAATTGTATCCCTTCACTTGCTCTCTTGCCAATAAATGTACATTACTAAAGGCCTTTGAACTGAACTTGTATTCCGAATAAGCTATAAAGAGACAACTTCCTGGCACACACTGTCATGAAGACATGTCTCACCTGCCAGTTACAACTTTGTGAATGATAAGCTAATAATACACATATTACATCCTCTATGCTTGATTCAAACTGTTGAAGGATAACCTGTCATTTTTTATTAGTTGTTTAAATGACTAACATTAACGTTATTGAAGTCTGGTAACTGAATTACATAACTAATAATTCAACTCAACAAATTAAACTAATAATCAAATAAGTGAATTAATTTACCAATTACTGCATATAAATGAAGCATTAGACATTAGACCATAAGTGGACAATCTGTGGGGCGGTAAGCTGCGTTTGTCAACATAAATGTAACCATTAACTAGTGTTAATGTGACTAGGAAGTCAGGGCTGAGACTGTACATGGTGTTAATGTGACTAGGAAGTCAGGGCTGAGACTGTACATGGTGTTAATGTGACTAGGAAGTCAGGGCTGAGACTGTACATGGTGTTAATGTGACTAGGAAGTCAGGGCTGAGACTGTACATGGTGTTAATGTGACTAGGAAGTCAGGGCTGAGACTGTACATGGTGTTAATGTGACTAGGAAGTCAGGGCTGAGACTGTACATGGTGTTAATGTGACTAGGAAGTCAGGGCTGAGACTGTACATGGTGTTAATGTGACTAGGAAGTCAGGGCTGAGACTGTACATGGTGTTAATGTGACTAGGAAGTCAGGGCTGAGACTGTACATGGTGTTAATGTGACTAGGAAGTCAGGGCTGAGACTGTACATGGTGTTAATGTGACTCTAAAGTTGTTGTTTCAGAGTCAATGCCACAGATATGTAGCATATGAAGCAACGCCAAATCATGTTGGAAGATGTCACAGATAAGAGTGGTCACAGGTCGGTAGAGCAAGACTGACGTAAAAACTCGTTACTATGGTTACCCCCGCCAGCTAGCTGCTGCAAATCCTTCTTCTCTTTTGGGTAATCACTCCTAGTTCTTCTTCTTCTCTTTTGGGTAATCACTCCTAGTTCTTCTTCTTCTTCTCTTTTGGGTAATCACTCCTAGTTCTTCTTCTTCTCTTTTGGGTAATCAATCCTAGTTCAAATCCAAGTCGGTCCGTTAGTTTACGCCCACATTCTCAAGAACTAGGATTTACATGTTTCATTGCAAGGTAATTAAAGCGCTGTATCCAGTGCTCATTCTTTGTAGTTCACATCTCACACCCTTTGAATGTTATCGACGTTTCAATGTGTTTATTGTGTATCGTTGAAGCCGAACAGAGACAGTGAGGCGAGCTAAAGTTAGCGGAGCTAACCAGCCAGTTAAGTCAGCTAACAGCATGGAACAATTGGATGATGTCGCAGTGTCGATTTTAAGGGGTAATGTATGCAAATATTATTCTTTATCATATATGAACGTACGAATGCAGAGGCCTAATTGAAGCAGAAAAAAGAAGCTAATTGCTTCCTGGCGCTGCTCCACATATGTGACCCTTTACAGCAGCACTGTGGGCCTCAAACTCTTTCTCCCATTTGTCACATCACGCCTTCTGTCACCTGTTGTGTGAAGTGTTATGTGGTCGGAACTGAATTGTCACATCACGCCTTCTGTCACCTGTTGTGTGAAGTGTTATGTGGTCGGAACTGAATTGTCACATCACGCCTTCTGTCACCTGTTGTGTGAAGTGTTATGTGGTCGGAACTGAATTGTCACATCACGCCTTCTGTCACCTGTTGTGTGAAGTGTTATGTGGTCGGAACTGAATTGTCACATCACGCCTTCTGTCACCTGTTGTGTGAAGTGTTATGTGGTCGGAACTGAATTGTCACATCACACCTTCTGTCACCTGTTGTGTGAAGTGTTATGTGGTCAGAACTGAATTGTCACATCACACCTTCTGTCACCTGTTGTGTGAAGTGTTATGTGGTCGGAACTGAAAGAGACAAGTGAGAAAGAGAGAGAGAGGCTCTTAAAAGTGCCGTTGTTTTGATTTGTGTGTATATATACGTGTGTATATGTGTGTGTGTGTATTTGTGTGTATATATATGTGTGTATATGTGTGTGTGTGTATTTGTGTGTATATATATGTGTGTATATGTGTGTGTTGGTGAAGTCAAAAAGTGTTGCAATAAAGCTGTAAAACAGGAAAAAGCAAAAGATTATTAGAATATCCTTTGTAGTAAATGAGCATTTCTTAATTGTTAGGACAGTAATTAATTATTAATTAAATATGAATCAATCACAACCACTACGTACAATACAAATCAATCCTTACTGTACAAATATCAGATTTGTACCACATTCACTTGACACAAGCAAGTACATACACAAATCTGTTTTTATTTAGGCCTACAAATAATGGAAACAGTGGTCTTCTTCTGTCCTGTTGCGTAAAATGCTTCTCATAATATCCACTGCTCTCGCTTCTCAATGTCACAAATAACTAAAGTAACAATTACCCTCAATTATCTCATGATGATTTCAGTGTCTTCTAAAATGGCAAAGTCTTACAAAAGTATGGCAGCATAGTGTTACAGGATATTCTATCTATAAGTTAGTGGTGGGTCGTCTCTCTATTTAATTATGTATTCATTATATCAGGTATGAACGGTCATTGACATTGAGTCGCACCGAGCAGTCCAATCCTCTGGAAAGACTCCAGGTCCACGTTTTTATTCCAGTCCAATCCTCTGGAAAGAATCCAGGTCCACTTTTTTATTCCAGTCCAATCCTCTGGAAAGAATCCAGGTCCACTTTTTTATTCCAGTCCAATCCTCTGGAAAGACTCCAGGTCCACGTTTTTATTCCAGTCCAATCCTCTGGAAAGACTCCAGGTCCACTTTTTTATTCCAGTCCAATCCTCTGGAAAGACTCCAGGTCCACTTTTTTATTCCAGTCCAATCCTCTGGAAAGACTCCAGGTCCACTTTTTTATTCCAGTCCAATCCTCTGGAAAGACTCCAGGTCCACTTTTTTATTCCAGTCTAATCCTCTGGAAAGACTCCAGGTCCACTTTTTTATTCCAGTCCAATCCTCTGGAAAGACTCCAGGTCCACTTTTTTATTCCAGTCCAATCCTCTGGAAAGACTCCAGGTCCACGTTTTATTTCCAGTCCATCCCTGATTGCTGTAATTCCCCTTAGTTACACTTCTGACATTTACTTTGCACTTTGAATACAACTTTAACCACTGCAACAACACGTTGTTAATTGTTGTCTTCACAACACATGGACAAATACATGAGTTTAAACTGATTTTGGTAGCTGCCAGTGCCACAATCCAACTGTGCCGGGGACACCTGTCATTTGGCTGTTACGTTACCTTTTAGTCATTATGTTTACAACTTTTACATTGTGCACACTGGTGGCAAATAGCTGGTCAGCTCAGTGCCTGATCACAACTCAATGTATAAAGTAGAGTTCCCTGGAGATATATATATATATCTATAAATCTATATCTATATTATCTATATATATATATATATTATAAATAAATACATGATACTAAAATCTAAAGATCTTGTACATACTGCTGGTTTTGATGCGCTCCAAAGTCTGTCCTCTGAGTGACTCCATTTCTTGCACTTGCTTCAGAAGGTACTTGATGTGCTGAGACATCTCCTTTACCAGGATGCTCTGCTCCTCAGCAGCATTGCCTGGTCGAAGATAGATCTCTTCAACCTGAAGGTGTTGCCTTTGGTTGGGGAAAGGAATGGAATAGTGGACAAGGAATGTTTATTATTATATTATATAAGTAGAACAGAATTATGTTATTTCTGAGAAATATTTTTAGTGACAGCATTGGTTCTGTAGAATATAAACAATTAAAAAATATGAATACAAGTCACAATACTATAATTTGGATGGAGAGCTTGTGAAATTGTGATGGTCAAGCATTTTATTTGCGATTATTACAGCAGAATAACATTGTGTTGATGTCACCATTCAATGTTTAAATATTTCCATATTTTGGTATTCATGATATTTTTTATTTCAATGTATCAACCCATTCCTGTGTTGTTGCATGACAAGTAACAAAAAGGACAATGGTAAATATGGAAATGTGGTTGGAACCATTACTACATTTGAAGATCAAAAAGGGTAATTTGTCAAATGTAGAGTGATGCCATAGGCTTATACTATGGAAATCAACTACCAGAACAACAAGCTAAACTAGCAATTCATACATATCATACCATCTTCATGTCTCTCCCATGGTAGGATGTATCCCTCTGTCAGACTGATTCATACATATCATACCATCTTCATGTCTATCCCATGGTAGGATGTATCCCTCTGTCAGACTGATTCATACATATCATACCATCTTCATGTCTCTCACAAGGTAGGATGTATCCCTCTGTCAGACTGATTCATACATATCATACCATCTTCATGTCTCTCCCATGGTAGGATGTATCCCTCTGTCAGACTGATTCATACATATCATACCATCTTCATGTCTATCCCATGGTAGGATGTATCCCTCTGTCAGACTGATTCATACATATCATACCATCTTCATGTCTCTCCCATGGTAGGATGTATCCCTCTGTCAGACTGATTCATACATATCATACAATCTTCATGTCTATCCCATGATAGGATGTATCCCTCTGTCAGACTGATTCATACATATCATACCATCTTCATGTCTCTCCCATGGTAGGATGTATCCCTCTGTCAGACTGATTCATACATATCATACCATCTTCATGTCTCTCCCATGGTAGGATGTATCCCTCTGTCAGACTGATTCACATATATCATACCATCTTCATGTCTATCCCATGGTAGGATGTATCCCTCTGTCAGACTGATTCACACATATCATACCATCTTCATGTCTATCCCATGGTAGGATGTATCCCTCTGTCAGACTGATTCATACATATCATACCATCTTCATGTCTATCCCATGGTAGGATGTATCCCTCTGTCAGACTGGTTCATACATATCATACCATCTTCATGTCTCTCCCATGGTAGGATGTATCCCTCTGTCAGACTGATTCATACATATCATACCATCTTCATGTCTCTCCCATGGTAGGATGTATCCCTCTGTCAGACTGATTCATACATATCATACCATCTTCATGTCTCTCCCATGGTAGGATGTATCCCTCTGTCAGACTGATTCATACATATCATACCATCTTCATGTCTCTCCCATGGTAGGATGTATCCCTCTGTCAGACTGATTCATACATATCATACCATCTTCATGTCTATCCCATGGTAGGATGTATCCCTCTGTCAGACTGATTCATACATATCATACCATCTTCATGTCTATCCCATGGTAGGATGTATCCCTCTGTCAGACTGATTCATACATATCATACCATCTTTATGTCTATCCCATGGTAGGATGTATCCCTCTGTCAGACTGATTCATACATATCATACCATCTTCATGTCTATCCCATGGTAGGATGTATCCCTCTGTCAGACTGATTCATACATATCATACCATCTTCATGTCTCTCCCATGGTAGGATGTATCCCTCTGTCAGACTGATTCATACATATCATACAATCTTCATGTCTCTCCCATGGTAGGATGTATCCCTCTGTCAGACTGATTCATACATATCATACCATCTTCATGTCTCTACCATGGTAGGATGTATCCCTCTGTCAGACTGATTCATACATATCATACCATCTTCATGTCTCTCCCATGGTAGGATGTATCCCTCTGTCAGACTGATTCATACATATCATACCATCTTCATGTCTCTCCCATGGTAGGATGTGTCCCTCTGTCAGACTGATTCATACATATCATACCATCTTCATGTCTCTCCCATGGTAGGATGTGTCCCTCTGTAAGACTGATTCACACATATCATACCATCTTCATGTCTCTCCCATGGTAGGATGTGTCCCTCTGTCAGACTGGTTCATACCTATCATACCATCTTCATGTCTATCCCATGGTAGGATGTATCCCTCTGTCAGACTGGTTCATACATATCATACCATCTTCATGTCTATCCCATGGTAGGATGTATCCCTCTGTCAGACTGATTCATACATATCATACCATCTTCATGTCTATCCCATGGTAGTATGTATCCCTCTGTCAGACTGATTCATACATATCATACCATCTTCATGTCTCTCCCATGGTAGGATGTATCCCTCTGTCAGACTGATTCATACATATCATACCATCTTCATGTCTCTCCCATGGTAGGATGTATCCCTCTGTCAGACTGATTCATACATATCATACCATCTTCATGTCTATCCCATGGTAGGATGTATCCCTCTGTCAGACTGATTCATACATATCATACCATCTTCATGTCTATCCCATGGTAGGATGTGTCCCTCTGTCAGACTGATTCATACATATCATACCATCTTCATGTCTATCCCATGGTAGGATGTATCCCTCTGTCAGACTGATTCATACATATCATACCATCTTCATGTCTATCCCATGGTAGGATGTATCCCTCTGTCAGACTGATTCATACATATCATACCATCTTCATGTCTATCCCATGGTAGGATGTATCCCTCTGTCAGACTGATTCATACATATCATACCATCTTCATGTCTATCCCATGGTAGGATGTGTCCCTCTGTCAGACTGATTCATACATATCATACAATCTTCATGTCTCTCCCATGGTAGGATGTGTCCCTCTGTCAGACTGATTCATACATATCATACCATCTTCATGTCTCTCCCATGGTAGGATGTGTCCCTCTGTAAGACTGATTCACACATATCATACCATCTTCATGTCTCTCCCATGGTAGGATGTGTCCCTCTGTCAGACTGGTTCACACCTATCATACCATCTTCATGTCTATCCCATGGTAGGATGTATCCCTCTGTCAGACTGGTTCATACATATCATACCATCTTCATGTCTATCCCATGGTAGGATGTATCCCTCTGTCAGACTGATTCATACATATCATACCATCTTCATGTCTATCCCATGGTAGGATGTATCCCTCTGTCAGACTGATTCATACATATCATACCATCTTCATGTCTCTCCCATGGTAGGATGTATCCCTCTGTCAGACTGATTCATACATATCATACCATCTTCATGTCTCTCCCATGGTAGGATGTATCCCTCTGTCAGACTGATTCATACATATCATATCATCTTCATGTCTCTCCCATGGTAGGATGTATCCCTCTGTCAGACTGATTCATACATATCATACCATCTTCATGTCTATCCCATGGTAGGATGTATCCCTCTGTCAGACTGATTCATACATATCATACCATCTTCATGTCTATCCCATGGTAGGATGTATCCCTCTGTCAGACTGATTCATACATATCATACCATCTTCATGTCTATCCCATGGTAGGATGTATCCCTCTGTCAGACTGATTCATACATATCATACCATCTTCATGTCTATCCCATGGTAGGATGTATCCCTCTGTCAGACTGATTCATACATATCATACCATCTTCATGTCTATCCCATGGTAGGATGTATCCCTCTGTCAGACTGCAAGCCAACTCCTCGTCAATCGGATCTCCTTCCACTACGGTGTTGTATTGCAAGACCTTTTCGCGAAGCTTCTTTTTCAACTCTGTCATTTTCTTTCTCTTTCTTTGTCTTGCCTGGTTTCTATCTGCAAATCGAAACAAAACGAAAACTGTGTCATAATCCCAGAATTTTATTGTATTTTGAAGTGTTATTAATTTAAATAACTTGATTTGACAACAAACCATGCCGACGATACAGATCTTTCTTCTTGCGCAAAAGGGTTACAGTGATGTTCTCAATGTCAGCCCTTAGCTCTTCAATACAACCTGGAGTGTAGACTCTCTCTAAATAGGTGAAACAAAACAATTGGACAAGAGACAATTAGTGACATTTTCAAAATATAGCCACCTTGTTTGGAACCTGTTTTACCTGTAACCGCCCATTGTCTGACATCACACACCCACTGCTGTATTGTCTCCTGATCAAGGTTGTGCTGCTTCTTGATGTTGCTAAGGCTGGCAGCTTCCACCTTTGCCCTCTCTGTGATCTTTTAAAGAGAACAAATAACAAAATGTCAGAAAAAAAGCTCACAATACAAAAAACACACCTTTTTCTTGAGCTTTTGGCAACAAGACATTCATCAGAACAGGTGTAACATTAAATAACACATTAAATATCTGTGTATACTACCAAGCAGACTTGTAAATGTCTGTACAATGTCTGTACAACAGTGAGGTTACAAATACAATCTTAGAAGATAACTGACCAATCCTAAGCACTACCCTTCCCTCAGTTACTTAAAATGAATAAAACATGATTATTATCAAAATAGTCGCATATTTATTTTCTGTAACAATGATTAAACAATTCATCAACCAATAGTTTCAGATCCAGCTGTAGTTGGTGCATTGAGGGAAAGGGGCGGGGCTTAGGATCTCAATTATAATTCACCCTTACTTTGACATATCTGTGGGCTAACACTTGATGAAGGTTGTCCCTCTTTCTTCTGTTCCAACCAATGGCCTGTCGCGTTAGCATGTTTACTCTTCCTAATGAAAACAATAATGCACCCACAAAAGGTAAGATTTCACATCCAAAAGGCAATAAGAGAAACCCAACAGACATGCCTAAACCCTATCACTAAAAGTTAGTTGAACAGGTAATTACCTTGAAGTAAAACAATGATAACTTTCGTAAGAACAGAACAGAGAAACTTAAAAACACAATTAAGAATAATTATTATTTATTTAGGCTATGACAGCGTGAAGTGTAAGTGTAACACCAACCAGCCTTTGTCATGTATTTTGTGACAAGTGCTGCCCTGGAGAGAAAGCTGTTCACCTATAAAGAAAATACAATTAAATGTTGGTCTCCATTACATCAAAATATTACCTACACACCATAGATCTTGTGGTTGTGGTTTAACAGAAAACATGTGTACTGTATTATCCTAGGAATTTGGGACCCCTTACGCATGCATGCATTTTGAATTGCTGAAAACTGAACTGCCTATTTTTTATTTTAACTCATACATAAAGGATGTACTTTAACCCTCACACCAGGCTTGTTACTTAGATGACAAATAAGTACCTTTTGGTGTTATGGTTTCTATTAAGACTCTTTAAAGCCATAGATAAAATACTGACAATAATACCATACCTGCTCCACTTCCTCTCCCACTGTGTTTCCTGCTCCGTCCTGGCTTCTGCCACCCCATCTCACCTGCAACACAGAGTGAGAAGTGTTATGTAGCAGTACTTCAGAAGTTTTGATATAACATCATCCAATCAGGCATAACATGCACAAATGTAAAAATAATCCTTTGCATTGAAGATTGCTTGAATGTTATATCTACATTAATGCATACAATTATCTCTAAAACATCTAATGACACAAGCTTTTTATTTTGCGGGGGAAAACAAAATCCCTGTCCTACAAATTTGAACAAGCAGCTGAAAAGCAGTTGGAGAAAGATAACACACAGCACGTTCTATTATCTGACCCATTATTATTTCCCTATAGCTACAGCCATACCAGACTTAAAGTTATTGCATGTACCTCGCATTTTGCTGTATGGGCTTTGGCATGACACTCAGGAATGGCCTCATTTCTGTCAATGGCAGAAGCTCTGGTAAACCCTCTGCTACTTTGTTAAGGTAGGGCCAGTACCTAAAAAGCAGGAGCAGCATCATGTGAGTGTAACAAAGATCCATTTTTAATTGATATCTAAAATGACTAAAATCACTGTAAAGCTGAGAAACAATACATTTTAATCATGGAGTTGGATTTGCAATATGACAATGAGGATTACCTGCATGTAACATCCATACAGAAGAAGGTAACATTTGCAAATATTTCTCCATGGTAATGGTTCAGTCCTCGTAAGAGAAACCCATGTCTGATAAATCAGAAGAAAATCTAGTGGTTAGACTCCCTCCGAAACTTTCGTCCGTCATAAAAAAAAATCTAATCAGGTTCGATTTTCTGCGTTTTTTGCATCCGTAGCAAGCAGTTTGAATTCAGAGCCACCGAATCACGAATACGAAAAAACGCTCAGTGTGCAAGGACCTAAAGACTTGGATTACCATTAAAACTCAAATATCAGACTCAAAAATCATACACATAAACACATACATACCTGCAAACTGCAACTTGAATGCCCACCTCATCTATCTGAGCACCAGACTTTTTTGACATCTCTCTGCCAGCGGTGAACTTGGCAGTACCGCAGACAGCACTGTCATTTGCCTATAAAGTCAGTTTATAACACATTTTAAGATACATAAAAACATTAAACTAAAACATCTGTATAAACAACTATTATAAAAAAAACAAATCAAATGTTCATACACTTCTCATGTTGCCTCTGACAAGGTCAACAAAGGTAGCAACTTCCTGGTCCTTGGCCAGGAACAAGCCCTCATATATGGGTGGCTCCTCAGTCCTGTCCATGATAAGATAACATGCGTCAGTAATAAAAATCACAAGTACTACATTTACTATTTGTTAAAATGTAAGTTATGATCACTCAAAGACAACCCGAAGAGCTACTATTTGTGTTAGACAAGTCTAAAATAAACTTCTGAAAACCTACCCTTTTGACTTGCTGAAGCGGTAATGTTTTCGGTTTCCATCAGAGCAGACAGCCAACATGTCTGGAGAACATGCTGGACACTCAAAATGATGGAACTGGCACATATCCTCTTCTTTGTATTGACAGAAGGTAAACTCAAATAAGCTTCGCTGAAATGTATCAGCACAGATACTACCTGTCTGTATATTAAGAAATGATTGGTTGAAGCAATGCCCACAATTAAATATTAGGTATACAGTATTATATTTTTGTTTGTTATATGTTTCAGTGATATTCAGGCAGATTTACCCTTTCAGCTTGAACAGATCTGTGCTCCAACATTTTCAGGAAGGCCTGCCTGGACATGGCTGGTGCCGTCACCTTCATATGTTCAAACGAGGTGAAGACATCAAACTTGTATAGGGTCTGGCAGCTGGTGCTAGCTGGCCAGTACCGATAAACGAGCAGGTCCTTCACCTCGGGAGTCCATTCTGCAAAGCATGATGAACAGGATTTCCGAGGCAAGCAGACATCGTATCGTCCTGTGAACAAGTGAACATACTGTAGTAAAGACTAAAATAATGTCAGTAATCAAATTCTCTTCTATACAGAGATACAAATATATGATATATTAGATATTTGACATGGCATTTGGGCAACGCTTTGCTTTGCACACAGTGTTGAAGTTCTAGTACAATAATACTTGCACAAAAAGGAGGGCTTTCAGAACAACATGCCATTGATGGTGACCACAGAAATACGCTTCCCTGGAGTGATTGGGAAGTCATGAGTATATTCACAAATTGACCTTGGGGCAGGAACAGGCAGTTGACATACTGCAAAACAGAAAGAAGTTATGAAGGGTGTATTTACAGCTTCTCCTCAGTCCCTTAGATGCATTTCCCAAAACGCTAACCTCATTTTCAAAATAGTGCTTTAAAACACAACAATTAATCCAAACTGGCCACACCCCTATTCAACTGTAATTGTCACTATGTAGAAACAAGTAAATGCTTAAACACATTTATTAAGACGCAATTGACTAAGCTGGTCAAAGATATGCTGGTCAAAGATATGCTGGTCAGAACTGTCAAAAAAAGCAATCATACTTTTGTTATTAAGCTATTCAATTTCACACTTGCACTTTAGAGTTTTGAGAATATTCTTAGAATGAGATTAGCATTTTAGAAAGAAATGTCTAAGCCATTTAGAAACACTGTTAAATATAAACATGTGCCAATCTACAACAACATTTGGGGAATTACACTATAAGTATGAGACAATTTGATATAATGCTAATTTTAACATACTTTGTTCACAAAACTGAGGCTGGCCATTTTCATTCACCACCACAGCAGTGGTAGGGGGAATGGGCTCAAGAAATCCATGGAACACAGCCTCTCTGTCATGGAAGACATTTCTCATGTGGGCCTCCATGTCACAGGTAGCACAGAGGAACTCCATGTCCAGTGGTACACAGTCCAGGCACCTAATCACAGCTTCTACAGCACAGCATCTGTGACCATTTTGGATGAATTCTCTCTCGGCTGAGAGCTTTGCATCAAAAAGCATAGGCCTAGCAGTTTTCATTCTCACATCTGTGAGAAGCTGCCTTTGTTCCCAAGCAGAAACCATTCTGTCTGTTCCCTCCAGAACCTGGACTGCAGTTATGGTGTCCCTCTTGGAGTCTTGTTTCTAAAAAACAAAAATATACATTCACTTGTCCTTAAAAGGTCTATACTCATGATTATGATCACACACAAGTATATAACAGTTATACTGTGAGTCTGTAATGGAACTGACAAAACATAATGCTTGATTATGATGAAATAAATGGTGGGAATTGGAAACTGTAGTGTAGTGTTACTACTGTAACACTCAGTATCCTCACCAAGACTTGCCAACTCTTGATCTTCTATCTGAAGGCCTTCCTCATGCACAGGATCCCTTCTTCTGGATTGAGAAGCAGCTGCAGAGACAGTCATTTTGTTTAACCCTTTGATCAATATAACATGAAACCAATTCATTTCAAAATTAAAATACTCCATAAGGACTGGAGGGAAACTAAGCAAAAAGTATTATAGTAAGGATTATCAGTCACATGCTCTTAAACTATCTTATATATTAGTGAGAAGGTTTTCAAACATTGCAACACCATTTTGTCAAAGTGGTATCTGACTCTCATGTTATAATACGTGTAAACCACCAAAACACTATTTAATGAATGATCTTTATTCTTAGACACAGTAATCATGTTTTAGTAAAGAACAAACCTGATCCAGGGCAGTGTGTTTCCTGACGTTTCTCACGCCTGCCTGTGACCAGTGGATTAGTGAAGGATCTCTTCCTGCTTTTTCTTGTTTTTCTTTGAGGAAAGGCAGGGTTTTTCATGGCCATGGCAGCCTATATATTTACAGAGCACTTATATCAGCTGCACTTATAATTGAGCATTATTCAGTAGTTGCATAAAAGGGTCTTACTAACCCTTTTCATCACATCTATAAACAGCAATAGCAATTAGTATTTTCAGACTTAGGTATTTGCTTCTCATGACAAGCCTTACCCTGGCATCACGGAGATAAGCATCACTAATTAATGCTGCCATGTGGATAATGGCATCATTGGGATCATCAAAGACCCTCACGTCAGAATTGAGGGACATCACACACAAATAGAAACAATACAGACACAATATTTTAAAAAATCACAAAATGAAGAAAGAGAGAAAGAGACAAGTGAGAAAGAGAGAGAGAGAGGCTCTTAAAAGTGCTGTTGTTTTGATTTGTGTGTGTGTGTATTTGTGTGTGTTGGTGAAGTCAAAAAGTGTTGCAATAAAGCTGTAAAACAGGAAAAAGCAAAAGATTATTAGAATAGCCTTTGTAGTAAATGAGCATTTCTTAATTGTTAGGACAGAGTAATTAATTATTAATTAAATATTAATCAATCACAACCACTACGTACAATACAAATCAATCCTTACTGTACAAATATCAGATTTGTACCACATTCACTTGACACAAGCAAGTACATACACAAATCTATTTTTATTTAGGCCTACAAATAATGGAAACAGTGGTCTTCTTCTGTCCTGTTGCGTAAAATGCTTCTCATAATATCCACTGCTCTCTCTTCTCAATGTCACAAATAACTAAAGTAACAATTACCCTCAATTATCTCATGATGATTTCAGTGTCTTCTAAAATGGCAAAGTCTTACAAAAGTATGGCACCATAGTGTTACAGGATATTCTATCTATAAGTTAGTGGTGGGTCGTCTCTATTTAATTATGCATTGATTATGTCAGGTATGAACGGTCATTGACATTGAGTCGCACTGAGCAGTCCAATCCTCTGGAAAGACTCCAGGTCCACTTTTTTATTCCAGTCCATCCCTGATTGCGGTAATTCCCTTTAGTTACACTTCTGACATTTACTTTGCACTTTGAATAAAACTTTAACCACTGCAACAACACGTTGTTAATTGTTGTCTTCACAACACATGGACAAATACATGAGTTTAAACTGATTTTGGTAGCTGGCAGTGCCACAATCCAACTGTGCCGGAGACACCTGTCATTTGGCTGGATAACTAACTACTTCGGCGGGTAGCCGTGTAAATAATAACACTAACAGATTCAACCTAATCTCCAGGGATGAAACGCTACACAGATCGGACTACAACTAAAGAAATAACAGCAAAGGTTTTGCGTGCTTTTTAACAAACAAACACCCATTGGGTTGAGATACTTACTGTAGTTAATTGGTGGGTGAAATGAGCGGTAAAGGTGATTATGGGTAAGAAACGTGCCTTACGGTGCGTAACGTGACGTATCGTTGCCGTGGTAACCACTGAAAGTCTTCTGATTCATAAGAATAATTATTAATAATATTCGCTGCTATGACAGAAAATACATTTGAAAATAATAAAATATCCTAAAGGGTTTAATAACGTAAAGGAAACAACACAGCCTCGGGCCATTCTTTAAAACTACTCCATCTATAAATTGATAGTTATATCACAAACAATTTACTGTTATTTAGACAACAAAAATCGGAACAAATTCACTATAATACATTATAAAAGGAGGACGTTTCGTAAACTATAAAACAACATTTACCGCCGCCCACTGTGTGACGTTGTTGAACCAGGGAATACGTGTGTCCACCACGACAAATGAGCCTCATTGACTTTGTATGGGTGTTGTTTCCGTGGTGCCGACACGTAATTTCAACACATTCCGTGCCACCACCACGTAAATCGGGATTACGGGGTCGTGTTCATTTCACGTATTTCTGGGAGATCAGGTTGTTTTTTCTATTAGCAACTTCAAGAGCCAGTGTCTTTGAAAAGACCCTACAAGGTATATCATGTTTTAAATGTTTCAAGTCTGATAAACCAGCCTACTTTCTCATTCAAGAGCCAGTGTCTTTGAAAATACCCTACAAGGTAGATCATGTTTTAAATGTTTCAAGTCTGATAAACCAGCCTACTTTCTCATTCAAGAGCCAGTGTCTTTGAAAAGACCCTACAAGGTAGATCATGTTTTAAATGTTTCAAGTCTGATAAACCAGCCTACTTTCTCAAAGTTCTGTTCCCACCAACTGTATGAGATGGACAGGAACATCTGGTAAATGTGTTCTGTAAATGTGGTATGGGTTTGACATCTGTGATATTCTCTGAAGTTGCATATACAGAGGACTTGAGGCCATGTTCCACCTCAAGACAGAGTGACAGTAAGTGTCTGGTTGTAATTTGTTGGGTTAAACAATTGAATTGTATGACGTGTTAGAGCTTTACAAACCTTTCAAAGCCACCCAATAGAATACAATTACCATCACATTTATACATATGAGGTTATTTAAAGTCTTATTAATGCTTTGTGCATAATGTTAGAACTTTCCAAATACTTGTGGTGCTGTGTTTATGGGTGAAACATGTCCTGACAACAGTAGTGAAATCACCATATTATTCTGGGGTTAAACACACATGTGATGCCATGTTTGGAAATATCTGGATGTATTTGCCATCAAACTAAAAGTATTATTTAAAACAAAATATGATTTATTTTTGTAGGTATTCATGAACCTTCCCACTGAGCTCCTGACTGACATCCCTTCACTTTTGGTGCTGTGACAGTTTCTAAAGCATGCAAAGTATGTTTTAATGTTTCCTTCTGTTTCCTCAGTTAGTCCAAGTGGCAGCCAGGAAGAAGCTGGCCAAGACAACCATCACAATCAGGTTTATTTAGCCATCAAGATATTGATCTCTGAATGGTAAATGTAGAAAGTTTCAATAACAGCAGTCTTTCCACAAGACTCCCATGTATATTATGCTGCCTATATGTTACACAATGTTGCTTCTCTTGTATTATCAACATCAATTCCAAATGGTATGGCTGTCAGCAGCTATATGGGTATCAACACTACTAATATATATGAAGGGTGGATATTTTGATGGAGGTATTCCACAGGGCCTTCATACATGTCCTGCCTGGTACTCATGGCTTGTATCGTCACGCTGCTTGCAGCTGAACTGTTGAGGTTTTATTAATTTGCAGATCTTCAAGCAGTGAAGATGAGGATAATGGTGAACCTGGAGATGATCCGTACAGAGTTCAGGACTACTCTGATCCAAGTTATAAAGGCCATAGAGGCCCGGCAGCCAAAGGAGGCAGAGTCCTTGGGTCAACTTGAAATGCTGCCAACCCATGTAGAAACAAATGAGGAACTGAAGGATATCTGTGAAGCACTTAAAGACTCCCACTATCAAAATAAAATGGTAGGGATGGCCATTTAAAATGTATCTGTTTGTACTATCCTAAAGAGTGGATAAGGCTGAATCATAGCCTGCTCACAGACATTATGCTGTTCAATAGGAGGAGGGAGAAGCATCAAGGCTACTGATACAAACGAACACATCAAGGAACAGAGCTCCCACGCACCCAGACGTCTACGCTAGTCTGTCAAAGATAGAGCAGTACACCCAGAATTCTACGCTAGTCTGTCAATGATAGAGCAGTGCACCCAGACGTCTACGCTAGTCTGTCAAAGATAGAGCAGTGCACCCAGACGTCTACGCTAGCCTGTCAATGATAGAGCAGTGAACCCAGACGTCTACACTAGTCTGTCAAAGATAGAGCAGTGCACCCAGACGTCTACGCTAGCCTGTCAAAGATAGAGCAGTGCACCCAGACGTCTACGCTAGTCTGTCAAAGATAGAGCAGTACACCCAGACGTCTACGCTAGTCTGTCACAGATAGAGCAGTGCACCCAGACGTCTACGCTAGTCTGAAAAACACAGCAGCTTTGCACAAAGTAATACAATCAGATTTTAATCACAACTTTAACCTTAACCACAATGATAATCCTTACCTTCATTTAACACCATAAAACACTATTATTTTACACTAATGTTTACCATGTAGACAATGTTGACTTTGCAGCTGGCATATCTAGAGGAAATTGCACAGATCTGCCTCCTAGATTCATGACAAACGTCAACCTGCGACTGGGAGAGGCAACGTAACATCAATAACACAATAGTTTTCACTATTAACATTTAATTCTGGTTTCAAGTATGTTTTATTATGAAAATAACAATATATTCATGTACAATGATGGAGCATATGTCCATATATAATGGTACAATGATGGAGCATATGTCCATATATAATGGTACAATGATGGAGCATATGTCCATATATAATGGTACAATGATGGAGCATATGTCCATATATAATGGTACAATGATGGAGCATATGTCCATATATAATGGTACAATGATGGAGCATATGTCCATATATAATGGTACAATGATGGAGCATATGTCCATATATTATGGTATAATTAGTTTTCAACATAAAAGACATACAACAAATGATCACATTGGTATTTTAAGGGTGTTATTGTAAGAGTTTAAATGTTTAAACAGAGGATACATCTAAAACAGTATTAAAGAGTGCAGTATGTTCTGAGTCTGTTACTTTAACGTCAACTCATAACGTCACTATAACTTCATGGGAGTCTTGTGGAAAGACTGCATGTTGTTTTGGGTGTATTGAGTGACGTCTTCATCAACATTTGCAGAATATTCCTGTAATATTTTCATCTTTTGTCAGATGACAACAGCCTAGTCGTCATAAAAACATCTATACATCAATTTTCGCAACAAAGCCTCCTTCACTCATGCTGCCAAACATGCCCTTGTAAAACTGACTATCCTACCGATCCTTGATTTCGGCGATGTCATTTACAAATTAGCCTCCAACACTCAGTTTGTGCAAGTTTAGTGTGTGAGTCTTTATGTGTGTGTCCAGTGTGTTTGTGTGTGTGTGAGTGTGTGTCCAGTGTGTGTGTGTGTGTGTCCAGTCTGTGTGTGTGTGTCATGTGTCCAGTGTGTGTGTGTGTCCAGTGTGTGTGTGTGTCCAGTGTGTGTGTGTGTGTGTGTGTGTGTGTACAGTCTGTGTGTGTGTGTCATGTGTGTGTGTGTCCAGTGCGTGTGTGTGTCATGTGTTTGTGTCATGTGTGTGTGTGTGTGTGTGTGTGTGTGTAGTGTGTGTAGTGTGTGTGTGTGTGTGCGTGTGTGTGTGTGTGTTTGTCCATCCAGTGTTTGTGTGTGTGTGTGTGTGTCCAGTGCGTGTGTGTCCAGCGTGTGTGTGTGTGTGTGTGTGTGTGTGTGTGTGTGTGTGTTTCCAGTGTGTGTGTCCAGTGCGTGTGTGTCCAGTGTGTGTGTGTCTAGTGTGTGTGTGTGTCTAGTTTGTGTGTGTGTGTGTGTGTGTGTGTGTGTGTGTGTAGTGTGTGTGTGTGTCTAGTGTGTGTCAAGTGTGTGTCCAGAGTGTGTGGTTGTGTGTTTATGTCCAGTGTGTGTGTGTATCCAGTGTGTGTAGTTGTGTGTGTGTGTGTGTGTGTGTGTGTGTGTGTCCAATGTGTGTGTGTATCCAGTCTGTCAGTGTGTATGTGGTTGTGTATGCCCAGTGTGTGTGTGTGTCCAGTGTGTGTGTCCAGTTTGTGAGTGTGTCCAGTGTGTGTGTGTGTCTGTGTGTGTGTGTGTCCAGTGTGTGTGTCTGTGCGTGTGTGTGTGTATAGTGTGTGTATGTGTGTGTATGAGTGTGTGTCTTTCTAGTGTGTGTGTGTCTAGTTTGTGTGTGTGTGTGTCTAGTGTGTGTCAAGTGTGTGTCCAGAGTGTGTGGTTGTGTGTTTATGTCCAGTGTGTGTGTGTATATAGTGTGTGTAGTTGTGTGTGTGTGTGTGTGTGTGTGTGTGTGTGTGTGTGTGTGTGTGTGTGTGTGTGTGTGTGTGTGTGTGTGTGTAGTGTGTGTGTGTGTCTAGTGTGTCTGTGTCTAGTGTGTGTGTGTGTGTCTAGCGTGTGTAGTGTGTGTGTACAGTGTGTGTCTAGTGTATGTGTGTGTGAGTGTCCAGTGTGTATCCAGTTTGTGTGTGTGTGTGTCCAGTGTGTGTTTGTGCATGTCCAGTGTGTGTGTGTGTCCAGTGTGTGTTTGTGCATGTCCAGTGTGTGTGTGAGTGTCCAGTGTGTATCCAGTTTGTGTGTGTGTCCAGTGTGTGTTTGTGCATGTCCAGTGTGTGTGTGTGTGTCCAGTGTGTGTGTCCACTGTGTGTGTTTGTCCTATGTGTGTGTGAATGTGTCCAGTGTGTGTCCAGTGTGTATGTGTATCCAGTCTGTCAGCGTGTATGTGGTTGTGTGTGTGTGTGTGTGTGTGTGTGTGTGTGTGTGTGTGTGTGTGTGTGTGTGTGTGTGTGTGTGTGTCCAGTGTGTATATGTGTGTGTAATGTGTGTGTGTGTATGTGTGTGTGTGTGTCCAATGTGTGTGTGTTTGTGTGTGCGTGTGCGTGTGTTACCATGGTTATTATTTTAGGGTCACTGAGGAGTAAACATCATAATAAACCCTAAACCCTGGATAGAGGGGCTCAGTGAATGTGGTGTAGAATGTGTTCAGGTGGGTCAGTGTGTCAGAGGAGACTCTGTAGAAGGACAGAGTGCCGGCTGGCCAGTCCAGATACACTCCTACTCTGTTGGAGCTGGAGGAGGGGACGTCTATGGTAGTGGAGTTATTATTGTGGGAGCTGGAGGAGGGGACGTCTATGGTAGTGGAGTTATTATTGTGGGAGCTGGAGGAGGGGACGTCTATGGTAGTGGAGTTATTATTGTGGGAGCTGAAGGAGGGGACGTCTATGGTAGTGGAGTTATTATTGTGGGAGCTGGAGGAGGGGACGTCTATGGTAGTGGAGTTATTATTGTGGGAGCTGGAGGAGGGGACGTCTATGGTAGTGGAGTTATTATTGTGGGAGCTGGAGGAGGGGACGTCTATGGTAGTGGAGTTATTATTGTGGGAGCTGGAGGAGGGGACGTCTATGGTAGTGGAGTTATTATTGTGGGAGCTGGAGGAGGGGACGTCTATGGTAGTGGAGTTATTATTGTGGGAGCTGAAGGAGGGGACGTCTATGGTAGTGGAGTTATTATTGTGGGAGCTGGAGGAGGGGACGTCTATGGTAGTGGAGTTATTATTGTGGGAGCTGGAGGAGGGGACGTCTATGGTAGTGGAGTTATTATTGTGGGAGCTGGAGGAGGGGACGTCTATGGTAGTGGAGTTATTATTGTGGGAGCTGGAGGAGGGGACGTCTATGGTAGTGGAGTTATTATTGTGGGAGCTGGAGGAGGGGACGTCTATGGTAGTGGAGTTATTATTGTGGGAGCTGGAGGAGGGGACGTCTATGGTAGTGGAGTTATTATTGTGCCAGGCAGTGTAACGTTTGTCATAGCAGCTCAGACTCCAGGATTTGTAATTGTATCCAATCCTACAGTCATTACCCCCTCCACTCCTGCTGATTCCTTTATATGTCACTCCTATATCAGCCCATCCCCCACTCCTCTCTACCTCCCAGTAACAGCGCCCAGTCAGACCCTCTCTACACAGCACCTGTCTACGGTCTTCAAATCTCTCTGGGTGATCAGGATACGGCTGCTTCTCTCTCCTACATGTCACCTTTCTGTTCTCCTCAGACAGAGAGAGGTTTCTGTTTACTGTGTTTGGGTCCAGTGTGAGATCACAGACATCTGATGGATGAAACCAGACACAATATTAGAAATCATCATCATTCACATTAGAATGTTAACTCACTTTTCACTAATTCATTTAATGTAGATGTTTCTAGGTATCAAAAGGAGAAGTTAAGGTAACTTGAGACTTGTTGAATGATCATATGTTATACTGTATGGTGATATAAAACACACTTATTCACATTAATTACACACACACACACACACACACACACACAAACACACACACACACACACACACACACACACACCCCCACACACACACACACATCCTGTATGCATGCATGAACACACACACACACACACATTTCTAATGTAACACATTCACGCCACACACACACACAGACATTGTCAAATCAACTCTTTCTAAACTTTGGTGTCCCTGATTGGTTCTTCTGTAGAACTCCAGCTGATATTTAATACAACCAAGTAAGTAATGATGGTGGTCTTTGACTTTGACTTAACTTGAATTAAGACTTATTCTTAGTCATATTCTTCACAGCAGTCAACACTCACATTTTCTAAGTCCAGGTTTCATTGTGTTCTCTCCACCATGTTCCACACTGTAACGGTAAGTAGAAGAACAGACAGACATTGAGGGATACACGTGAACACACACACACACACACACACACACACACACACACACACACACACACACATACACAGTAAGCATGTACCAGTGTGTGTGTGTGTGTATGTGTGTCCAGTGTGTGTTTGTATCCAGTGTGTGTGTGTGTGTGTGTGTGTGTGTGTCCAGAGTGTGTGTGTGTCCAGTGTGTGTGTGTCCAGTGTGTGTGTGTGTGTGTGTGTGTGTGTGTCCAGTGTGTGTGTGTGTGTCCAGTGTGTGTGTGTGTCCAGTTTGTGTGTGTGTGTGTGTGTGTGTGTCCAGTGTTTGTGTGTATCCAGTGTGTGTGTGTGTGTCCAGTGTGTGTGTGTATCCAGTATGTGTGTGTATCCAGTGTGTGTGTGTTTGTGTGTGTGTCCAGTGTGTGTGTGTCCAGTGTGTGTGTGTGTGTGTGTGTCCAGTGTGTGTGTGTATCCAGTGTGTGCGTGTGTATCCAGTGTGTGTGTGTATCCAGTGTGTGTGTGTGTGTGTGTGTGTGTGTGTGTGTGTGTGTGTGTAGTGTGTGTGTGTGTGTGTCCAGTGTGTGTCCAGTTTGTGTGTGTGTGTGTGTGTCCAGTGTGTGTGTGTGTCCAGTTTGTGTGTGTGTGTGTCCAGTGTTTGTGTGTATCCAGTGTGTGTGTGTGTGTCCAGTGTGTGTGTGTGTGTGTGTGTGTGTCCAGTGTGTGTGTGTATCCAGTGTGTTTGTGTGTGTCCAGTGTGTGTGTGTGTGTGTGTGTGTCCAGTGTGTGTGTGTGTCCAGTGTGTGTGTGTGTGTATCCAGTGTGTGTGTGTGTGTATCCAGTGTGTGTGTGTGCATCGTGTGTGTGTGTGTGTATCCAGTGTGTGTGTGTATACAGTGTGTGTGTGTATACAGTGTGTGTGTGTATCCAGTGTGTGTGTGTATCCAGTGTGTGTGTGTATCAGAGTGTGTGTGTGTGTATCAGAGTGTGTGTGTGTGTATCCAGTGTGTGTGTGTGTCCAGTGTGTGTGTGTATCCAGTGTGTAAGTGTATCCAGTGTGTGTGTGTTTGTGTATCCAGTGTGTGTGTGCATCCAGTGTGTGTGTGTATCCAGTGTGTGTGTGTGTGTATCCAGTGTGTGTGTGTGTGTATCCAGTGTGTGTGTGTATCCCGTGTGTGTGTGTATCCAGTGTGTGTGTGTATTCATTGTGTGTGTGTATCCAGTGTGTGTGTGTGTGTATCCAGTGTGTGTGTATCCAGTGTGTGTGTGTATCCAGTGTGTGTGTGTATTCATTATGTGTGTGTATCCAGTGTGTGTGTGTATTCATTGTGTGTGTGTATCCAGTGTGTGTGTGTGTGTGTGCATCCAGTGTGTGTGTATCAAGTGTGTGTGTATCCAGTGTGTGTGTGTGTGTGTGTCTATCCAGTGTGTGTGTGTGTATCCAGTGTGTGTGTGTATCCAGTGTGTGTGTGTGTGTGTGTATCCAGTGTGTGTGTGTATCCAGTGTGTGTGTATCCAGTGTGTGTGTGTGTATTAATTGTAGATAGATAGATAGATAGATAGGTACTTTATTGATCCCCCGGGGGGGAAATTTCATTATCAAGCAGCTACAACAAAAACACAGGGCAGGTGCAAAATGCCACAACGAAAGTACACAAAAGACAGATACACGGTACATGATACATAGAGCGGCAGTATGAAAAAGTATAGAATTACAGGATATCTGGAGTGCAAAAAAAAGCTATAAAAGGACATTGCATAGTATGAGTGGTTGGCTGAATATGTACACTATACATTGGTGGATGTTGGATGGTTAACTATACTATACAGGTTGATGGCAGAGAAATACTTCAGTAGCTAATGCGTATGATATGAGCGAGGGTAATAATGTTAACTCACTTTTCACTAATTCATTTAATGTAGATGTTTCTAGGTATCAAAAGGAGAAGTTAAGGTAACTTGAGACTTGTTGAATGATCATATGTTATACTGTATGGTGATATAAAACACACTTATTCACATTAATTACACACACACACACACACACACACACACAAACACACACACACACACACACACACACACACACCCCCACACACACACACACATCCTGTATGCATGCATGAACACACACACACACACACATTTCTAATGTAACACATTCACGCCACACACACACACAGACATTGTCAAATCAACTCTTTCTAAACTTTGGTGTCCCTGATTGGTTCTTCTGTAGAACTCCAGCTGATATTTAATACAACCAAGTAAGTAATGATGGTGGTCTTTGACTTTGACTTAACTTGAATTAAGACTTATTCTTAGTCATATTCTTCACAGCAGTCAACACTCACATTTTCTAAGTCCAGGTTTCATTGTGTTCTCTCCACCATGTTCCACACTGTAACGGTAAGTAGAAGAACAGACAGACATTGAGGGATACACGTGAACACACACACACACACACACACACACACACACACACACACACACACACACATACACAGTAAGCATGTACCAGTGTGTGTGTGTGTGTATGTGTGTCCAGTGTGTGTTTGTATCCAGTGTGTGTGTGTGTGTGTGTGTGTGTGTGTCCAGAGTGTGTGTGTGTCCAGTGTGTGTGTGTCCAGTGTGTGTGTGTGTGTGTGTGTGTGTGTGTCCAGTGTGTGTGTGTGTGTCCAGTGTGTGTGTGTGTCCAGTTTGTGTGTGTGTGTGTGTGTGTGTGTCCAGTGTTTGTGTGTATCCAGTGTGTGTGTGTGTGTCCAGTGTGTGTGTGTATCCAGTATGTGTGTGTATCCAGTGTGTGTGTGTTTGTGTGTGTGTCCAGTGTGTGTGTGTCCAGTGTGTGTGTGTGTGTGTGTGTCCAGTGTGTGTGTGTATCCAGTGTGTGCGTGTGTATCCAGTGTGTGTGTGTATCCAGTGTGTGTGTGTGTGTGTGTGTGTGTGTGTGTGTGTGTGTGTGTAGTGTGTGTGTGTGTGTGTCCAGTGTGTGTCCAGTTTGTGTGTGTGTGTGTGTGTCCAGTGTGTGTGTGTGTCCAGTTTGTGTGTGTGTGTGTCCAGTGTTTGTGTGTATCCAGTGTGTGTGTGTGTGTCCAGTGTGTGTGTGTATCCAGTATGTGTGTGTATCCAGTGTGTGTGTGTTTGTGTGTCCAGTGTGTGTGTGTCCAGTGTGTGTGTGTGTGTGTCCAGTGTGTGTGTGTATCCAGTGCGTGTGTGTATCCAGTGTGTGTGTGTGTGTGTGTGTGTGTGTGTGTGTGTGTGTGTACAGTGTGTGTGTGTCCAGTGTGTGTGTGTATCCAGTGTGTGTGTGTATCCAGTGTGTGTGTGTGTATCCAGTGTGTGTGTGTGTATCCAGTGTGTGTGTGTGTGTGTGTGTGTCCAGTGTGTGTGTGTGTCCAGTGTATGTGTGTGTGTGTGTGTGTGTCCAGTGTGTGTGTGTATCCAGTGTGTTTGTGTGTGTCCAGTGTGTGTGTGTGTGTGTGTGTGTCCAGTGTGTGTGTGTGTCCAGTGTGTGTGTGTGTGTATCCAGTGTGTGTGTGTGTGTATCCAGTGTGTGTGTGTGCATCGTGTGTGTGTGTGTGTATCCAGTGTGTGTGTGTATACAGTGTGTGTGTGTATACAGTGTGTGTGTGTATCCAGTGTGTGTGTGTATCCAGTGTGTGTGTGTATCAGAGTGTGTGTGTGTGTATCAGAGTGTGTGTGTGTGTATCCAGTGTGTGTGTGTGTCCAGTGTGTGTGTGTATCCAGTGTGTAAGTGTATCCAGTGTGTGTGTGTTTGTGTATCCAGTGTGTGTGTGCATCCAGTGTGTGTGTGTATCCAGTGTGTGTGTGTGTGTATCCAGTGTGTGTGTGTGTGTATCCAGTGTGTGTGTGTATCCCGTGTGTGTGTGTATCCAGTGTGTGTGTGTATTCATTGTGTGTGTGTATCCAGTGTGTGTGTGTGTGTATCCAGTGTGTGTGTATCCAGTGTGTGTGTGTATCCAGTGTGTGTGTGTATTCATTATGTGTGTGTATCCAGTGTGTGTGTGTATTCATTGTGTGTGTGTATCCAGTGTGTGTGTGTGTGTGTGCATCCAGTGTGTGTGTATCAAGTGTGTGTGTATCCAGTGTGTGTGTGTGTGTGTGTCTATCCAGTGTGTGTGTGTGTATCCAGTGTGTGTGTGTATCCAGTGTGTGTGTGTGTGTGTGTATCCAGTGTGTGTGTGTATCCAGTGTGTGTGTATCCAGTGTGTGTGTGTGTATTAATTGTAGATAGATAGATAGATAGATAGGTACTTTATTGATCCCCCGGGGGGGAAATTTCATTATCAAGCAGCTACAACAAAAACACAGGGCAGGTGCAAAATGCCACAACGAAAGTACACAAAAGACAGATACACGGTACATGATACATAGAGCGGCAGTATGAAAAAGTATAGAATTACAGGATATCTGGAGTGCAAAAAAAAGCTATAAAAGGACATTGCATAGTATGAGTGGTTGGCTGAATATGTACACTATACATTGGTGGATGTTGGATGGTTAACTATACTATACAGGTTGATGGCAGAGAAATACTTCAGTAGCTAATGCGTATGATATGAGCGAGGGTAATAATAGTTTACTTAATAGACAGACTGGGTAAATGAACAGGTAAGTGAAAATTCTGCATGGTTAAATTAGCTGTACAGTTAGGTATACAGTTATATTTACAGATAAGTGAATACTTGCATGTTTACACAAACTGTACAGGTAAATGACAGGAAGAGATACTTTAATAGCTAGTGTGTATGATATCATTGGGGTAATAATAGTAATTCCCTTAAAATACAGTCCTTAGTGCGCAGGGTTTAATTACAGACAACTGCACTTATTGCACATTTGATATACTAAAAGCAATGAGAAAAGGTGCAACTGGCAGGCTACTAATATGCATTCCTGAGTGAATGCCTAGGTCCAATAATTACTTACAATATTGCATGTGATATAATATAACAACTGTACATGGGTATGTATATACAGACCTGTATGAATAAGTAGGTCCTGAGTGGATGAGTGCTGACGGAACAGAGTTACTCACGGATGGATGCATAATTGTTAAACTAGGTCCTAGCACCCCAACAGTTCCAGATCTATGTTGCCGACGGCACGGCACCCCGGTGAGGCATTATATAGTCTCATAGCCGCCGGCAGGAAGGACCTCCTGTAGCGCTCTCTGGCACACCGTGGTGGGATCAGTCTGTGACTGAAAGAGCTCCTCTGCGTCATAACCATAGCGTGCAGAGGGTGGGTGACGTTGTCCATGATGGCCAGCAGTTTGGCCAGGATCCGTCTCTCCGCCACCTCCTCTAGAGTGTCAAGGCTCATCCCCAGGACAGAGCTAGCCTTCCTGATCAGCTTATTTACCCGAGAAGCATCACCGGCTTTGATGTTTGCTCCCCAGCACACCACTGCAAAAAAGATGGCACTGGCCACCACAGACTGGTAGAAGGTATGCAGTAGTTTACTGCACACGTTGAAGGACCTGAGCCTCCTCAGAAAGTAGAGTCGGCTCTGGCCCTTTTTGTACAGGGCCCCGGTGTTACCAGCCCATTCCAGTCTGTTGTCCATATGGACACCCAAGAACTTGTATGACTCAACCATTTCCACATCCATCCCCTTTATAGGGACTGCAGTCAGTTGTGCCTTGGTTCTCCTGAAGTCCACCACCATCTCCTTAGTTTTGCTGATGTTGAGCTGAAGGTGGTTCTGCTCACACCACAACACAAAGTCACTGATTGTGCTCCTGTACTCCTCCTCCTGCCCACCCCTGATGCACCCTACAATAGCAGAGTCATCCGAGAACTTCTGTAGGTGGCATGTTTCAGAGTTATATCTGAAGTCTGAGGTGTAGAGGGTGAACAGGAAGGGGGACAGGACCGTACCCTGGGGGGCCCCTGTGTTGCTAACTGCCCGTTCTGACACACAGCTCTGTAGTCGCACAAATTGTGGCCTACCGGTCAGGTAGTCCGTGACCCAGGAGACTAAGGGTGCTTCCACTTTCATCCTCCTCATCTTCTCACCCAGTAGCAGGGGCTGAATGGTATTGAAGGCACTGGAGAAGTCAAAAAACATGACCCTCACAGTGCAACCTGCGTTGTCCAGGTGAGAGTAGGCCCTCTGCAGAAGGTAGATGATTGCATCATCCACCCCGATGTTGCGCTGGTATGCAAACTGAAGGGGGTCCATTGATGAACACACCAGGGGTCTGAGGTGAGCGAGGACTAACCTTTCCAGGGTCTTCATGATGTGGGATGTCAGGAGCTGGGCTCGGTTGTAAACAATAACAGTTGACGACTCCTGTCGACGTTCAGCTGCGATAAAATCCATAAAATCCATAATCCTGAACTATTATAGTTAGACTGTAGCAAAATAAAAAATAAAACTAAAGAAAATAGACGAAAGAAAACGAACTAAAACAACAATTAATGCACGAACAACGGGACAACGGGAGCTGCTTAAAAGGCGACCACTCAGGGCGGCGCCAAACTGCAAAAAAAAAAATAAAAAAAAATAAAAAAAATAAAATGAATACACACACACACTGTGTATCCAGTGTGTGTGTGTATTCATTGTGTGTGTGTATCCAGTGTGTGTGTGCATCAAGTGTGTGTGTATCCAGTGTGTGTGTATCCAGTTGTGTGTGTATCCAGTGTGTGTGTGTATCCAGTGTGTGTGTGTATTCATTGTGTGTGTGTATCCAGTGTGTGTGTGCATCCAGTGTGTGTGTGCATCCAGTGTGTGTGTGTATCCAGTGTGTGTGTATCCAGTGTGTGTGTGTATCCAGTGTGTGTGTGTATCCAGTGTGTGTGTGTATCCAGTGTGTGTGTGTATTCTTTGTGTGTGTGTGTGTGTGTATCCAGTGTGTGTGTGTGTGTGTGTATCCAGTGTGTGTGTGTATCCAGTGTGTGGGTGTATCCAGTGTGTGGGTGTATTCATTGTGTGTGTGTATCCAGTGTGTGTGTGTATCCAGTGTGTGTGTGTATCCAGTGTGTGTGTGTATCCAGTATGTGTGTGTGTGTGTATCCAGTGTGTGTGTGTGTGTGTGTGTATCCAGTGTATGTGTGTATTCATTGTGTGTGTGTATCCAGTGTGTGTGTGTATCCAGTGTGTGTGTGTATCCAGTGTGTGTGTATCCAGTGTGTGTGTATCCAGTGTGTGTGTGTATCCGATCCATTTATATATGGTTCCACTTCATTGTTTTCTCTATTGCGTTCCTTAATTACAAATAATGCTCTTCCTTTAAATAAATTCCAAAGACCAGAAATGGCTTTAACGTTGTTTGTTTTACATCTATCCTGATATTAGTGCAGCTTATCAATCACTGCACCAGTATACATCTGTAAATATCCCACTACCTCATCCCCATATTTATTGTGTGTTTGTCCAAGAGGTGGTAATAATGTTTGTCTTAACTAGCCTGATAACTCCAACATGTCTGATATGAACATTGACATAAACCCTCTACATACTTGAGTTTCTCCAGTCTGCAGTGTGGATCCTCCAGTCCAGCAGAGAGCAGTCTGACTCCTGAGTCTCCTGGGTGATTGTAGCTCAGGTCCAGCTCTCTCAGGTGTGAGGGGTTTGACCTCAGAGCTGAGACCAGAGAAGCACAGCCTTCCTCTGTGACTAGACAGCCTGACAGCCTGCAAAGAGTCAAATCATATCATCTGACTCACTAGCTTAGGACTTCAAAGTTATTTTGTACTCAACACAAAACGTCAGTAAATAAAAGTCTTGAATCCAAAGTTCTTCGTTTGACTGTTTAATTATGAATTTCAAAAACATAAAACATAAAAACTTAGGATCTTTACTTTTCTTACAAATTAACTGTGCAGTTCCGTGTAGGTCAAAAGACTGTGTTGCTCCAAAGTCCAGTGGCTTCTGGCTGTTTCTCAGGGTTCTATTTCTTTCATACTAAATCTAACAGCCAATCAAATTACATTATACTAAATCACTGGTCAACTGTTTACATTCCAATTTGTACGTTCCATTTGCAACACAGGTTTTCTCAGGTCTTACAAAATAAACTCAAAATATTATTACTTCCATTGAAAAGGCTTCAATACTGACCAATTCACTTATAGTTTATTAAAGTAGTGAAAATTATAGTATCTGGTGGCATATTTTTTAGGACACAAAAATACATACAAACCTCTCACCATTAACCTCAAATAAAAGGTGACATTCTGTACTGTCGCCTAATAATAAACTTTTTATTTAAAATCCAAAATGCTGGAGCATACGGCCAAATTGTATGCTTCACTGTCCATATGATGTTGACTACGTGTGCCTGGTACACACATGTGGATCTGGTGAACAGTTATCACTTGTTGACCAACTACAGGAATACTGACCTCAGAGTCTCCAGTTTACAGTGGGGATTCTCCAGTCCAGCAGAGAGGAGCTTCACTCCTGAATCCTTCAGGTCATTGTTACTCAGATCCAGCTCTCTCAGGAGTGAGGGGTTTGACTTCAGAGCTGAGACCAGAGAAGCACAGCCTTTCTCTGTGACTAGACAGCCTGACAGCCTGCAAAGAGTCAAATCACATTACAACCACACTGCTATTCTTTGGTGGTGAAAATAGTGGCATGTCACGAAATGGGGTTTGGAGAGACCAAGACGCAGCGCAGGGATAGTAGTTCGACATTTTTCTTATTTATTTTATATAATATCGAAACAAATGGCGAACTACAGGATACAAACTGAAACTATAAACTAACGTCACATTCACAAAAACACACGGAATGAACGGACGTAACAAAAAGAACACTTACTTCACCCGTGACTGCGACATATACCTCGACATGTACGATATAACGACCCACACCAAGTGAAGGACAGACTCAACATATATTGGATCCCTAATTAGAGAAAACGGGTAGCAGCTGCCTCTAATTAGAGATCCACCCAAAACCCACAAAGAAACAGAAAAGAACGACACTGGCAGACTCTGACCATAGCTACATAGAGAAGCCTATTGCTTCTCTATGGCCAGAGCCTGACATGGCAGTATATTTTTTTCAACATATTCAGATATATCAGTGTCCTGAAACCTGCCATATCTATTCATAAATGAATGTATCATTATTATAAATTACAAATGATCAACATATTGAATTGCAGAGAAAAAATGTATATTACAAATATTTGAGTAGACTGACCAGACCAGTTTAAAAAGCAGTATCAGTCAAAACACAGACAGTGAAGTATCAGATTTAGATTAGATTGAGTATACAGTCCATACCTGTCACGAGAATTTCTGTCTCATTGTTCTAAATGAACTCTCACTCTAGCTTTGATTAATTCCCAGAGGTTGTAAGATTCTGGTTAATAAAGAATTAAGCAAAGTCTCAGTCTGCAACAGATCAGTCGTTTATTCAGAGAGCTCTGCTGAGAGGAAAAACACAAAACACTTTTATACCATGCATTCACAGTCAAGCCCCCACCCTGTTTTATGGCCTGAAAGTTCTCAGGATCTGCCTTCAAAAACACTGTCCTGTTATCTCAGGTCACTCCCCTCAAAGGCATCCCTCAGTGGCTAATGTTTACACCTCAGGGACAAGACCCCCACTCTGATAGATGAGGGTGGTAAACTTTTATGGCTAACCTCCTGCCAGCCTAAGGACTACATCCTGACACATTTACCAAATAGTAACTTCTAAACATTGTCTATGTCATTTCTCTTACACATTACAGTTTCAGGGTGAAACATCTTAGTCATTAACATTAAACATACAAATTTCCTTATCAATCCACCCTTTGACTAAATTTTCACACTGATCATTACACATCTATTGTCATAGGATTCCTAATCAAACTTAATCCAAACAATCAATACATGTATTTATATTCCATACTCATCAACTACTGTTCTAGGCCTATTCAGCCATAACTCTTCCGGTTAGGATCTTCGTCATGACCTTCATATAAAGAATCAGTCTTTTCTAAACATTAAAAATAGTCTCATTCAACATGGGCTCCTCGGAATGGAAAGGATCTCAATCATCTACTAGGCTTGGAGGGGTATCTTCATCATTCCACTAAATGTATACAACATCTGTTAGCCTGAACATTTCCCCTTCCAGTTACACTCTTTATTCAAGATTTTCACATCAGATCTAAGAAATGTTTCATCCAATCTGTAGTCGTCTGGGTCGAATCAGTCATCAGTGTCCTCATTGTCCACCACTGCTGGTGGATTGTATTCCTCCTTCCACTGATCAGAATCTGGAACCGGGCCATATCTCACCATCGGCTAGGCCACTGCATTCTCCAACGCCTTTCTCACCTATCCTCTGACACAGGGTAACAAGAATACAAGCAATAGCAGCACCCGAGATGGTGGCTACTATTGTTTTTCAATTACCAAATCACATATGTATTCACTCCTGAGTTCTCAGCCCATCCTTCACTTAGAGCTGTCAATCCTACAAAAGCTCTGGTGTCGTTAGGAATAAATTTACAACAACTGCCCCCCACCATTCTGCATACTCCACCCATTTCTGCCAGCAACATATCTAGAGCCAACCTATCTTCCCAGGTCATGAGCGAGGTGGCGGATAATTGGTTTGAGATCCCATTTACGAATCATTACTGATTGATCCAATCCACATGTTTATTGAACGTCACCCACCAAAAGAACATTGTCCTGAAACCTTCACCTACTTGATTCATAGCTTCATATTCATCAGGGACTCCCCTAGGAATTCCAATCGCATCAATACAAATAGGGCTATTCTCCTCCTTGGCACAACCCCTCCTACGCCTGATTAAACCTTTCCTTGGTTTCTGGTAACTAATTCTAACTGGCTGAACCAATAGGACCGGGGTGCAGGTACCTACCCACCCTTTTTATAGTGTCTGCCTCATACGTCCTTTACTGGTACACGCTCATCACACATCTGTTACCAGGCTGTAAGGTTTAGTAGTTTCTCCTGTGCCTCTGAACTCAGATCAGTAACATTAACTACTGACTTACTCCATTAAAATCACCCAAATCTCTGCTGTCATTCTATAACACTCCCCTGGAGTCAGAGTGAACTGGGGTGGGTTAGCAGCCTCTTTCAATCTCGCCAACCCCATCCCTGTACAGTTTTCACCTCTGTTTCGCTCAGTTAATTTGGTGCTATTTACGTCTATACAGGTATCCTAACCATAGTCATCCGCGCAAGCCCCATACTTGTATAATATCTTCTTGGCTCACTGCCTTCACTTAATATTTTCCCCAAGTATGTTTAAACTTTAGCCCAAGGGCAACTTGCAGTAGGTCCTGTACATAGGTATAATGCATAAGTATGAACACCTTTCTCTCAACTACATGCTCAACACTTAATGGAGAGGTTATCAATATTTTTTTTGAAAACCACATCCTGCCTCTCCCTGGCCACTATGTTATAATACTCACTTCTAGTAGAATCCTTATCCTGAGTCGTCTGTCTTTTAATTATTCCCCATGGTAGAGTTTTATTTTAGTTTTTGGTGAGTGGTGGATCTGGATGTATCAAAATTAAGACTGATGCAGCTCAGGGTCCCCCATATTCCCAAGAACCGTCAACCCTCTCCTGTCCTTAGTCAGTCTGCTGAGTACCACCCCATACTCACACCTCTAGGAACACACCACAGTGATGATAGGTCGGGGTAGGGAATCTTCGTTAAGGAGGTAACCCCCGGACCCTATTGGTACTCGGTTCTGCTCCTTAACTCTGCGTGTGTCCAACAGTGTTTGTATGTGTTCTTACCTCCTTGCAGTGGGCAACGTGGACCCAGGTCGCTCTTTTTCTGAACATATCTAAACGGCAAATAGGCAGTTTCCAACAAGACCTGGTAGGGCCTTCCCAATGGGGCTGCTTCCAGTCTTTCCTTTTCAATCATTGGACGCGCACCCAATCACCTGGTTGGATAGAGTGGGTCACTCTCTCCTTCAGTTCACCTGTAGGTTACAAAATCTTTGACATACGGGTGTGATTAGCAAACAATCTTCTCATGTGTTCAGCCAGAGTATTCTCAGTGTCTATCTCTGCCTGCTCTGGTCCTCCTAACTCTACATCCTATATGGTCTCCCAACCCCTCTTCAGAGGAAGATAACCCATCTCTGTCTGCCGTTACTCTAATGGTCATTAACACTATAGGTACTCATCTTACCAAGTTTCTTCCAATACTTATATAGGTCTTCCTTAGTCTACTTTTTATTGTTCCATTCATGCGTTTAATTAAACCTGCCGATTGCGGATGACATGAACAATATTTCTTCCTGGTAATATCTAACTTCTATCATAGTCAATCACCATTTCTTTCCTTCACCCCTTGCAAGTTCTCATGATCATTACTTTGTGCACATAAAACACACCTGGAACAATTATTTTTTTTTTTAAGTAATTTTTTTTCTCCATATGCTACAATCATACTTCCTAATTGTTTTAAGTAATTAATTCTAATTACATATTTCCCCTGTTGATACATGCTCCGCCCATTTATCAAAATTACTACATCTCTAACCAAAGACTTTGGTAATATTGGTAAATTACCCTGATGCCAAATATCATCTCGGAGGATTGCCCCTCCCTTTTTCTATTTCTCTCTGTGTGTGTGAAGAGCAGAATGTAGCACCCAGGCTACACAGTAATTAAAAACTCATCATCTGTTTATACATCTTATCTCTTTTCTAGAGGGGTTCAGAGTACGCCCTTCTCAAGGTATAGTATATCTCCAATACACAACCACAGTTTGCTACAATTGTAGTTTCCTTTTGCTCACTTTATGGCCTTGTTCTGCCATATACTTTAACAACTACAGTTTATCCCATCCACATCCTACACCAGTAGGGTTAGCCACTAGATAAATCTACATAAATCAACATTTCTGTTTCCTCTGAGGTTCTAATTTTACTAGATCACTAGTGATAGCTTGTAAAAATTCTGTACAGCTTTACTAAAACCCCTTTATATATGGCAATTTCTTCCCCCAAAAGGTAAACCAAACCACCCTTGGTTAGCGGGATGTACAGGTATGCTAAAAAAACATTTAGCCAAATTTATCATAGTTAGCTAAATATTTTTCCTTCTCACTTGACTATGCAGGGTGTGTAAATCTAATACACATAGAGCTCTATCACACTCTGATTCACTCCCTGGAGATCTAATACCATTCTCCAATCATTACTAGGAGCTGCTTGTTTTTTTACTGGAAAACATTAAAAAATTAAACTATGCTTAGCTTGATCCTGTTTTCCATTCTGCTTGTGATGGATCACATATCTTTTAACTTCTACCAATTGTGCAGACCCTCATATTCCCACCAATGTTTTCTTAACGGCTTCTACTCATTACAGGTCTCATTCCAGTGAGGAATACTATCTTTAACTGCTCTCTGTCCATGGTTTATACACATCTAATGTGGGCACTGCCCCATCTATGCCTGCTAATGGATTAGTTAGGCTATCAATGGGCACTGGTTTGAGGGAGACCTCCTGTTACCTCCAACTCCCTTGCCTCCCTGTCTCACCAATAGTTCCTTTAAAATTTCTGTGAGTCCTATCTCTTCATCTGTCTCATCCCCCTCTCCCCCCTGAGCTCCCTGAGTTTCCCTCTGATTAGGATAGGGGGTGTGGGGTCCCTCACAACTATTACTTCATCATCTGGATTCTCCCTCCATGCCCAATCTACTAATGAGGGATATAATTTCAATCCAGAATTATCTATGGGTAGCCGTGGGTTCTGACTTCAACTGTTCTTCCTTACTCTCAGACTTCATAAAATATTACTTTTAATACAATCTATAATTAACCTTCAAAACTACCTTCTCCAAAATTACTCCTTTAATCAATTCTTCATCAACAACTCCTTAGAAGGTATGGCTTCAACTCACTTCCTTTCCTGAGTGAAAAATAAATTTCTCTGTCATTAGTCAGGTCCAACTTCTAAGTGGACCCTGGTCAAACTTTCTCTCTCCAATTCAACTCTCATCTATATCTGCCAATAATATAGACTATACTATTCTCCCTCTGATATCTATTACTAATCGACTATTCATTACCCACTTCCCTAAGAACCCCCATTCCTCTGAGGTATCTTTCCACTAGGGATATGTGTAAACTCAACTTTTCATCTATATAATCTCCAATTATGTGGTCTCAACTCCTTCTACTTGCTGACATTTACAAATAGCCAACTCCTCTGGTAGGAGTACAGCATCCAAAAGATTCTAAATCAACTGAGCATCCAAAAGATTCAAAATCAACTTAGCATGTGTAATAGGTCTACCAGAAGTAGTTACCATTCCCCTGTTTATCCACTGTGCAGCAAATATGTGTACTATCTGTGTAAATGGTAACTATTTTCCCAAACAAGTAATAGCCACTATTTCTGTCTGTTATTCAGAATAATTTATAGGTAAGTTTCAGCTTCCAAAATGTCTGTCTCTGCTCTGACTTTCTTAGGGTCAAGAGGTTGACTAGGCTCTTGCCTCACTCATCATGTCCACTAGTTCTTTAGACATCTGATCTGATAGTGGAGAACCAGTTTTTCTCTTGGTCTGGCAGGGTACCCAACCTCCCCCCCAGGTCAAATCGTCCACATTCCTATTAAACGACACAACCCATCCCCCAACTTATCAAGCTCAAACGTTAAAACCACAGCCCAGGCAAACGCCCTTCATTCAAACGTTTAAGATCCACCAGAATTATAACTCCACCATCCACTAGGGTCGTCCTACATGTATTGTAACCTAAAATGCCAATTCATTTATCATGTCAGTCAATATATAATACCATATATTACACACAACCTCTGTCAATGAGGAGTAAATTTTACCCGCGGTACTAAACACAGTGCGGTACTAAATGCTTTCCAACTCACCATTCACATACAAACTGAGTAGTCATTTACTTTAAAATGAATGCGGCCCGATTGAACATAGTTCAACAGTTTTACGTGCGCTAGCCAGCCATACTACTATGGAAGTAGTCTAAATCATTACTCTAACTTTCCCAAGCAAAGCTCCTTTGAGAAATGGCCCTAAACTAGTTTCAAAAAGTTTTCACTCAATATAGCCAACCTAGACTCCTAAATTCCTATAACAATTTTATCATATCTAACAATGTTTATCGCGACGCAGCCTCTCCTGGTGTCCGTTGTTAGTTAAAGTTAACCTACCCAATATGAAAAAAAACAATCCGACACTCAGCCCTTGATCAATGTTGAAAACAATACTTATCAACTCAATTAGTTATTCCCACACAGGGACAAACTCTTTGCTTACCTACAACAACACAATGAGTTATTCCCACGCAGACAAACGTTTCGCTTACAGTTCCTCGCAAGACATACAACAATCAACAAGCAACAAGCAACAATCAGAGACAAACGATACCACGTTTAAATGGCAGGACATGTTGGTTCCTACCGTTCCACACAATCAGGACAAACTCGTCAGTTTATCGTCCTGTCCTTTCAACATAAAACTACATTATTACAATACCGGTTCACACTGCAGTTACAACACAAATAACACAATTCTACAGCTTAAATTCACAATACCATTAACTTGGATAAACGCTCCCACAGCGGGGTTTCAATATCAACTTTTCAAACGCACCTTCTTCGCAGTATCCACTCTTCACCTGGAATAATTATTTTATGATTTTTAGTTGATCACTAGGTCTCACATGTATACGGGTTAAATAACTTCCGTTATTGTGCCGTTCCTTATGACTTTTGACTGATTAGTATTTCTACCTCACATATCGATAATTATTTCCTTCGTCCTCCCATGTTACATAGGTTACCTCACCTCCTGCTTACCTTCTACCCCTTCTGCCTGCTGTTTCCTCACATTATCTCCACAAGTTTTATGTATCTGCACACCTTAGTTTTTAATTACTCCATATTTGACCTCCCATCAAATCCATTTTCCTTCCTCCACTGAGGATCCTAATAATGTTCCTCCTATCCTTAGACTCCAAGTCTCTCATTCCCTGGTTAGTTTCCAGGACTGTTTTTTTGAGGATTTAATTCCCATGGTAGTAAAATAGGACACCTCACCTATTAAAGTTCACCCTCGTCCTATGTTTTACTGGAATACTGGCGCGTGGTTTTCTCCAGATAAACGTCTAAAAACGAAAGTTCACTTTCTTCCTGTATTCCTCCTGACGATCCCAGATCGCCTCGATACAGGGTAGTTACTTTCCTCCTGTATTCCTACTGACGATCCCAGATCGCCTCGATACAGAGTAATTACTTTCCTCCTGTATTCCTACTGACGATCCCAGATCGCCTCGATACAGAGTAATTACTTTCCTCCTGTATTCCTACTGACGATCCCAGATCGCCTCGATACAGAGTAATTACTTTCCTCCTGTATTCCTACTGACGATCCCAGATCGCCTCGATACAGAGTAGTTTATATTGGTAATGGCCTCAATCTACCTGGAGTCTTTTCGGACTCGTTCCGTTTTGGCTCCAAACCCAATTCCTATCTTCCAATTGCATGGAATACTTCGTTGCCTTTAAAACTTTTCTCCACACAAAATTCTAAAGATAGGTCACCAGGATGGACAGCCCCTAGCGGACCTGGAATAGTTTAACACCTAGATCAAATCAAAAACCCTTATTATTCCTATCATTTAATGCAATCATACAGGTATTATTCCCCCAAATCCATATGAATAAAAATTACTGACCTTATCCTTGCAGCTGAGATTTCAATTTAGGTTGGATCTCGTCACCGTTACTGTCGTGTCCAGTTTCCCACCGGCCTGAAATAACCCTCAATTTCAGAGGTCAGGTCTTTGTTATTACGGATTTAAAATCCGCCCGTGCACGGTTTCGGTGTTCCCTGGGACGACAGCAACAGGTATTGAATATCCGCTCGAAGGACCAAATGTCACGAGAATTTCTGTCTCATTGTTCTAAATGAACTCTCACTCTAGCTTTGATTAATTCTCAGAGGTTGTAAGATTCTGGTTAATAAAGAATTAAGCAAAGTCTCAGTCTGCAACAGATCAGTCGTTTATTCAGAGAGCTCTGCTGAGAGGAAAAACACAAAACACTTTTATACCATGCATTCACAGTCAAGCCCCCACCCTGTTTTATGGCCTGAAAGTTCTCAGGATCTGCCTTCAAAAACACTGTCCTGTTATCTCAGGTCACTCCCCTCAAAGGCATCCCTCAGTGGCTAATGTTTACACCTCAGGGACAAGACCCCCACTCTGATAGATGAGGGTGGTAAACTTTTATGGCTAACCTCCTGCCAGCCTAAGGACTACATCCTGACACATTTACCAAATAGTAACTTCTAAACATTGTCTATGTCATTTCTCTTACACATTACAGTTTCAGGGTGAAACATCTTAGTCATTTACATTAAACATACAAATTTCCTTATCAATACCATATCTAGTTTGACAGTGAAACTAACATTTTAAATGTGGCTCTGTACTCCAGCATTGTGGATTTGAGATCAAATGTTTCATATGAGGTGACAGTATATAATGTCACCTTTTATTTGAGGGTATTTTCATACCAATCTGTTTCACCATTTAGAAAAATAAAAGCACTTTATGTTTCTAGTCCCCATATTTGAAGAAGTCATTAGTATTCTGACTGTGAGTGCAGCAAGCTGCCTCACTAGTTTAGGACTTCAAAGTAATTTTGTACTCAACCCAAAACGTCAGTAAATAAAAGTCTTGAATCCAAAGTTCTTCGTTTGACTGTTTAATTATGAATTTCAAAAACATAAAACATAAAAACGTAGGATCTTTACTTTTCTTACAAATTAACTGTGCAGTTCCGTGTAGGTCAAAAGACTGTGTTGCTCCAAAGTCCAGTGGCTTCTGGCTGTTTCTCAGGGTTCTATTTCTTTCATACTAAATCTAACAGCCAATCAAATTACATTATACTAAATCACTGGTCAACTGTTTACATTCCAATTTGTACGTTCCATTTGCAACACAGGTTTTCTCAGGTCTTACAAAATAAACTCAAAATATTATTACTTCCATAGAAAAGGCTTCAACACTGACCAATTCACTTATAGTTTATTAAAGTAGTGAAAATTATAGTATCTGGTGGCATATTTTTTAGGACACAAAAATACATACAAACCTCTCACCATTAACCTCAAATAAGAGGTGACATTCTGTACTGTCGCCTAAAATTAAACTTTTTATTTCAAATCCAAAATGCTGGAGCATACGGCCAAACTGTAAGCTTCACTGTCCAAACACATGGACCATTTGTAGCACCAAATTTAAAACTGTATGCTTCACTGTCCATATGATGTGGACTATGTGTGCCTGGTACACACACGTGGATCTGGTGAACAGTTATCACTTGTTGACCAACTACAGGAATACTGACCTCAGAGTCTCCAGTTTACAGTGGGGATTCTCCAGTCCAGCAGAGAGCAGCTTCACTCCTGAATCCTTCAGGTCATTGTAGCTCAGGTCCAGCTCTCTCAGGTGTGAGGGGTTTGACTTCAGAGCTGAGACCAGAGAAGCACAGCCTTCCTCTGTGACTAGACAGACTGACAGCCTGCAAAGAGTCAAATCGCATTACAACCACACTGATATTCTTTGTTGGTGAAAATAGTGGCAGTATATTTTTTTCAACATATTCAGATATATCAGTGTCCTGAAACCTGCCATATTTATTCATAAATGAATGTATCATTATTAGAAATTACAAATGATCAAAGTATTGAATTGCAGAGAAAAAATGTATAGTACAAATATTTGAGTAGACTGACCAGACCAGTTTAAAAAGCAGTATCAGTCAAAACACAGACAGTGAAGTATCAGATTTAGATTGTATTGAGTATACAGTCCACACCATATCTAGTTTGACAGTGAAACTAACATTTTAAATGTGGCTCTGAACTCTAGCATTGTGGATTTGAGATCAAATGTTTCATATGAGGTGACAGTATATAATGTCACCTTTTATTTGAGGGTATTTTCATACCAATCTGTTTCACCATTTAGAAAAATAAAAGCACTTTATGTTTCTAGTCCCCATATTTGAAGAAGTCATTAGTATTCTGACTGTGAGTGCAGCAAGCTGACTCACTAGCTTAGGACTTCAAAGTTATTTTGTACTCAACACAAAACGTCAGTAAATAAAATGATTGAATCCAAAGTTCTTCGTTTGACTGTTTAATTATGAATTTCAAAAACATAAAACATAAAAACGTAGGATCTTTACTTTTCTTACAAATTAACTGTGCAGTTCCGTGTAGGTCAAAAGACTGTGTTGCTCCAAAGTCCAATGGCTTCTGGCTGTTTCGCAGGGTTCTATTTCTTTCATACTAAATCTAACAGCCAATCAAATTACATTATACTAAATCACTGGTCAACTGTTTACATTCCAATTTGTACGTTCCATTTGCAACACAGGTTTTCTCAGGTCTTACAAAATAAACTCAAAATATTATTACTTCCATAGAAAAGGCTTCAATACTGACCAATTCACTTATAGTTTATTAAAGTAGTGAAAATTATAGTATCTGATGGCATATTTTTTAGGACACAACAATACATACAAACCTCTCACCATTAACCTCAAATAAGAGGTGACATTCTGTACTGTCGCCTAATATTAAACTTTTTATTTCAAATCCAAAATGCTGGAGCATACGGCCAAACTGTATGCTTCACTGTCCATATGATGTGGACTATGTGTGCCTGGTTAACACATGTGGATCTGATGAACAGTTATCACTTGTTGACCAACTACAGGAATACTGACCTCAGAGTCTCCAGTTTACAGTGGGGATTCTCCAGTCCAGCAGAGAGCAGCTTCACTCCTGAATCCTTCAGGTCATTGTAGCTCTGGTCCAGCTCTCTCAGGTGTGAGGGGTTTGACTTCAGAGCTGAGACCAGAGAAGCACAGCCTTCCTCTGTGACTAGACAGACTGACAGCCTGCAAAGAGTCAAATCGCATTACAACCACACTGATATTCTTTGTTGGTGAAAATAGTGGCAGTATATTTTTTTCAACATATTCAGATATATCAGTGTCCTGAAACCTGCCATATTTATTCATAAATGAATGTATCATTATTAGAAATTACAAATGATCAAAGTATTGAATTGCAGAGAAAAAATGTATAGTACAAATATTTGAGTAGACTGACCAGACCAGTTTAAAAAGCAGTATCAGTCAAAACACAGACAGTGAAGTATCAGATTTAGATTGTATTGAGTATACAGTCCACACCATATCTAGTTTGACAGTGAAACTAACATTTTAAATGTGGCTCTGAACTCTAGCATTGTGGATTTGAGATCAAATGTTTCATATGAGGTGACAGTATATAATGTCACCTTTTATTTGAGGGTATTTTCATACCAATCTGTTTCACCATTTAGAAAAATAAAAGCACTTTATGTTTCTAGTCCCCATATTTGAAGAAGTCATTAGTATTCTGACTGTGAGTGCAGCAAGCTGACTCACTAGCTTAGGACTTCAAAGTTATTTTGTACTCAACACAAAACGTCAGTAAATAAAATGATTGAATCCAAAGTTCTTCGTTTGACTGTTTAATTATGAATTTCAAAAACATAAAATATAAAAACTTAGGATCTTTACTTTTCTTACAAATTAACTGTGCAGTTCTGTGTAGGTCAAAAGACTGTGTTGCTCCAAAGTCCAATGGCTTCTGGCTGTTTCGCAGGGTTCTATTTCTTTCATACTAAATCTAACAGCCAATCAAATTACATTATACTAAATCACTGGTCAACTGTTTACATTCCAATTTGTACGTTCCATTTGCAACACAGGTTTTCTCAGGTCTTACAAAATAAACTCAAAATATTATTAATTCCATAGAAATGGCTTCAACACTGACCAATTCACTTATAGTTTATTAAAGTAGTGAAAATTATAGTATCTGGTGGCATATTTTTTAGGACACAACAATACATACAAACCTCTCACCATTAACCTCAAATAAGAGGTGACATTATGTACTGTCGCCTAATATTACACTTTATATTTCAAATCCAAAATGCTGGAGCATACGGCCAAACTGTATTCTTCACTGTCCATATGATGTGGACTATGTGTTCCTGGTACACACATGTGGATCTGGTGAACAGTTATCACTTGTTGACCAACTACAGGAATACTGACCTCAGAGTCTCCAGTTTACAGTGGGGATTCTCCAGTCCAGCAGAGAGCAGCTTCACTCCTGAATCCTTCAGGTCATTGTAGCTCAGGTCCAGCTCTCTCAGGTGTGAGGGGTTTGACTTCAGAGCTGAGACCAGAGAAGCACAGCCTTCCTCTGTGACTAGACAGACTGACAGCCTGCAAAGAGTCAAATCGCATTACAACCACACTGATATTCTTTGTTGGTGAAAATAGTGGCAGTATATTTTTTTCAACATATTCAGATATATCAGTGTCCTGAAACCTGCCATATTTATTCATAAATGAATGTATCATTATTAGAAATTACAAATTATCAAAGTATTGAATTGCAGAGAAAAAATGTATAGTACAAATATTTGAGTAGACTGACCAGACCAGTTTAAAAAGCAGTATCAGTCAAAACACAGACAGTGAAGTATCAGATTTAGATTGTATTGAGTATACAGTCCACACCATATCTAGTTTGACAGTGAAACTAACATTTTAAATGTGGCTCTGAACTCTAGCATTGTGGATTTGAGATCAAATGTTTCATATGAGGTGACAGTATATAATGTCACCTTTTATTTGAGGGTATTTTCATACCAATCTGTTTCACCATTTAGAAAAATAAAAGCACTTTATGTTTCTAGTCCCCATATTTGAAGAAGTCATTAGTATTCTGACTGTGAGTGCAGCAAGCTGACTCACTAGCTTAGGACTTCAAAGTTATTTTGTACTCAACACAAAACGTCAGTAAATAAAATGATTGAATCCAAAGTTCTTCGTTTGACTGTTTAATTATGAATTTCAAAAACATAAAATATAAAAACTTAGGATCTTTACTTTTCTTACAAATTAACTGTGCAGTTCTGTGTAGGTCAAAAGACTGTGTTGCTCCAAAGTCCAATGGCTTCTGGCTGTTTCGCAGGGTTCTATTTCTTTCATACTAAATCTAACAGCCAATCAAATTACATTATACTAAATCACTGGTCAACTGTTTACATTCCAATTTGTACGTTCCATTTGCAACACAGGTTTTCTCAGGTCTTACAAAATAAACTCAAAATATTATTACTTCCATAGAAAAGGCTTCAATACTGACCAATTCACTTATAGTTTATTAAAGTAGTGAAAATTATAGTATCTGATGGCATATTTTTTAGGACACAACAATACATACAAACCTCTCACCATTAACCTCAAATAAGAGGTGACATTCTGTACTGTCGCCTAATATTAAACTTTTTATTTCAAATCCAAAATGCTGGAGCATACGGCCAAACTGTATGCTTCACTGTCCATATGATGTGGACTATGTGTGCCTGGTTAACACATGTGGATCTGATGAATAGTTATCACTTGTTGACCAACTACAGGAATACTGACCTCAGAGTCTCCAGTTTACAGTGGGGATTCTCCAGTCCAGCAGAGAGCAGCTTCACTCCTGAATCCTTCAGGTCATTGTAGCTCAGGTCCAGCTCTCTCAGGTGTGAGGGGTTTGACTTCAGAGCTGAGACCAGAGAAGCACAGCCTTCCTCTGTGACTAGACAGACTGACAGCCTGCAAAGAGTCAAATCGCATTACAACCACACTGATATTCTTTGTTGGTGAAAATAGTGGCAGTATATTTTTTTCAACATATTCAGATATATCAGTGTCCTGAAACCTGCCATATTTATTCATAAATGAATGTATCATTATTAGAAATTACAAATGATCAAAGTATTGAATTGCAGAGAAAAAATGTATAGTACAAATATTTGAGTAGACTGACCAGACCAGTTTAAAAAGCAGTATCAGTCAAAACACAGTCAGTGAAGTATCAGATTTAGATTATATTGAGTATACAGTCCATACCATATCTAGTTTGACAGTGAAACTAACATTTTAAATGTGGCTCTGAACTCTAGCATTGTGGATTTGAGATCAAATGTTTCATATGAGGTGACAGTATATAATGTCACCTTTTATTTGAGGGTATTTTCATACCAATCTGTTTCACCATTTAGAAAAATAAAAGCACTTTATGTTTCTAGTCCCCATATTTGAAGAAGTCATTAGTATTCTGACTGTGAGTGCAGCAAGCTGACTCACTAGCTTAGGACTTCAAAGTTATTTTGTACTCAACACAAAACGTCAGTAAATAAAATGATTGAATCCAAAGTTCTTCGTTTGACTGTTTAATTATGAATTTCAAAAACATAAAATATAAAAACTTAGGATCTTTACTTTTCTTACAAATTAACTGTGCAGTTCTGTGTAGGTCAAAAGACTGTGTTGCTCCAAAGTCCAATGGCTTCTGGCTGTTTCGCAGGGTTCTATTTCTTTCATACTAAATCTAACAGCCAATCAAATTACATTATACTAAATCACTGGTCAACTGTTTACATTCCAATTTGTACGTTCCATTTGCAACACAGGTTTTCTCAGGTCTTACAAAATAAACTCAAAATATTATTAATTCCATAGAAATGGCTTCAACACTGACCAATTCACTTATAGTTTATTAAAGTAGTGAAAATTATAGTATCTGGTGGCATATTTTTTAGGACACAACAATACATACAAACCTCTCACCATTAACCTCAAATAAGAGGTGACATTATGTACTGTCGCCTAATATTACACTTTATATTTCAAATCCAAAATGCTGGAGCATACGGCCAAACTGTATTCTTCACTGTCCATATGATGTGGACTATGTGTTCCTGGTACACACATGTGGATCTGGTGAACAGTTATCACTTGTTGACCAACTACAGGAATACTGACCTCAGAGTCTCCAGTTTACAGTGGGGATTCTCCAGTCCAGCAGAGAGCAGCTTCACTCCTGAATCCTTCAGGTCATTGTAGCTCAGGTCCAGCTCTCTCAGGTGTGAGGGGTTTGACTTCAGAGCTGAGACCAGAGAAGCACAGCCTTCCTCTGTGACTAGACAGACTGACAGCCTGCAAAGAGTCAAATCGCATTACAACCACACTGATATTCTTTGTTGGTGAAAATAGTGGCAGTATATTTTTTTCAACATATTCAGATATATCAGTGTCCTGAAACCTGCCATATTTATTCATAAATGAATGTATCATTATTAGAAATTACAAATTATCAAAGTATTGAATTGCAGAGAAAAAATGTATAGTACAAATATTTGAGTAGACTGACCAGACCAGTTTAAAAAGCAGTATCAGTCAAAACACAGACAGTGAAGTATCAGATTTAGATTGTATTGAGTATACAGTCCACACCATATCTAGTTTGACAGTGAAACTAACATTTTAAATGTGGCTCTGAACTCTAGCATTGTGGATTTGAGATCAAATGTTTCATATGAGGTGACAGTATATAATGTCACCTTTTATTTGAGGGTATTTTCATACCAATCTGTTTCACCATTTAGAAAAATAAAAGCACTTTATGTTTCTAGTCCCCATATTTGAAGAAGTCATTAGTATTCTGACTGTGAGTGCAGCAAGCTGACTCACTAGCTTAGGACTTCAAAGTTATTTTGTACTCAACACAAAACGTCAGTAAATAAAATGATTGAATCCAAAGTTCTTCGTTTGACTGTTTAATTATGAATTTCAAAAACATAAAATATAAAAACTTAGGATCTTTACTTTTCTTACAAATTAACTGTGCAGTTCTGTGTAGGTCAAAAGACTGTGTTGCTCCAAAGTCCAATGGCTTCTGGCTGTTTCGCAGGGTTCTATTTCTTTCATACTAAATCTAACAGCCAATCAAATTACATTATACTAAATCACTGGTCAACTGTTTACATTCCAATTTGTACGTTCCATTTGCAACACAGGTTTTCTCAGGTCTTACAAAATAAACTCAAAATATTATTACTTCCATAGAAAAGGCTTCAATACTGACCAATTCACTTATAGTTTATTAAAGTAGTGAAAATTATAGTATCTGATGGCATATTTTTTAGGACACAACAATACATACAAACCTCTCACCATTAACCTCAAATAAGAGGTGACATTCTGTACTGTCGCCTAATATTAAACTTTTTATTTCAAATCCAAAATGCTGGAGCATACGGCCAAACTGTATGCTTCACTGTCCATATGATGTGGACTATGTGTGCCTGGTTAACACATGTGGATCTGATGAATAGTTATCACTTGTTGACCAACTACAGGAATACTGACCTCAGAGTCTCCAGTTTACAGTGGGGATTCTCCAGTCCAGCAGAGAGCAGCTTCACTCCTGAATCCTTCAGGTCATTGTAGCTCAGGTCCAGCTCTCTCAGGTGTGAGGGGTTTGACTTCAGAGCTGAGACCAGAGAAGCACAGCCTTCCTCTGTGACTAGACAGACTGACAGCCTGCAAAGAGTCAAATCGCATTACAACCACACTGATATTCTTTGTTGGTGAAAATAGTGGCAGTATATTTTTTTCAACATATTCAGATATATCAGTGTCCTGAAACCTGCCATATTTATTCATAAATGAATGTATCATTATTAGAAATTACAAATGATCAAAGTATTGAATTGCAGAGAAAAAATGTATAGTACAAATATTTGAGTAGACTGACCAGACCAGTTTAAAAAGCAGTATCAGTCAAAACACAGTCAGTGAAGTATCAGATTTAGATTATATTGAGTATACAGTCCATACCATATCTAGTTTGACAGTGAAACTAACATTTTAAATGTGGCTCTGTACTCCAGCATTGTGGATTTGAGATCAAATGTTTCATATGAGGTGACAGTATATAATGTCACCTTTTATTTGAGGGTATTTTCATACATATCTGTTTCAGCATTTAGAAAAATAAAATCACTTTATGTATCTAGTCCCCCTATTTGAAGAAGTTATAAGTATTTTGACCAATTCACTTATAGTATATTAAAGTAGTCAAAAGTATAGTATTTGGTCCCAAACTCATTGGTTGCATTTGAAGTTTTGTTTTGGTTGTGTTTTGGGTTATGTTTTGACCAATAGTAACTGAATGGTGGATAGTGACTGGATTCATCTTCTAAGTGAGTAGATAACATGTTTCTAAACACTACTAAATGAATCCTGATGATGCCATGATTAAGAAAAATCATGAATGAATCATGAATAATAATGAGTGAGAAAGTTACAGAGGCTAGAACAAAACATGCTAACCTCTCACCATTACCAATAACAGAGGGGGTATGATCTTTGTGTCTCTGTAACGTTCTCATTCATCATCATTCACCATTCATTCATGATTATTCATAACCATGGTAGCATCCACATGAATGTAGAAGTGTTCAGAAACATCTTCTATTCTTACTGACAATACAAGTGAAGTGACTCCAAAATGACAGGACATTATTCACCATTCAGTTACTATTGGGAAAAACATTATCCAAAACACAACCAAAACAAACTGCAAATGCATTCAACAAGTTTGTAGAATCACAAGCTTCATGTTTTCACTGCAGGGAAGGAATATTGATCCAAATACTAAACCTTTGACTAAATTAATTTGTTAAAATAATCATGACTTTTTCAAATGGGAGAATTACATAAATAAAGTGCTTTCATTTCTAAACGGTAAAACAGATTTTCAAATAAAAGTTAACATTCTGTATTTGTGGATTTGAGCAGCATTTGTGGGACCAAATGTAGGGGGTTTGAAACATCTGTTCAGACTGAGTTCTGAAAGCTTGTCTAAGTCTGTCAGCCACTTCATCCATGTCCGGCATGACTATTCATGGATCTCTTCGTCCCAACCTTTCTTCTCTTGGCAGAGATCTCTTAAAATGAGCTTGACAGATAGTAGGAATGGTGCCAAAAAACCATTGGGTCATACACCGAACTGACCACAGACAAAATGCCCCGAATTGTGCATGGCTTGTCTGGCAGGTGTATTTTGAACCTGAAGCTGTCAGAACTTGTGCACCATTGCACACCTAATGCCCGTTCCACTGGTAACTCATCATGCTCCAAATCGAGATCTTTGACTTCAGCCGCTCGTTCGTGGTCAGGAATGGAGCCCAGCAGGGCTCTGCTGTTGCTGACCCACTTGATCAAATGGAAACCACCACTGGCGCACAACGTCCTCAGCTCCTTCACAAGAACAACGGCTTTGTCTTCTGTGGCTACCGACTTCAAACAGTCGTCCACATAGAAGTTCTTGAGGACTGTCTGTATGACTTCTGGGGTGCTCTTTGATGCTGCATCTTCCGCTGTTCTTCTCAATGCATTTGACCAACAACTAGGGGACGATGTAGCACCGAACAGATGCACACACATTTTGTATTCTTCTGCTTCCACATTCAGATTTCCGCCTGGCCACCAGAGAAAGCGTAGCATATCTGTGTCCGTGTCCGGAATCCACACCTGATAAAACATGGACTCGATATCTGCCTTCATGGCGACAGGCTCCTGTCTGAATCTCAGCAACACTCCGATGATGGTGTTAGTTAGGTCAGGCCCTTGCAACAACTGGTCATTTAGCGACACACCTTGGTAAGTTGCTGCACAGTCAAAGACGACTCGGAGTTTCCTCTTTTTTGGATGGTACACCCCATAATGTGGGATGAACCATACTCTTCCATCACTGCGAATCAACTGTTTTTCTGGAATCCTTACTGCGTAGCCTTTTTCAAGTATGTTGTCCATAAAAGCCTTGAACTCTTGAAAGAAGTCTGTATTCCTACTGAACTTCCTCTTCAAAGAGTTAAGTCTCTGTTCAGCAATACCACGGTTTCATGGCATCTTCACCTTGTCATCCTTCAAGGGCAACTTGATGCGGAAGTGACCATCCACGAGCTGTGCTGATGTTGTCACCGTGTGCATGAACTGCTTGTCATGTTGAGACTGTTCTCGTCTGTCGTCACATCTTCTTTCTGGAAAATCTGCATTGTAGTGCTTCATCAGCATGTCTTCAACGCTTATCACAGAAATACGGTTGACAAGGAAACTTTGTCTTTTGCCATCATCTGATTGCCATCATCTGATTCCTTCTCATTGAAGACCCAACCAAGAGCTGTCTTCACAGCGTATGGTCCGTTATTCTGACTATTAATGATCTCCCATGGCTCCATGGCTTTATACGCGTTGACACCGATAAGAAGACCAACTTCTGCTTCAAGTTTTGGGAGATGGACTCACTCAGGTAAGACCACTTCTCCAAATCTTTCTTTTGTGGGATGTTGGCCTTTTTTGAAGGTATATCTGGCTGAGTATACACATTGGGAAGCTGGATGTAATCTTGCTCCTCTAAGCCACACACCTCCAAATCGGTAAGTTCATAGCTATTCACTTTCTGTTCTTGTGCTATAGTGCGAAGCAGGAACTCTGTCTTTCTACCTCGCATATTCAACTTCTTCGCCAAGTATTCAGTGCAGAAAGTCGCTGTACTTCCTTGATCCAGGAAAGCATAGGTCTTAATTATCTTTGTGTCTTTCTTGTGTTTTATCTGCACAGGTACGATGGGAAGAATACACTCACTATTCCCGGCCCCAGTATGGTCACCTCTTCTGCACCCTGCAGACACGAGAGCACTTGTGACTTCACTTGTGCTTTGTGAGCTGTCATCTGCACTGTTGTCCTTTGTTGAAGCATTTTTCTTAACAACGTGCAAGATAGCTGGGTGCTTGAGTGAACAATCTGTACAAGAGGCCCTTTTTTTACAGTCCTTGGACATATGACCTGCCGTCAGACACCCAAAACAAAGGCTGTTCGTTTTCAAGAACTGAATTCTTTCTTTCAGAGGCTGTTCTCGAATCTTGTTGCACACATTCAGTGCATGGTTCTTCTGGCAGTAAAGACGGGGACTTTGAAAAACACTTGCTGACTTGACTGCAAAAGGTTTCTTCTCAGGTTGGCTTTTACTGACATTGTTTTTGGTAGCAGACACATTCACAGCAAAGCTGCTTCTTTTAGACTCACTTTTTCTGATGCTTGGTTGCTTCTTTGAGTTGTTCTGATTACTCGAAGTAGAGTCCAGGATATCTCCAAACAGCGGGTCATTAGCAACCTTTGCTTGGCGGTACACAAATTCCACTAAATCAGGAAACGTGGCTCTTTTTCTTGTTCTTTCTTGAATGTCATAAGCATAACTTCTCCATCTTTCTTTCAGTTTGAATGGAAGTTTGGCTAAAATGGACTTCATGTTGGTAGGATTGTTAATTTCGTCCATGTAGTCCACATCATTCACTGTGTTACAACATCCAACCAAGAACAAAGCAAAAGCATTCAATCCTTTTCTGTCTTCTGGCCTTATCTGAGGCCATTCCATAGCCTTCTTGATATAAGCTGTAGCGATGGTCATTTCATCTCCATAGTGACGATCAAGCAGGTCTCTGGCTTCTTTGTAAGCTCTGTCAGGTCTCATGTGCTCACAACTCCGAATGAGATCAAGTGGTTCTCCACTCGTGAACTGTTCGAGATAGTACAGCCGGTCTTGATGACTGTCTGTTTTACTGTCGATAGCATGTTCGAATGCCCTTATGAAAGATCTGTAAGTCAGAGGATCTTTTGTAAACGTGGATATGTCTCTATGAGGCAGTTGAGACAAACTCTGTTGTTTAATGAGGAACTGGGTGACTTGGTTTTGACTCTGCAGCACTTCGTGCAGGCTATCTGTAGAAGAATCAGTGTTATCATGATGATTACGATGCAGCGTGCTGCTGACAGCATGAAAACCTTGACGATTACTTTCTTCTATCTGAAGCACCAACTTGAATGGCTGGCTTTGGATTGAATGTAAGGGATGGCTTACCAGCTCCACGACACACATAATCGTCAACATTGTGTTTTTCTTGTCTACGTATCAGGAGTTCAAATCTGGGTCCTGAAGGTGGCTCTAATAAATCATAGTTAAATTCATGAGCATCTTCAAATTCTTCATACAGCTTTAATTTGGCATCTGAAGCAGCAAGCTCAGTTTCAAGATCCAATTGCTCTTTTCTAATTCTCAAGCGAATTTCTTCCTGTTCTATGGCTTATCTCTTTTTCATTGATGCAGCTCTTGCCAACAGCGCTTCACGTTCAGCTTTAATTCTCAGCATAGCAGAATTAGTACTGGAAGTGTGGCTTACCACGGAGTTAGCTTTGGATACACTATCATGTGGCCTAATATCATCTTCCTCATCGTTTAAGACATCTGCAATCCATTTGTTTGAGTCTTCTATAAACCGCTTAAATTCCAAATATCTGTTCCCATAAGCATCTTGATCCGCTTTCTTATCTTCATCTATTAACTCACACAACTCTTCATTAATCCGTTCATACTGTCTTAAGTATCTTTCAAACATTAGCAATGCTTCATCTTTAATGAAATTAACATTGTGTTCATTTTCCTTCAATTTGGCTAATTCATTCTTCTGTTTGGTTACTTGTGCCAACTTTCCCTTGCGTTCTCCTTTCAGCCTTTGTATTTTCTCCTCTACAGCCTTTTCTGTGGGCTTTGGCGCCCTCTTTTGGTCAACACGCGCAGCTGCGCTTTCATCTGCCATGTCACGTCACTTTCAAATCTTCACACAAAACTGTCACAATTCCTGATATTGTCCACAGCTTCTACTCTTCTTATTGTATTCACAAACACTGGTGAAAAAGAGTCACTGTAGTGTAGGATTTCTTTAAGTAAAGCTCTATGACTTTCAGAACTAAATATCCAGTGGACACTTACTTTCACTTTTAGACGACGATTAGCGTTAGCATCGTCAGGAGTCTAATAGAGTCAAGAAGAAAATATCAGACCTGTTCCTGGGAAAGTTTCATTCAGCCGACGACTCACACTCTAGGTAGGCTACCTCTGGCTTTCTTTCTGTATTCTTGAGCTGCAACGTACATTTCGGCCGTCTTGATCTATTGTCTCTGTTAGCAGCCGCTAGCAGGTTTCCTCAGCTCAGCCTAGTTGATTATCTCGCCGTCTTTATTAGCAGCCGCTAGCAGGTTTCCTCAGCTCTGCCTAGTTGATTATCTCGCCGTCTTTGTTAGCAGCCGCTAGCAGGTTTCCTCAGCTCAGCCTAGTTGATTAGCTCGCCGTCTTTGTTAGCAGCCGCTAGCAGGTTTCCTCAGCTCAGCCTAGTTGATTATCTCGCCGTCTTTGTTAGCAGCCGCTAGCAGGTTTCCTCAGCTCAGCCTGGTTGATTAGCTCTCCGTCTTTGTTAGCAGCCGCTAGCAGGTTTCCTCAGCTCAGCCTAGTTGATTAGCTCGCCGTCTTTGTTAGCAGCCGCTAGCAGGTTTCCTCAGCTCAGCCTGGTTGATTAGCTCTCCGTCTTTGTTAGCAGCCGCTAGCAGGTTTCCTCAGCTCAGCCTAGTTGATTATCTCGCCATCTTTGTTATCAGCCGCTAGCAGGTTTCCTCAGCTCAGCCTAGTTGATTATCTCGCCATCTTTGTTATCAGCCGCTAGCACGTTTCCTCAGCTCAGCCTAGTTGATTATCTCGCCATCTTTGTTAGCAGCCGCTAGCAGGTTTCCTCAGCTCAGCCTAGTTGATTATCTCGCCGTCCTCACGAGCGGCTGGCTTCTTCATTTGCGGTCTTCTCACGCGGCTCGTCTTTCGTCTTCGTCGAGCAATCTTCTGAATTTGCTCGATATTTTGACTTTGTTGAGCAGTCTTTTGACTTTGATGTGAGTGCAGCAAGCTGACTCACTAGCTTAGGACTTCAAAGTTATGTTGTACTCAACACAAAACGTCAGTAAATAAAAGTCTTGAATCCAAAGTTCTTCGTTTGACTGTTTAATTATGAATTTCAAAAACATAAAATATAAAAACTTTACTTTACTTATAGTATCTAGTGGCATATTTTTTAGGACACAACAATACATACAAACCTATCACCATTAACCTCAAATAAAAGGTGACATTCTGTACTGGCGCCTAAAATTAAACTTTTTATTTCAAATCCAAAATGCTGGAGCATACGGCCAAACTGTATGCTTCACTGTCCAAACACATGGACTACGTGTGCCTGGAACACACATGTGGATCTGGTGAACAGTTATCACTTGTTGACCAACTACAGGAATACTGACCTCAGAGTCTCCAGTTTACAGTGGGGATTCTCCAGTCCAGCAGAGAGCAGCCTCACTCCTGAATCCTTCAGGTCATTGTTACTCAGATCCATCTCTCTCAGGTGTGGGGGGTTTGACTTCAGAGCTGAGACCAGAGAAGCACAGCCTTTCTCTGTGACTCCACAGCCTGACAGCCTGGCAAAGATATCATCATGATTTCATAAACACTCTGTTAATTTAACACCAGTAGTGTAGAAGGACAATGGCAGATGCATTTGGTTTCTTCTGTCAAAAAAAACATATAGATTCATCTTCCGTCTCCTAGAATGTTATGGTCATATTGTTATACTAATGTGAATATCAAGGCATTGATTCATTATGTTTTTAATAATACATATTTTACTCTAAACTGAATATTTCTTCCTGATGATTAGTACTTAAATGTCATTTTATGTACTCACAGAGCAGCTCTGGAGGCTTTGACCACTGGCAGCAGCCTCAGAAGACCTTCCTCTGATCTGGAGTATTTCTTCAGGTCTAACACATCCAGCTCCTTTTCTGAAGTCAGCAATACAAAGACCAGAGCTGACCACTGTGCAGGTGACAGTTTGGCTTCTGAGAGATTTCCTGATCTCAGGTATCTTTGGATCTCCTCCACTAGAGAATGGTCATTCAGTTCATTCAGACAGTGGAACAGATTGATGCACCTCTCTGGAGAGGGATTCTCCCTGATCTTCTCCTTGATATACTTGACTGTTTCTTCATGGCTCTGTGAGCTGCTTCTTGTCTTTGACAGTAGACCTCGTAAGTGCTTCTGATTGGACTCCAGTGAGAGGCCCAGAAGGAAGCGGAGGAAAAGGTCCAGGTTTCCTGTCTCACTTTGTAAGGCTTTATCCACAGCACTCTTGTAGACAGTAACTTCAGGCTTGTTTCTGATCAGCCCAAAAAAGTAGCTGGACGTTGATTGATGTTCATCCATTAGATTCTCATTGTTGTTGATGAATGAGAGAAACACATATACAGCAGCCAGAAACTCCTGAATGCTCAGATGCACGAAGCAGTACACCTTGTCCTGGTACAGCCCACATTCCTCTTTAAAGAGCTGTGTACACAATCCTGAGTACACTGAGGCTTCACTGACATCAATGCCAGCCTCTTTCAGGTCTTCTACATAGAAAATCAGATTGCCATTCAGAAGCTGTTGAAAAGCCAGTTTTCCCAGTGACAGAATGCTCTCTTTATTCCAATGTGGACCTGTCTCTTCTTTCCCAAGATACTTTGCATTCTTCTGTTTGGTATGAAACACCACAAGGTGTGTGTACATCTCAGTCAGAGTCTTGGGCATCTCTTCTCTCTTGTCTGTACTCAACATGGGTTCAAGGACTGTTGCAGAAATCCAACAGAAGACTGGAATGTGGCACATGATGTGGAGGCTCCTTGATGTCTTTATGTGAGAGATGATTCTGCTGGCCAGGTCCTCATCACTGAATCTCTTCCTGAAGTACTCCTCCTTCTGTGGGACATTGAACCCTCGTACCTCTGTCACCTGGTCAACACATCCTGAAGGGATCTTATTGGCTGCTGCAGGTTGGGTAGTTATCCAGAGGAGAGCAGAGGGAAGCAGATTTCCCTTGATGAGATTTGTCAGCAGAACATCCACTGAGGTTGACTCAGTGACGTCACAACACATCTTGTTCTTCTGGAAGTCTAGGGGCAGTCGGCACTTATCCAGACCATCAAAGATGAACAGAACTTTGTACTTGTCGTAGTTGGAGATTCTTGATTCTTTGGTTTCCATTGAGAAGTGATTGAGAAGTTCAATCAAAGTGTGTTTTTCTCTTTTCATCAAATTCAGCTCCCAAAAAGGGAATGAAAATACAAATTGGACATCCTGATTTGCTTTTCCTTCAGCCCAGTCCAGAATGAACTTCTGCACAGAGACTGTTTTTCCAATGCCAGCGACTCCCTTTGTCAGCACAGTTCTGATAAGTTTGTCTTGTCCAGTTAAGGGTTTGAAGATGTCGTTACATTTGATTGCAGTCTCTGGTCTGGCTTGTTTCCTGGTTGTTGTCTCAATCTGTCTCAACTCATGTTCATTATTGACCTCTCCTGTTCCACCCTCTGTGATGTAGAGCTCTGTGTAGATCTTATTGAGAAGTGTTGGGTTTCCTTGTTTAGCGATCCCCTCAAATACACATTGAAACTTCTTCTTTAGATTAGATTTGAGTTCACGTTGGAAAATCACAGCAAGCTCATCTGAATGAAGAAATAACACATAGGATATTAATATTACGTCGGATTTAATGCCTATAGTATTGTAGGACTATGTTATAAAGTTTAAATTGTAATAATGTATTATCTTAACTGTCTGTATGAATATGGAGGCCAGGTCTGTTTGATGACTCTGTGAAGACTGACCACTGAGAATCTCTGACTCTGATCTCTCCTGTTGGTTTCTGTGGACAGGACATTCAAGGAGTGCGCGCACGCACGCACACACACACACACACACACACACACACACATACACTCACACACACACACACACACACACACACACACACACACACACACACACACACACACACACACACACACACACACACACACACACACACACACACACACACACACACACACACACACACACACACACACACATACAGGGAGGGAATGTTGTGTTTGTTAAATATTGTTTTAGGACTATGAAAATGTAAAAAAGGATTAGCCTATGGATTATGAAAACAACCAAAATAAATGGTAAAAGGGGAGGAGAAATGACTAGAGACAGTGTTGTTTAACTCACTGACCATGACCCATGAGTTCTTCTTACCTTTGTTCAGTAGAAAAGTCTCCCTCTCTAAAGTGTATAGGATGATCCATAGACCAGTCACTCTTCATGGACACACAGCTGGGTACAGGGGAGGCTGGTCTCTCCTGCTTGATTGGACTTCAACACAACAGAGACAAACATTACAAACAGTCTCTCATCTACTCTGAGCTCAGATGGGGAAACATAAGAAGAGTTTCATTCCAAAAAACTATATATCCATTCTCAGAAATGTTGGTAAATTATATTTTATTGTTAAATGATGAAAGAGAAAGAGTTTTTTCACTATCTTATCATTGCATGTTCAAGACAGACAAATCTATCACTTCATGGCTTCATTTCATTTTTTTGCAAAAATTAGGTTTTACACAGTAATAATATATATCTGCCTCACTCTCAGAGCAATAAGTAGTACTGTTAGGTTTTACACAGTAATAATATATATCTGCCTCACTCTCAGAGCAATAAGTAGTACTGTTAGGTTTTACACAGTAATAATATATATCTGCCTCACTCTCAGAGTAATAAGTAGTAACATTTCAGACGATTAGTTTAGTTTAGTTTTCTCCCAGGATGCACCACCACTTCCCCTTCACAGGAAAACTCCTGCTCCTACTTTGTTCTGTCCCTTTCCACACTGCTAACGCAAGAGGAAGGACTGAAAAAGCATTTAACAGATTACTGTGAAGTAATATAATGATGATTCATGTTTACTATTACCTGTTTTATGCTCATGTTTTGAAATAATACTTCATTACTATAATGATTATCAATAAGCCTTAACATTAATTCAGTCACCTCTGGTGGAGAGAAACGTATTTTCCTGGTACATTCATTGTCAAATTCATCAACCTGCATGGAGGGGCATGTTGAGGTACATTTTCTAACCCAGGGTTGTCAGGCTCTGGCCATAGGGAGCTCTTTGGCTCCTCTAGATAGCCAGGGTCAGAGCCTGACAGATCTAGTAGACCTAGATCTATGTTTTCCTTTTTGTGCTGAATCCCGAATTAGAGACAGCTGAGAGACGTTGTCTCTGATTGGGCATTCTATTTAAGTTGCCTTATCCCACACCTGTAGTGTGGGTCATTGTTAGATCTCTACAGTGTTACGGTCAAAGTAAGTTTGTTTTCGTTTTGTTTGGATCGTTTGTATAGTTCAACAGTGTTGTGTAGTTTACATCTATATAATTTAACATGTCGAACTACTTCAACTGTGCTGGTCTCTGTATCGTGATGAGTTGCATGATGTAATTTATTGGCAGGCTAGAAGATGCAGCCGTCTTTTCTATTCCGAGGCTGTTTACTGGCAATATGAAATATTAATAAAATGTTTAATAATGCATTTCTACTAGAGTTGAGGTTAGTGTGTCTGACTAGTGATAATTTGTCCGGGGATCAATACCTGCTATGGTCCCAGCTTTCTGCTCTCCCCAAAGCAACACAGGCCTAATATGAGATATATAGCTAACTAAAGTAATGAGTGACCATTTTAGAAAATCATGGGACATATAGTCTTTGGTTGCATGCTATTTTATGTCAATCATATTGCTGCTTGTAGCCTATAACTGATGCTTCATGGTCTTATGCTGCCATCTATTTAGCAATTAAAAGCTATTAATTCACAACATTTTTCTTGTTAAATCCTGATATCAGTATCAAATCATCTATCCCAGCCGATTGCTGGACTTTCACATAGGAGGTTACTACTGTAGGTCACCCAGTTCAACTGGACTTTCACATAGAGGTTACTACTGTAGGTCACCCAGTTCAACTGGACTTTCACATAGAGGTTACTACTGTAGGTCACCCAGTTCAAACCACATTTGAAACATTTCTGTATAATAGTGATGTATTATATTGGATTTTGGTATAGGTGACATGGGTAGCCACTCAGTGGTGACATTTGTGTGATGGGTTTTCTATCACTCATTTGCACGTCACGTCAATAATAATATAATGAAGATCAATTCTACTAATAGTAATAATTATTAATTACATTTTGGATAGATAGTACTCAGACAGTGTTTACAGTAATGACTATTACCCATCATGAGCTGTTTTAATCCCACCCCTCTGCTACTCTCAGCCCCGCCCACCTGATTTTTCAACCATTCCTTTTTTTTTTAATCATCTTAGCTAAACAAATGACTATTTAATAGTAGTATCCATAATTTATAAATGGTACCATGCAGGGTTCTATATGGAACCATTATGGTTCAGTGAAGAAGAACCTCTAGAGTTCTGATCAAAGAACCCTATAAAAGGTTTCTATATAGAATGTTTAGTGGTTCCATATATTAATCAAGCAATAGAACCCTTTTTGGTTTAAACAGGAGTGATGAGTGTGTTGATATAAAAGTAATATTGTCAGAATTCAGCTCAGAATGAGTTAAAACAACCACATACTGAACCACAGTCAAATATACAGGATACTAACATTTCATTCCAGCTATATAGAATGAGTTAAAACAACCACATACTGAACCACAGTCAAATATACAGGATACTAACATTTTATTCCAGCTATATAGAATGAGTTAAAACAACCACATACTGAACCACAGTCAAATATACAGGATACTAACATCTCTTCCTGTCATTTACCTGTACAGTTTGTGTAAACATGCAAGTATTCACTTATCTGTAAATATAACTGTATACCTAACTGTACAGCTAATTTAACCATGCAAAATTTTCACTTACCTGTTCATTTACCCAGTCTGTCTATTAAGTAAACTATTATTACCCTCGCTCATATCATATGCATTTTTAGCTACTGAAGTATTTCTCTGCCATCGACCTGTATAGTATAGTTAACCATCCAACATCCACCAATGTATAGTGTACATATTCAGCCAACCACTCATACTATGCAATGTCTTTTTATAGCTTTTTTTTGCACTCCAGATATCTTGTATTTCTATACTTTTTCATACTGCCGCTCTATGTATCATGTACCGTGTATCTGACTTTTGTGTACTTTCGTTGTGGCATTTTGCACCTGCCCTGTGTTTTTGTTGTAGCTGCTTGACAATGAAATTTCCCCCCCGGGAAATTTCATTCCAGCTATATAGTGTTTTGCTAAACAAAAATTCATACACAATCTTAGAACAATAAAAATGGTGGATATTACGTTTTAACTCTTTATAAATTCTTAAACAACATTGTCATCTCACCTCTTAACTTTGGTGTCATGATCCCAAGAGAGACTCATTTTAGAGGCAGGGCCCCCCTCCTCTCTCTCCCCAGAGAGACTCATTTTAGAGGCAGAGCCCCCCTCCTCTCTCTCCCCAGAGAGACTCATTTTAGAGCACTGGCCCCTAAACAGAGATCCAGAATGTTAGTTGTGTTTAACACAGTGACAATTAATTATTGAATGGCAATTGTTCTCTTTACTCATTATCTCTTAGAAATAAAACATTTACTAACAGACACATCCAAACAGTTCTGATATTTATATATATATATATACAGTCGTATGAAAAAGTTTGGGCACCCCTCTGAGGCTGCATAATAATTTACTCTCTCGTCACAGAAAATGATCACAGTGGCATGCCATTCATTTTCTAATAAAAGCTGAGTACTGGGGTATTGTCCAGACAAAGATTTTAAGTGTAGCAATATTAAGTTGTATGAAATTAAATCAGATGTGAAAAATAGGCTATGCAAAAATTTGGGCACCCTTGTCATTCTGTTGATTTGAATACCTGTAACTACTTAGTACTGATTAATTGGAACACACAATTGGTTTGGTGAGCTCATTAAGCCTTGAACTTCATAGACAAGTGCATCCAATCATGAGAAAAGGTATTTAATGTGGCCAATTGCAAGATGTTGTTGTCTTTGACTCTCCTCTGAAGAGTGGCAAAATGGGGGCCTCAAAACAACTCTCAAATGACCTGAAAACAAAGATTGTTCAACATTATGGTTTAGGGGAAGGCTACAAAAAGCTATCGCAGAGATGTAAGCTGTCAGTGTCCACTGTGAGGAACATAGTGAGGAAATGGAAGACCACAGGCACAGTTCTTGTTAAGGCCAGAAGTGGCAGGCCAAGTAAAATATCGAAGAGGCAAAGGAGAAGGATGGTGAGAATGGTCAAAAACAGCCCAGAGACCACCTACAACATCATCTTGCTGCAGATGGTGTCACTGTGCATCGTTCAACAATTCAGCGCACTTTGCACAAGGAGAAGCTGTACGGGAGAGTGATGCAAAAGAAGCCTTTTCTCCACACACGCCACAAACAGAGTCGCTTGAGGTATGCAAATGCACATTTGGACAAGCCAGCTTCATTTTGGAATAAGGTGCTGTGGACTGATGAAACAAAGATTGAGTTATTTGGTCATAACAAGGGGCGTTATGCATGGCGGCAAAAGAAAAAACACTTGCTACCCACAGTCAAATTTGGTGGGGGTTCCATCATGCTGTGGGGCTGTGTGGCCAGTGCCGGTACTGTGAATCTTGTTAAAGTTGAGGGTCGCACGGATTCCACTCAATATCAGCAGATTCTTGGGAATAATGTTGAAGAATCAGTCACGAAGTTGAAGTTACGCCGGGGCTGGATTTTTCAACAAGACAACGACCCAAAACACTGCTCAAAATCTAGCTGGGCATTTTTGCAGAGGAACAAGTACAATGTTCTGGAATGGCCATCCCAGTCCCCAGACCTGAATATCATTGAGAATCTGTTGGATGATTTGAAGCGGACTGTCCCTGCTCAGCAACCATCAAACCTAACTGAACTGGAGATGTTTTGTGAGGAGGAATGGTCCAAAATACCTTCATCCAGAATCCAGACACTCATTAGAGGCTATAGGAAGCGTCTAGAGGCTGTTATTTTATCAAAAGGAGGCTCTACTAAATATTTATGTGATTTTTCTGTTGGGGTGCCCAAATGTATGCACCTGTCTAATTTCGTTTTAATGAATATTGCACATTTTCTGTTAATCCAATAAACCTAATTTCACTACTGAAATATTACTGTGTCCATCAGTTATTTGATAGATCAAAATGAAATTGCTGATCCAAACACCCAAGTATTTATAAATGGAAATCATGGAAATTGTCAGGGGTGCCCAAACCTTTTCAAACGACTGTATGTTTCACCTCTTCTCCATATAGTGGAACTTATAATAATAATAATATAATATAACCATTTAATGTCCTACACACTTCACAATAATCCCTGGGAAGATTCTTACCTTGTAGCCTGAATTCACCACCAGATAATGTCAAGTCTTTGAGATATTTTCCGTTATGCTGAGAGAGCAGCTTCCTGATGACAAGTGTCTCTGTATCTATGTTCTAGGTACAGTTGATCTTTGAATGCAATAATATCTGGTGAAAGTCTAGTGATCCAACACAACAGTAAATTATTAACATAACAGTAGTTTGATCTTCGGCCAGTAAAGGCCAGTAAAGGCAACACCCTTGACACCCTCAAACCTGTTCAAACCAACTCTTAGTTTCCTGATTCAGATCTGTTTAAACCATCTCTTCCGACTGTCATTGTCATGCCATGTATATCTAAAGGAGTTGGCTGAAGCACACACAGATCTGGGACCAGACTAATGTATCTGTTTCTGGTCTGTGGTCAGCAGTGGTGGCTGGTGGCAGGGATTACAGGCTCATAATAATGTCTGGAATAAAAGGAATGGAATCAAACACATCAAACACATATGTTAAATTCCATTCACTTAATTCCAGTCCTTATTATGAGCCCTTCATCCTCGCATTACCAGCCTACTCTGGTGATCAGTGGTGGTGGGGGTGTGAGGTCTTAATGATGGAGGACCAGACATACTGAATAACTGTGTTGTGTCTCTACAGCTGAACAACATGATGGAGGACCAGACATACTGAATAACTGTGTTGTGTCTCTACAGCTGAACAACATGATGGAGGACCAGACATACTGAATAACTGTGTTGTTGTGTGTCTACAGCTGAACAACATGATGGAGGACCAGACATACTGAATAACTGTGTTGTGTCTCTACAGCTGAACAACATGATGGAGGACCAGACATACTGAATTACTGTGTTGTTGTGTCTCTACAGCTGAACAACATAATGGAGGACCAGACATACTGAATTACTGTGTTGTTGTGTCTCTACAGCTGAACAACATAATGGAGGACCAGACATACTGAATTACTGTGTTGTTGTGTCTCTACAGCTGAACAACATGATGGAGGACCAGACATACTGAATTACTGTGTTGTGTCTCTACAGCTGAACAACATGATGGTATCACAACTCAGACAGAGAACCAAGTGCAGACGCAGGAGACCAGGTAGAATGTCAAGTTGATTGAACAAAATCGGAAGGCTTTGTCGTTGTCGTAGGCAGGCAAAGGATTTGGCACACAGGAGTTCAGAGGTACAGAGACGGCAGGCAGGAATTCGGGTCGTAAACAGGCAAGGGTACGGTAACGGGAGAACTAAACAGATAGCAGGTATTCTAAGAACGCGGGCACGACCTGGTGAAACACACAAGACGAACTGGCAACCAGACCAATGAACAGATACGGTTAAATACAAAAGGGATAATGGAACATAGAAACACCTGGTAGAGGAGGAGCACAGGGAGAACAGGTGAACGGAATTAGGGTTTGACAGGCTGGTAAATCAAGAGACTGAACTGTGTGTAATTGGTGTTGTGTTTTTCTGCACAGGGCACACAGCGTTATTACGTTGTACATTTTGTAACAGAGAACACTGAAGTTGTACCAGAGCAGTGGGTGGAGAAGAGAGATGGGGTGAGTTGATCAGATAAATGTTTTACCCTTTTCAGGCAAAGAGATGGATAAATAGTGAACTTTAAACAGTGTCTCATATCTTGTAGGTCCGGTGTTACTACTGGCCAAGAAATGCCAGCGCAACAATGATTAAGAGAGGAGACCGGCCTGACTAAATATTATGGGAGAAGTAGAGAATTTCCATCTTTTCATCCTCTGGTAAAATAATATTTGACTGTATCCATCCACAGTTTATATTGCCATGTATGCTTGGTTGTGTGTCTCTGGAGCAGGTTACATCAGTTGAACCTAGTAGCAGATACAGAGGACTTGAGGCCATGTTTCACCTCAAGACAGAGTGACAGTAAGTGTCTGGTTGTAATTTGTTGGGTTAAACAATTGAATTGTATGAAGTGTTAGAGCTTTACAAACCTTTCAAAGCCACTCAATAGAATACAATTACCATCACATTTATACATATGAGGTTATTTAAAGTCTTATTACTACTTTGTGCATAATGTTAGAACTTTCCAAATACTTGTGGTTCTGTGTTTGGGTGAAACATGTCCTGACAACAGTAGTGAAATCACCATATTCTTCTGTGGTTAAACACACGTGTGATGCCATGTTTGGAAATATCTGGATGTATTTGCCATAGTATTATTTAAAACAAAAGATGATTTATTTTTGTTGGTATTCATGAACCTTCCCACTGAGCTCCTGACTGACATCCCTTCACTTTTGGTGCTGTGACAGTTTCTAAAGCATGCAAAGTATGTCTTAATGTTTCCTTCTGTTTCCTCAGTTAGTCCAAGTGGCAGCCAGGAAGAAGCTGGCCAAGACAACCATCACAATCAGGTTTATTTAGCTATCAAGATATTGATCTCCAAATGGTAAATGTAGGCAGGCTGGGTTTGTCCTCACTGTCAATCTGTCAACTCTGGATTGGATCCCAGTCCTAAATAGAAGTCTGAGATCAACTTCCTGGTCCTCCCCTGTGCAGGCCACACCCCCTCCTATTATACTGTATTTATGAACACATTGTGAACAATGGCTTCCTAAAATGCTTTGGTACTTGCTAACACAATAGGAAAGGTTGTGGTAGACGTGGGCCATCACAGGTGAGTTCACAGCTTTTACTCTGAGCATTCATATCAATGATCCACCCTAGTGGGGGAAAGTCTGATGAAAGAGTTACTGGAGACAAGTTGGAACACTTATGTATCAAGAGGTAAAAGTAATCCTCTTAAACGAGCTAAGTGGAACAAAGATGACTTCATTCCCTCACAGAAGATGTAAAGAAACTTCATACTCATCTCAGGGCTGAGGAAGATGATGTAATACAACAACTATAAAAACACTAAATAGATAGATAGATAGGTACTTTATTGATCCCCGGGGGAGAAATTTCATTGTCAAGCAGCTACAACAAAACACAGGGCAGGTGCAAAATGCCACAACGAAAGTACACAAAAGACAGATACACGGTACATGATACATAGAGCGGCAGTATGAAAAAGTATAGAAATACAAGATATCTGGAGTGCAAAAAAAAAGACATAGTATGAGTATGAGTGGTTGGCTGAATATGTACACTATACATTGGTGGATGTTGGATGGTTAACTATACTATACAGGTCGATGGCAGAGAAATACTTCAGTAGCTAAAAATGCGTATGATATGAGCGAGGGAATAATAGTTTACTTAATAGACAGACTGGGTAAATGAACAGGTAAGTGAAAATTTTGCATGGTTAAATTAGCTGTACAGTTAGGTATACAGTTATATTTACAGATAAGTGAATACTTGCATGTTTACACAAACTGTACAGGTAAATGACAGGAAGAGATAGCTAAATATGTGTATGATATCATTTGGGATAATAATAGTAATTCCCTTAAAATACAGTCCTTAGTGCGCAGGGTTTAATTACAGACAACTGCACGTATTGCACATTTGATATACTAAAAGCAATGAGAAAAGGTGCAACTGGCAGGATACTAATATGCATTCCTGAGTGAATGCCTACGTAGGTTAAGTCCAATAATTACTTACAATATTGCATGTGATATAATATAACAACTGTACATGAGTATGTATATACAGACCTGTATGAATAAATAGGTCCTGAGTGGATGAGTGCTGACGGACCAGAGTTACTCACGGATGGATGCATAATTGTTAAACTAGGTCCTAGCACCCCAACAGTTCCAGATCTATGTTGCCGACGGCACGGCACCCCGGTGAGGCATTATATAGTCTAATAGCCGCCGGCAGGAAGGACTTCCTGTAGCGCTCTCTGGCACACCGTGGTGGGATCAGTCTGTGACTGAAAGTGCTCCTCTGCGTCATAACCATAGCGTGCAGTAGTGATGGGAAGTTCGGCTCTTTTCCGAGAGCCGGCTCTTTTGGCTCAGCTCCCAAAGAAGAGCCGGCTCTTTCGACTCCTGAACGGCTCTTAATTTAGGATTTTTTTGTAGGCCTTTATTTTACCCTAACTTTAAAAAAAAAAAATGGTTTGTGTGTTGAAAACCCTTTCATGTGCAGTGTTTTTATGCATTTATTTTGTTACAAAAGCATTCTTTTGTTTTTAATCATTTTAATCAAACATTTTTTTGCACAAATTAACAAAAAAACAGCAAATAAACAGAATTGAACTAGAACAGAACTAGAACCAAACTCAAGCAAACAGTATTAATGTCCTCAGTGAAGATTGGCATTCAAAAAAATCAGATGCCTCAGCTTTGATGGACTGATCCTATTTCTTCTTTCTGAGATTATCTGCCCTGTTTTTGAGAAGATTCTCTCTGAAGGAACCGATGTTGCCACAATACACAGTCTCCCTTCCATCACCTTCGCCAGGCGTGGAAAGACTGAGGCCTTGGCCTGCCACCAGCTCAGTGGGTCTTCTGCTCGTTGGATGATGGGCTCCTCAAGATAAGACCTCACCTCCAGTATAGCATCAGCTGTAGGATTTCTTCTTGTAGCATCTCCTGTAGCTCTTTCATCAAAAAGCCTCCAAACAACAGAGGTTTGTGGTTCCTCATACACTTGGCCTTCTAATGGCGGAGCTGGCTGGCTGCTAGGGGTGCATCTTGCTGCTGCACTAATTCTCTGAAGTGCCTCATCAACAGCTCTGTTGTCATTGAATGCAAGTTTTTTAAACCTAGGATCCAATAATGTGGTTTCTGAGTGGACAGTGTTGTACTCCATACGCAGAAATTTCCGGTCCATGGCTGAACAAAGAGCTGCAACCAATTCTTTCCCTTTCTGCATGGTTAGTCTGTTGGGCTGTCACACGCTGCAAACCTTTGCATAGCAGGAGCATTTTTGAGGCAGAAACATAGCTGAGGGAGAGAAACAGCAACTTTTAAAATGAAGCTTTTTTTAAAGTATGTGGCATATTATATGTGGCACATTATACTGTATTGTTTCTGCAATGTATAATAGTGACTGAATGGTAGTAGTGAAAAAAAATGGTCCAAGGTACCTGTCTGCACTTATTTCCACAGTCACCTCCTCAAATGGTTGCAGGACGGTGCAGACCTCTTTCACCAGCTCCCATTCCTCTTGACATAGAGCATCAACTGGTGCGTTGATGAGGGCCAGGGTGGAGATGATGGCATCTTTTGTTTCAAGAATTCGTTTCAACATATAAAATGTTGAGTTCCACCTGGTGGCACACTCTTGTTTGGGCCTCAGTTCAGGCATCCCCATCTGGCACTGTGTGGACTTTAGCCTCTGTGTTGCAACTGTGCTTTTGTGGAAAAACTCCACAACAGCCTTCACCTTATCCACGGTTGGTTTGACCACCTTTAGGGCATCTCTAATCATGAGGTTTAGTGTATGTGCCAGACATGGGTGATGGGTCCACTTAAGAATTTTTATGGCTTTGGTGATGTTTGCTGCATTGTCACTCACACAGCACACTACTTTGTCCTCTACTTGCCACTCTTTTGCCACTCTTACTAGCTCATCTGCTAGGTTTTCTGCAGTGTGTCTCTCTGTGAACTCAAAGCAGTCCAAAAGGCAAGATGTCATCTTGTAATTTTCAATGAAATGGCAAGTGACAGCCATGAAAGAGCAGGTTGTTCTGGAGGTCCAGCAGTCAGTTGTCAGGCAAACTGATGGAGCTTGTTTCACCCTTACTTGCCATAATGCCCGTTCTGTGTCATATAGTTTAGGTATTGTTGTTTGGGACAATGTTTTTCTACTGGGAAGAGTGTATGTGGGATTTAAAGTTTTGACAAAACTTTTAAAACCTCTGTCCTCCACAATTGAAAAGGGTTGGAAATCAGTAGCTATCATTTTAGCTAGCTCTACATCAATGCTGTGCTGTTTGGATGGGGTCATCACTTTGGGTATAAACTGGCTTATTTTGCTTTGAGCTGCAGTAGGAGAGGTTATACCTGCATGTGTGGGGAAGCCAGTAGATGCTGCTGCAGTTGCTGTTTTTTGGGGATGAGACACACCAGGATCTGTAGATGGGGTGCTAGCTTGCCCTCTCTCCTCTAACTGCACTGTAGGATGGACAGTTCTCATATGTCTATGCAGGTTTGTGGTGGAACCTGCTCTTAAAGTAATTTTCATCTTGCAGTGAACGCACTCTGCTTTGTTGTTTCCATTGTCTTTAAACTGGAGCCAGATGCTGCTTCTCTTTCGGGTGTCACTCATAGTTACGACTCACACACTCTCCTCACCGCTATCTGACAGACAGTGTCGTTATTAACGTTGTTACGACTCATTAACTTGCAGTGGAGTGCCGCTTCACTTCACCCCCCTCTCTGTTCTTACATAATGGTATGATCCCATATCCTCACATCTGATTGGCCGCGATGCGATTGCTGACCAATCAAAACAAAGTTCTGCCTGTAAGCACGCAGCGAAAGGAAAAAAACTGGGAGCCGGCTCTCACTCGATGCAAGCCGGCTCTTCTGATTCACTACAAAGCATCGGCTCTCAGAGCCGCATCTTTTGCGCATGACACATCACTAGCGTGCAGAGGGTGGGTGAGGTTGTCCATGATGGCCAGCAGTTTGGCCAGGATCCGTCTCTCCGCCACCTCCTCTAGAGCAGGGGTCACCAACCTTTTTGAAACTGAGCTACTTCATGGGTACTGAGTCATACGAAGGGCTACCAGTTTGATACGCTCTTCTGAAATAACACATTTGCTCAGTTTGCCTTTAGTTCTACATTAATAATAATACTCATCTATGTGAAGACACTAATCACGTAAATTATTTCTCACAATAATTAGCAACAATGACAATAAGGAGGGAAACAGATATCGATATTCAGCACTTTAATCTTAGTAATTGTTACATTTTTAGATGATCACTTACATCACTACATTTCATAGGAAAAATGTCCCATTTTCACTAGCCACTGACAAACCCTTTTAACAAATCATGAACTGTTGTTTCAAAAAGTTATTAATTATGTAATGTTAGAAAAATCAACTTACATATTTTTTAAATAAATCTTGTCACATTTTGAACTAATGACCAAATCTTTTTAAATTGAACACAATTCTTCATTATTTTAATTCAACTTCGCCATGACACTGCCATGTTGCCACTGACAACATCTGGTATCTGTTTCTTTTTTAGTGGGAAGACTGGCATTGCATGTTGTTCACCAGTGTATTGTAATCTGGTGTGTAACTTGACACTGCAACTGTGAGTGAGTCTTTCAGATGTGCATCAGTGAGGCGTGTTCTGTGTTTGTTCTTGATGAAGTTCATGTCAGAAAACGCTGATTCACAGAGATAGGTTGAACCAAACAGGCTAGCAACCTTCATAGCTGCTGTGCATACTCCACAGTACTTCTCTGTGTCAACAAGGGACCAAAAGTTTGGTGCAGCCTGGTAGGCTTTGAGGTGGAGGTCATTTTGCAATGTTATGATTTCAATCTCCACCTGTCCAGCATCCAAGTTGAACGTTGCACTTAGTTGCTCAGCAAACCATGTTGTGTCCACATTCATGAAAGGATTGGAAATGAACGACACACATGGCTCAAGCTGATGAAGGTCACAAAACCTATTCTCAAACTCTTGCCCAAGTCTGTTTATGACTTCACAGTACTTTTCTGCAACTTTGTCAAATGTCTCAGATGCAGAAGCATTGTCTTTCAGCACCGACTGCACAGAGGGAAAGTGCAGCACCTTTTTCCTCTGTAAATCCACAGAGAAAATGTTCATCATGGCTTTAAATGCATTTAAAGCACTTATCATATCAACAACAGTCTTACCTTTGCCTTGCAGCTGGCAGTTCAAGTTGTTTAGTTTCCCAGTAATGTCCGTCAAAAATGCAAGGTCAAGTGTCCACTCTGTGTCCTCTAGCAGTGAGACGTCTTCGCCTTTGGACTGCTTGAACTCTTTTATTTCACCCAAAAGTGACAAAAAACGAAGTAAAACTCGTCCTCTGCTGAGCCATCGGATTTCTGTGTGTAGCAGCAGGTCACCATATTCAGCTGACATCTCCTCTAATAGCACCTTGAAAGTCCTGTGTTGTTTTGCTTTGGAGCGGATGTCGTTTATGATTTTTACAACGGGAGTCATCACGTGTCCAAAGCCGATCACTTTTGCACATAACATCTGCTGGTGAATGATGCAGTGATAATTCAGAAATTTTGAGAAGTCTGGGTCACTTTTACAGTGAGCGATGAAACCTGTATGTCGGCCGATCATAGCAGGAGCCCCGTCTGTAGTCACCGATACCAGCTTTTCCAATGGTACCTTTTTCTGCACGAAAAACTCCTTCACCGTGTTATAAATGTCAACTCCCCTCGTAGTTGTCTTTAATGGCAGTAGTGTCAGCAGTTCTTCTCTTGTGGAGAAATCTTCAAACACCATCCGGATAAAAACTAACAGCTGCGCTGTACTGCTGCTGTCCACGGACTCGTCGCACTGGATGCTAAACCAGCTGCACTCTGCCAGATCCCGGTCCAGCTGATCGGCCAAATTACCAGACATATCTGACACTCGTCTAGCCATCGTAGATGCACCCAGTTGGACGTCAGAGAGAGTGGAGATTAGATCGGTTCCATTTTTCTCGTCTTTAAGTACAGTGTTAGCAATTATCATCATTGCTTCTTTGAAAACTTCTCAGTCTGAAAATGCCTTCTTCTTGATCAGAAAATGTGTAGCTCTAATGAGGCTTCGGTTGCTTTTTGTGACTTTTTCGCCGGCCTCGTGAAAAAAGACTGTTGCTTACCCAAAGCTGCCTTTAGTTCGCGGGCTTTTTCTGTCCGTAGTGCACTTCCCGGTGGGTAGTTAGCATGGTAGCTTTTGTGACACGTAGTGAAGTGTCTCTCCACATTGTGCCGCTTTGCCGTCGCCACAGTCGCTCCGCAAATGAGACACACGCAGGTTTCTTTCACAGTCGTAAAAAAGAATTCCTCCTCCCATTCGCTGTGAAAGTGATACGTTTTCTTCCTTTTTTCTGCCATGTTTTTGGGGCAAGAAACTGCATTCAGCTACCATCTTCGTTGAGCGCGCCCGCTAGCTTACTCTCCACGAGCACTGGTTTTGTCTCGCGCAAAATACTTTTGAACTAGAGTAGGTCAGAGTTCACCTAAACTTATCTAAACTCATGTATAATGAACATATTTTTAAGATATTGTCATTTTTAAATATATATAAATGCAAGTGTGATTAAAAAAAAGAATAGCAACAGAATTTTTTTTAATTTCAGACGCAGCTCACAAGTGCTATTTTTAGAACAGGCCTGCGGGCGACTCATGTGGTCCTTGGGGGCGACCTGGTGCCCGCGGGCACCGTGTTGGTGACCCCTGCTCTAGAGTGTCAAGGCTCATCCCCAGGACAGAGCTAGCCTTCCTGATCAGCTTATTTACCCGAGAAGCATCACCGGCTTTGATGTTTGCTCCCCAGCACACAGACTGGTAGAAGGTATGCAGTAGTTTACTGCACACGTTGAAGGGCTCTGGCCCTTTTTGTACAGGGCCCCGGTGTTACCAGCCCATTCCAGCCTGTTGTCCATATGGACTCCCAGGAACTTGTATGACCCAACCATTTCCACATCCATCCCCTGTATAGGGACTGCAGTCAGTTGTGCCTTGGTTCTCCTGAAGTCCACCACCATCTCCTTTGTTTTGCTGATGTTGAGCTGAAGGTGGTTCTGCTCACACCACAACACAAAGTCACTGATTGCGCTCCTGTACTCCTCCTCCTGCCCACCCCTGATGCACCCTACAATAGCAGAGTCATCCGAGAACTTCTGTAGGTGGCATGTTTCAGAGTTATATCTGAAGTCTGAGGTGTAGAGGGTGAACAGGAAGGTGGACAGGACCGTACCCTTGGGGGCCCCTGTGTTGCTAACTGCCTGTTCTGACACACAGCTCTGTAGTCGCACAAATTGTGGCCTACCGGTCAGGTAGTCCGTGACCCAGGAGACTAAGGGTGCTTCCACTTTCATCCTCCTCATCTTCTCACCCAGTAGCAGGGGCTGAATGGTATTGAAGGCACTGGAGAAGTCAAAAAACATAACCCTCACAGTGCAACCTGCGTTGTCCAGGTGAGAGTAGGCCCTCTGCAGAAGGTAGATGATTGCATCATCCACCCCGATGTTGCGCTGGTATGCAAACTGCAGGGGGTCCATTGATGAACACACCAGGGGTCTGAGGTGAGCGAGGACTAACCTTTCCAGGGTCTTCATGATGTGGGATGTTAGCGCTACAGGTCTGAAGTCATTCAGGACAGTGGGGTGTGCCTTCTTGGGTACTGGGACGAGGCAGGATGTTTTCCACAGCACAGGGACCCTTTCTAGGCTCAGGCTAAGGTTGAAAAGACGCTGGAGTATTCCACACAGTTGGTCAGCACAGACCCTAAGCACCCTTGGGCTGATGCCATCAGGGCCCGCCGCTTTCCACTGGTGTAGTCTCTCCAGATCTCTCTTCACTTGATTGGTGGTGATAGCCAGCCCAGGTGGGGAGGTGGGGGGAAGGGGGGGTGTTGAGGATCAGTCCAGGGGGAGCAGGGGCGGAGGTGGGTCACTGATTGTCTCAGCAGAGGTGCTGTGAGCAAAGTGGGGGTGGGACAGCCGTGAGGGTGCGTGGTCTGGGGAGCTGGAGGGGAGGTGGACAGGGCCAGTATCAAACCTGTTAAAAAATTGGTTCAGCAATTATCCTAAAGAGTGGATAAGGCTGAATCATAGCCTGCTCACAGACATTATGCTGTTCAACAGGAGGAGGGAGAAGTATCAAGGCTACTGCTACAAACAAACACATCAAGGAACAGACCTCCCACGCACCCAGACGTCTACGCTAGCCTGTCAAAGATAGCGCAGTGCACCCAGACGTCTACGCTAGTCTGTCAAAGATAGCGCAGTGCACCCAGACGTCTACGCTAGTCTGTCAAAGATAGCGCAGTGCACCCAGACGTCTACGCTAGTCTGTCAAAGATAGCGCAGTGCACCCAGACGTCTACGCTAGTCTGTCAAAGATAGCGCAGTGCACCCAGACGTCTACGCTAGCCTGTCAAAGATAGAGCAGCGCACCCAGACGTCTACGCTAGCCTGTCAAAGATAGAGCAGCGCACCCAGACGTCTACGCTAGCCTGTCAAAGATAGAGCAGCGCACCCAGACGTCTACGCTAGCCTGTCAAAGATAGAGCAGCGCACCCAGACGTCTACGCTAGCCTGTCAAAGATAGAGCAGCGCACCCAGACGTCTACGCTAGCCTGTCAAAGATAGAGCAGCGCACCCAGACGTCTACGCTAGCCTGTCAAAGATAGAGCAGCGCACCCAGACGTCTACGCTAGCCTGTCAAAGATAGAGCAGCGCACCCAGACGTCTACGCTAGCCTGTCAAAGATAGAGCAGCGCACCCAGACGTCTACGCTAGCCTGTCAAAGATAGAGCAGCGCACCCAGACGTCTACGCTAGCCTGTCAAAGATAGAGCAGCGCACCCAGACGTCTACGCTAGCCTGTCAAAGATAGAGCAGCGCACCCAGACGTCTACGCTAGCCTGTCAAAGATAGAGCAGCAACGCTCTTACAGATGATGAAATTACAAGATCACGAAATGGACCGAGTCACTATGTTTATGGGTCATGATATTCACATCCACCGTGAATATTACAGGCTATCTGAGAATACCATTCAGCTTGACAATGTTAGCAAATTGCTGAAAGCAATAGAAAAAGGACCACATGCATACAAATGCAAGTCTCTGGATCAGATTGACTTGAATACAGATGAAGACTCAGAGGACAGAGAGGGACGTTCAGAACTCACTCACTCAGTCTGGTTAGTTGGTGAGGGTAGACTTTGAGGCTGCTTACCTGACAGGATCGGAGGACAGTGAGGGACGTTCAGAACTCACTCAGTCTGGTTAGTTGGTGTGGGTAGACTTTGAGGCTGCTTACCTGACAGGATCGGAGGACAGTGAGGGACGTTCAGAACTCACTCAGTCTGGTTAGTTGGTGAGGGTAGACTTTGAGGCTGCTTACCTGACAGGATCAGAGGACAGAGAGGGATGTTCAGAACTCACTCAGTCTGGTTAGTTGGTAAGGAACAGAGCTCCCACACATCTATCCATATATAGTTCCACAGGGATGCTGGCTCATGTTGACACCAATGCTTCCCACAGTTGTCCTTTGGGTGGTGGAACATGAAGGTGAAAAACCCTGCAGCGTTGCAGTTCTTGACACAAACCAGTGTGCCTGGCACCTACGACCAAACCCTGTTCAAAGGCACTTAAATCTTTTGTCTTGCCCATTCACCCTCTGAATTGCACACTGACACAATCCATGTCTCAATTGTCTCCAGGCTTAAAAATCCTTCTTTAACCTGTCCCGCCCCCTTCATCTACAAGTGACCTCAATAAGGGATCATAGCTTTCACCTGGATTCACCTGGTCAGTCTGTCATGGAAAGAGCACCTGTTCTTAATGTTTTGTACACTTAGTGTAAATTGCACAATAATGCTACATTGATGTATTGTTTTATGTAGCCTATTATTTAGTCTTTATTCAACCTGCCATCTACCCTCCTGTGGACTGTGGGTTATGAGACAACCCCCGCATCACTAGCTTGATGTTCTGCAGCCTTGTAAAGATAAGGAGGGGATGACAGGGAGGCAGGTTGGAATTTATTGTCATGAATCTTGTTCTGGAGGCAGTTCTGCAAAGTGGTCACTAGCTGGCACAGGCACAAAGTAATACAATCAGATTTTAATCACAACTTTAACCTTAACCACACTGATAATCCTTACCTTCATTTAACACCATAAAACACTATTATTTTACACTAATGTTTACCATGTAGACAATGTTGACTTTGCAGCTGGCATATCTAGAGGAAATTGCAAACTTCTGCCTCCTAGGCAAGATTCATGACAAACGTCAACCTGCGACTGGGAGAGGCAACGTAACATCAATAACAACATTGTTTTCACTATTAACATTTTATTCTGGTTTCAAGTATGTTTTATTATGAAAACTAAACAATTATGGAGCATATGTCCATATACAATGGTACAATGATGGAGCATGTGTCCATATATAATGGTACAATGATGGAGCATATGTCCATATATAATGGTACAATTATGGAGCATATATCCATATATAATGGTACAATGATGGAGCATATGTCCATATATAATGGTACAATTATGGAGCATATGTCCATATATAATGGTACAATGATGGAGCATATGTCCATATATAATGGTACAATGATGGAGCATATGTCCATATATGATGGTACAATGATGGAGCATATATCCATATATAATGGTACAATGATGGAGCATATGTCCATATATAATGGTACAATGATGAAGCATATGTCCATATATAATGGTACAATGATGGAGCATATGTCCATATATAATGGTACAATGATGGAGCATATGTCCATTTATGATGGTACAATGATGGAGCATATGTCCATATATAATGGTACAATGATGGAGCATATGTCCATATATGATGGTACAATGATGGAGCATATGTCCATATATAATGGTACAATGATGGAGCATATGTCCATATATAATGGTACAATGATGGAGCATATGTCCATATATGATGGTACAATGATGGAGCATATGTCCATATATAATGGTACAATTATGGAGCATATGTCCATTTATGATGGTACAATGATGGAGCATATGTCCATATATAATGGTACAATGATGGAGCATATGTCCATATATGATGGTACAATGATGGAGCATATGTCCATATATAATGGTACAATGATGGAGCATATGTCCATATATAATGGTACAATGATGGAGCATATGTCCATATATAATGGTACAATGATGGAGCATATGTCCATATATGATGGTACAATGATGGAGCATATGTCCATATATAATGGTACAATTATGGAGCATATGTCCATATACAGTGGGGAGAACAAGTATTTGATACACTGCCGATTTTGCAGGTTTTCCTACTTACAAAGCATGTAGAGGTCTGTAATTTTTATCATAGGTACACTTCAACTGTGAAAATCACATTGTATGATTTTTAAATAGTTCATTTGCATTTTATTGCATGACATAAGTATTTGATCACCTACCAACCAGTAAGAATTCCGGCTCTCACAGACCTGTTAGTTTTTCTTTAAGAAGCCCTCCTGTTCTCCACTCATTACCTGTATTAACTGCACCTGTTTGAACTCGTTACCTGTATAAAAGACACCTGTCCACACACTCAATCAAACAGACTCCAACCTCTCCACAATGGCCAACACCACAGAGCTGTGTAAGGACATCAGGGATAAAATTGTAGACCTGCACAAGGCTGGGATGGGCTACAGGACAATAGGCAAGCAGCTTGGTGAGAAGGCAACAACTGTTGGCACAATTATTAGAAAATGGAGGAAGTTCAAGATGACGGTCAATCTCCCTCGGTCTGGGGCACCATGCAAGATCTCACCTCGTGGGGCATCAATGATCATGAGGAAGGTGAGGGATCAGCCCAGAACTACACGGCAGGACCTGGTCAATGACCTGAAGAGAGCTGAGACCACAGTCTCAAAGAAAACCATTAGTAACACACTACGCCGTCATGGATCAAAATCCTGCAGCGCACGCAAGGTCCCCCTGCTCAAGCCAGCGCATGTCCAGGCCCGTCTGAAGTTTGCCAATGACCATCTGGATGATCCAGAGGAGGAATGGGAGAAGGTCATGTGGTCTGATGAGACAAAAATTGAGCTTTTTGGTCTAAACTCCACTCGCCGTGTTTGGAGGAAGAAGAAGGATGAGTACAACCCCAAGAACACCATCCCAACCGTGAAGCATGGAGGTTGAAACATCATTCTTTGGGGATGCTTTTCTTCAAAGGGGACAGGACGACTGCACCGTATTGAGGGGAGGATGGATGGGGCCATGTATCACGAGTTCTTGGCCAACAACCTCCTTCCCTCAGTAAGAGCATTGAAGATGGGTCGTGGCTGGGTCTTCCAGAATGACAACGACCCGAAACACACAGCCAGGGCAACTAAGGAGTGGCTCCGTAAGAAGCATCTCAAGGTCCTGGAGTGGCCTAGGCAGTCTCCAGACCTGAACCCAACAGAAAATCTTTGGAGGGAGCTGAAAGTCCGTATTGCCCAGCGACAGCCCCGAAACCTGAAGGATCTGTATGGAAGAGTGGGCCAAAAACCCTGCTGCAGTGTGTGCAAACCTGGTCAAGACCTACAGGAAACGTATGATCTCTGTAATTGCAAACAAAGGTTTCTGTACCAAATATAAAGTTCTGCTTTTCTGATGTATCAAATACTTATGTCATGCAATAAAATGCAAATTAATAACTTAAAGATCATACAATGTGATTTTCTGGATTTTTGTTTTAGATTCCGTCACTCACAGTTGTGTGTGTGTGTGTCCAGTGTGTGAATGTCAAGTGTGTGTGTGTGAATGTCCAGTGTGTTTGTGTGTGTGTGTCCAGTGTGTGTGTGTGTGTGTCCAGCATGTTTGTCAAGTGTGTGTGTGTGTGTGTGTCCAGCGTGTGTGTGTGTGTGTACCCGTGTCCAGTGTGTGTGTGTGTCCAGTGTCTGTCTGTGTGTGTGTGTGTGTGTGTATCCGTGTCCAGTTTGTGTGTGTGTGTGTGTGTGTGTGTGTGTGTGTG